>JAKOOJ010000001.1:279263440-279443440 GCA_022577455.1 Arizona elegans | reverse complement strand
GGAACATCTCTTCCAGCCACATCTACCTGACCATCTAGAGTGGGGAGGCAAGGAATGTTGTGGGTCCCATCTCCTAAGGAGATACATCTGGTGGGACCAGAGCCTTCTTTATGGTTCTGCCAGTGGGCTTGGGGAACCCAGAGTGGAATGGAGCTGGCGTGAATGTGTGTTGTTACCAGGGTGGGGGTTATTATTTTATTTTTATTTCCTTTTATTTTTATTTCTTTTATATTGTGATTTTATGTCCTGTAAACTACCTAGAGTTACCATATGCGAGTAGGCAGCAATATAAATTTTATAAATAAATAAATAAACAAAAAAAACAAATAACCACATAGCACATCAGCTCAAGAGACAATAGTATTCTTCTCATCATGCAGCAGTTAAACAACACTAAGATATATGACAACCATTTCCTTATGAACCTAATAATTTTTTAAAAAACGACTGAAATTCAGCAAACACAAGAAAAGTATCCTCACAGCAAGCCACCCCTACCACATAACTATCAAGACTACTGATTATACAGGAAACTACCAACACAGAGATAAGACAGGACAACATCCATCAATACGACTATCCCATCCAAGCATAGACAAATCCAGCATTTCAAAAAGTTATATCATCCCAGATGATTGACAAACCTCACTGCCAAAACTCCTGGACTCATGATCTTACCTAATATAGTAATTAAATTTCTGCAACCCCAAAACCAAGCTCAGAGAACATCAACCATGCACATAGCAACTTTGAGCTACATATATTTACCACCTATTAGTCTTAATATATTTTGTTTCCTGGCATGATCATAATCAAAGACTTTGCTGCCATCATTAAAGCATAAATAAAACCTCTTTCTGGTCTTCAGTTGTTCCCTTAATTATCCTTATGTCACCAATATGATCTTGTATTTTCTGCCTTTCCTAACACTTACTTTTTTAATCTAGAATTTCTCTACCCAGATATAGCTATACTTTTTTCTTATAACACATTAAGCAAAGCTTTATTTGCCTGAGGGGTAAAAGCAATGTAGTAAGAGCAAGTAGAAAATTTTCTTGATTCTCCCTTCTTTGTTACAGTTGTGTGTATAGATCACTCTTTTCCAGTGTCTAGGCCCATAATCTTTTCTCATATTTGTTTCCACAGAATGTACAATTGAAGCTTTAATTGTCTCTTCAGTTTAAAACTATCATATTTTTAACATACCTCAGCAAACTGCACCCTTCAAGACCCTTTGTGTTTGAGTAAACTTTTCCAAAAGCAGACTAACATTACCAAGAACATTAATACCCTGTTATTCCCAAAATAAGACATCCCCTGATAATAAGCCCAATTGGGCTTTTGAGTGCATGGCAATAAGGCCAAGTGTTTATTTCAGGGTTCAAAAAAATATAAGACAGGGTCTTAGTTTTGGGGAAACATGGTATTATTTATAATTCATAAATGTGAATTCTAATTAAGCCCAAATCTAGATTCACATAACTAATCACATGGGTTGCCTTGAAGATTTGTACTGATTTGTTTGGTCACAGTTTCATGTCACATAATGTGATCCTTGGTGTTTTTTCCCTCCATTTTAAAAAATATCATCCATGACAGCTGAACTAAAGAGTCACTACCAGCATTCTTTACTGAATGCTGCTTATAAAATACTCGCTTCAATAATTGCAGAAAGACTAAAAAGATTTTTAAATCAATTTATATATCCAGATCAAAATGGTTTTTTACCTAAGAGACAAATTAAAGACAATATAAACTTTTCAACTTGGAAATATATATATTTCCAGCAGCCAGCAAGCACCCTGCTGCCCACTGGGAGACTAAGGAGACTAAGATAGTCTCTCTATTCTGGATTTATAAGCCCTCATCAGCTAGCCACACCTTCATCCCATGTATCCTCTCTGTAAAGGTACAGTATTTGTTTTATTTTATTTTCGTAGGCCTTTATGTGTATTTCTCTTTAGCCAGGTTCTTCCTACGTAAACCAAGATTTTTATGCAGCCCTAGTTCAGTGAAATCCCAATCCACTAGTTTCTAGGCTAGTGCATGCACTCTCACACCACCATCCAGCACAGATCAACTCCGTAGCCAAGACACTCATCTCCAGAACAAAACGCTTAGCTGACGAACAACACCTAAAAACTGAACTACACACTCTCACTAATGTACCAACATCCAATGGATTCCAAAGAAATAAGATTACCAACCTAATCCAAAAAGAAACCCCCACTAAAATCCAAGACAGAGAACAAGAAAACAGCAAAGCCCTCCTCCCATACATAAAAGGCACCATAGACAGAATCAGCAAGATCCTCCACAAACACATCAAGACAGCATTCTGCACAAACCGAAAAATATCCACCATCCTAAGAAACCCCAAAGACAAAATTGAGTTAGAAAATCAAAGAGTATATGAAATCCCATGCACCACCTGCCCCACCACATACATTGGACAAACCAACAGAAGAATAAGTGCACGCATTGAAGAACACAAGAACTCAGTCAGAAAAGAGGAACCAACTTCTTCCCTGGTCCAATACCTTAAAGCCACAGGACATGAAATTGACTTTAAAAGACCAGAACTATTGCCAAAAGTGAACACTTTAACAACAGAATAATCAAAGAAGCCATCGAGATAGAAAAACGCCCACACAGCATGAATAAACGAGATGATACCTCCCGCCTACCAGCCATTTGGAAACCCACCCTTATTGACAAATGAGTCCCTAACACAAAGAATGACACCAGACCCACAGTCACGAAAACCACACAGGATGTCACTACCACACATCCACACAAAAAGCAAACTCAAACCCACACCAATGATGAGGCATGACCACAAACCAGAAGCCAGATCACAGCTGCATCATTAGCCACTTTAAACCCCTCCAATCCACACATGAAGCAAACTGACACCCACCATGAAGATGTGGCACGACCACGAACGCGAAGCCAAACAACAGCAACACAGCTCACCAGTTCAAATCCCCCTGCAACTCAGACTAACCTGAGCACAACCAAGCCCCACCCAAACAGAACACACCCCCATCCAATCAGAGCACAGCAACCCCCCATCCAGTCAGAGCACAGCCAAGCCCCCAACCAATCAGAACACATCTCCACCCAATCAGAACACAGCCAAGCTCCCACCCAATCAGTTCACATCCCCACTGGCAGTTAAAAGGAAGAAACAGCTGCGATTACACATTGCTCCTAGAAGCACGAAGCCGAAAACACCAGCCTGAAGATGACGAATGAGACTTCATCGAAACGTCGCCAAGACACTTCCAATTTTACACGGGAGAAAACCTGAATAATCAAAGACCTACATACACACACACACACAATCACACACAAACACATACACACACATGCATATACATAAATACATACATACATACATACATATTACAAACTATTCTAAAAATACGAGTTCCAGATATATTTGTAAAGGAAGAAGCAGACATTCTGTAAACTCCAGATGGTTGACGAAAGTTTAGTAGAATAAAATTTTAATTATTTTAATTACTTTACACACACACACACACACATATACACACCCACACACATGCGCACACACACACATAGACAGGTAACACAGGTACCACAGTTCAATTTATGATTGTTTTTCACACTTGCAATCATTGCAGAATTTGCATAGTCACGTGATCCAAATTTGGGCAATTGGCATGTATTTATGACAGTTGCACTGTCCTTCGGTCTTGTAATCACCAATTGTAACCTTCCCAACTGGTTTCTGACAAGCAAAGTTCACGATGGAAGGCAGATTCACTTAATGATCACATGATCACTTAATAAGTGCAGTGATTCACCTAACAACTGTGGCAAAAGGGGTCATAAAATGGGACATAACTCAACAGCTGCCTTGATTGGCAACAGAAATGTTGGGCTCAATTGTAGTTGTAAATAAAAGACTACCTGTAGATACATAATTCTCTTTTTTTTTCTAAGATAAAAAAATAAACCAATCTATATCCAATTTTCATGTTGGATTCTTTACAATCCAAGTGATGTTGTGAAGGTCCTACCTTAGTACCTTAGGCTGTGGGAGTCTGGATAGGATCAGCTGAGATCTAGCAAGATGAAGTGGCTTTGTTTTTTGAAGTGGCTTTTCTCCTGGAGCAGGTGAATTTTTTTTTCATCTTTAGTTCTGGATGGAGTTGCATTATGCAAGACAGGACTGGTATTTGCTGGTCCTCTGAACTCATGTCACCTGTTCGAAGAGCAGGTGGCAGCCATGGCCAGATGGGCTTTGCACAGCTTCATATTATGTACCAGCTGCACCCTTCTTTTTTTTGAATCTGGAACCACTGTGCACAACAATTCATTCTCAGCTGATAGGGATTGATTTATATCAGACCAGAAATATTCCCCTCTTTGTTGTTTGGTATCAGATATCCCCTTTCTCTGTCAAGGCCAACCTATTTATCCTTTACATGCATGCTTCATGCATTCCAGAGCAGGCTATTACATGGGACTGACCTTGAATAGTATTTGAAATGTTCAATTGATCAAGAAGTCAATTTTATATATTTACGTTGTGAGTTGCAGTAGTTTCCCATGTGCTTTCAGGTGCTGTTTACTACCTATAAAGTCCTAAATGGCATCAGCCAGGTTATCTGATGGACCACCTTACTTTGTAATCATATTTTATTGGGTGTAACTGGTGCACAATATGTAATTAAAATTACATTTTAAAATATTTAAAATATTTGTTAGCTACCCAGGGTCGCATTAGGTGGATGTACAGGCATATAAATTGATTTAATTAATTAATTTTTAATAAAAAAACCTAATTCATTCTAAATGGGAAGTTGTCTCTTTTTAACCAAGTATAAGAAAATTAAGTGAAATTTTAGTGCTCTTATTTGTCTTGAACTAGAAGGAATTCCAATCCCAGTTGGGAGAGTTTATGCTCACCAAGTGGTCCATACATTTTGACAAACGAACATTCCAGTGAATAATAGTGATCATCGGATTTGTTTTAGAGGCAATTTGGCACTTTGGAAAATAATTGAGATTGATTGATTTTACAGAGGCATTGAAGGCAAAATATGATCCCCAAATGTCTGCTTGGTTTGTTTGTTTGTTGATTTAGGAGTAAATGCTGGCGGAACAGACACTTTGATCTTGCTTTTTAAAAAAATAAGTAGACATCATTTAGAACTATTCTCTTAAACTCCATTTTTCAAGGTCTATGACACTTCTTTAGGACAGAATTAGATGACATTAATTAGTTGTTCAGTGGGGACACATCCTTCTGAATTTCAGATAGAGACATTTTCAGGTAGATTATTCATTGAAAAGAAAACATTCTGTTTATTATAGCAAGTAGGCCACTCAAGAGCTGTCAATAACTTAATGTTATTCCTTTCCTACTAGACACAAGAACAGTTCTTGCCTGAAGGCCATCACTCTGCTAAACAAATAATTCCCTCAACACTATGAAACTATTCACATTAGGCTGCATTACTATTGCTATTGGTCTTCTCATTCTCATGTCACCCATCTCCTCCCACTTGTGACTGCATGACTGTAATTTTGTTGCTTGTATCATTGCACTTTATATTGATATTGATTGTTTCCTAGTATGATTTGATTGCTTATTGTACTGTATGACTGTCACTGGGTGTTGTGCCTTGTGATTTTTGACGAATGTATCTTGTCTTTTTATGTAAACTAAGAGCATATGCATCAAAGACAAATTCCTTGTGTGTCCAATCACACTTGGCCAATAAAGAATTCTATTCTATTCTATTCTATTCTATTCTATTCTATTCTATTCTATTCTATTCTATTCTATTCTATTCTATTCTATTCTATTCTATTCTATTCTATTCCTGCCCTACTGCCTCCCCCTCCCATCTTAGGTCAGACTTTTTTTTCATATAAACACAATTAGAAGCTCTGGTTGTGCTATTCATGAATGCATCAGATAATTCATACAGCTTCTTGGTCATCTCAGTCCAGTTCCTGTTGCTTCTTAGGTCTTCCATTTTACCTAATGAATCATCTTGAACCAGGCCAATTTGACCTAGCCAAAGTTTGACTAATACTGTCCAATTCAATTTAAAAGAAAAAAAATATTACAAGGTAATTAATACCTTTAATTTTAGAAAATTTAATTATAAGAGTTATAAAACAGAAGACCGTCTTCTTATTGTGAACTGTTTAAATCAAGCATTAAATGCATTAGAGTGCTTGAGAGTTGATCTCCATCTCTTAATGTTTCAAATTGCTTTTTATTGTAATTGTATATTACTTATTGTCTCATGTCATCTGTTCAATGTTGCCAGACATTACATATCATTCAGTTTTATATATTAAATATTATCTACTGTTGAATGTGAGGCCATAGGAATAAATATTAAATAGTCAGAGTTGACACATTGTTATTCTATTGAATTATAGTAATTGTAAAATTTGCATCCAAAAATACTTTAGTAAATGCAAACATTATACATATCTATGTCCTCTTTTTAAATTATAAATTGTAGGACTATGCATCACTTTTGGCTTAAAATTTATTTCACAACTAAGCCTGTTGTTGAATTCTGGTTCCCATCACACCTACCCAATATGGAAAATGGTAAAGAACAGTGGAAGCTGCAGTCTGCAACAGGTTGCCCATCCCATTAAGATACACAGAGTGTTTTCTATGGTTCTGTACACTAAAATTAGATCTTAAAATTGATGATCCATGCGTGTGCCTTTGTAAAGTAATTTGGAATCTGAGATGGTTGATGGATGTTATTCTCACCTATATAACATGGCACTACTCTCTCTATCCAGTCTTTATATCTCTCTACACATCTTACTGTTTTTGTTTTAAACCGCTGAAAATTTATTCTGCAATAAGGCAGACTGAAGCAAAGACAGTGTCTGGAAGCAAAGCTGCAAAATGGATAAAATTAGCCAATAAATAATGGACAACTTCAGCCCGTGTTAAGCAGAGATGATGACATTGCTTAATTGCAAATAGAATATTAGTAATTGAACTCCAGCAACAATATTGTATTAAATATACCATATATTAATATGAATATATAGTAAATCCAGCTCAACAACACAGTGATTTTATCTACATATTTTTACTAGGTGTTTGTTGGGGACACCTATGGATCTCTCTGAGATAAATTTTGCAAAGTTATTTCTTTAAGCTTCTGTCTTCCATCAAAGGATAAGTCAAATATATTAGTGATACAACATCAGATTTAAAATGCACAAAGGCTTCTCCTTGCTCAAATGTAAAGCACCCAAGCCCTAATACAACCAGGAATGTTACAGATCTTTTCTTTGGCAGGTTTCTCCCCACAAAAATCTCTTTTTATTAAAGAAAATAGTCACATACCTCTCATGTCTTCAATTATCAAACTTGCTAATAATAAAGATAATATGGTTAATATTAAAGAGGTATTACTATGAAGAGGGATAATCTCAAGATATGAGAAATAAAATATCTGTCAGCTGTATAGAATTTTTGTTTCTCAAATAAAGATTATTTGTATATGAAAAGAGCCTTGGTGGCACAGTGGTTAAAATGAAGTATTACAGGCTAACTCTGCCCACAGCCAGGAGTTTGATCCTGACGGGCTCAAGGTTCCATCCTTCTGAGGTTGGTAAAATGAGGATTTTGGGGGCAATATGCTGACACTGTAAAGCACCATGAAGCAGTATATAAGTCTAAGTGCTATTGCTGTTAGAAGAATTCACAAACAGACTCAGAAACATTGCTAAATAGATTGACAAACAACTGAAAGCATGCTTAAGAAGGAAAAAAAAACCAATATGAAGCAAAATTGTGTGTCAGAATCATTTCAAATTCTTTAAAGGAATTCCTTGATCAAATGCTTATCTAAACAGAATAAAAGGTCTTAATACATTGTGGGTATAACACAGGACAGGTTTCAAAACCCATCGCTACTGGTTCACGCGCACGATGCTTCTGCGCAGAAGTGGGTGGGTGGGCGGAGTCTCCCACCAGCGCTGCTACCAGTTCGTCCAATCCTGGGCTAACCAGTAGCAACCCACCACTGGTATAACATTATCTCTCCATTTGGGGGATGGGTGAAAAGGTAATAGTTTCCCAACATAATTTGAATTGCTGCATTTTTCAACCCAGCAAAGCTGAAATGGGCAAGAAAAAAAACCCTGCTCGTTTCTAGATCAGACTTTGAAGTTTTTATTATAACACTTTTTGAATGACTGAACTAATTAGTAAACATTCATAAAATCTCTTTTGCTACTTGAGAAAGTTGCCACTTCATACAGCATGGAAATGCAGAATTAAACAAATACACACCTGCTAATTTAGAGGGCCTACCAAGTCTGAAATGAAGATTAGATTCTTCAGTGCATGATTGGAGTGGTAGAGAATATTCCTCAATAACAACAAATTAAATATGTTGCAAAATTCTAACACTTTCATAACATTAGCTGTCTGTAACTGTGAAAAAGCAGGCACTATTTTCATCTCATCTGCAAGAAGCTGCTACTGAGATTTCAGTAACTGCAGCCTAATGATTGACTTTTGTTTTTGCATACAAATCCATATTTTTTCTTCTTCCTGCTCAACATCCCAACTGTATTCCCATCCATTATTGTGACTCACAATTTATATCTGACTTTTTGAAACTCAATCAACAGTCCTGCTAGTTATTTCTCAAAGTCCTCCATGATGGTTTGGGAGTCTTAAGAGTTCAAAGACTAAGGAGTTTCCTTCATACCAGTCCAGACTGAGAAGATTGCCAGAACAATATTTACAATGCAACAACTTAATATTTATTGGCTTCATAGAAGCACTTCCCGTTGTGCTTTATTGGGTGAATAATATGCATTTCTAATCTGCTTTGTAAATGCATATTATGTGCCTAATTGACCATGGCAGCCTTTTGGGAAGCGTTATTTACTCCTTTCCTGCCAGTACATATTTGGATATACAGTAAACAACCTTCAAGGCATTACCTATAATAATCATAAAAATATTCCAAGGTTTATCACAACCTCAAACACTGCAAAACAGCACCCTTACTATGAATGTATATGACATGACAAGCATTTGGCCTTGCTGTTGAGATGAATGAAAAAGTGGCCATTTTTTAATCAATTCACTACTAAATATCCAGCAGGATCTTCTCCATAAAATTGAGTTCCGTGATGTTAGGCAATTTCTCCTCCTATTAAGAATGAGCATCCAGAGATTCCCATTATTATTATTATTATTATTATTATTATTATTATTATTATTATTATTTAATCTTTAGTGAGATTCACAGACTTTGAGGCTGGTTAATAGCTCAGCAGCTCGAGTCCTAATCAAGGACCTAGGAACTGTTAAGGTATCATCAGAGGATGTAAGCTGTACCGAATAAGGTGTTTTTTTGTAAAGTCAAAATGTTCAAGTCCGGTAAATTTAGAATTTCTAAATAGTGGGATAGCCCTTTGAGTATTGCTCCAAGAGCTCCTATTACAATCGGGACAACACACAATATCTTTTTCCACAGTCGCTCAACTTCAATTTGCAAGTCCCGGTACTTTGTGATTTTTTCTTGCTGCTTATCTTCAATCCATGCATCACCAGGTATTGCAATGTCAATGAACCATACTTTTTTCTTTTCAACTATTGTTATGTCAGATGTGTTGTGGACCAAGTGCCTGTCAGTCTGAATCCTAAAGTCCCACAAGATCTTGAGTTTCTCATTCTCTAAAACTTTCTAAACCTGATGTTCCCAGTAGTTTTTGCTGTACTCAAATCCAAACTTCTGGCACAATTTCCAGTGAATAATCTTAGCAACGCGGTCATGGGATTGTAGGTATTATTATTATTATTATTATTATTATTATTATTATTATTATTATTATTCTCCTCTAATAATAACACTGATTATTCTCTTTTGATTAGCTGAGGTCTTTAAAATGTCCAGATTAGGGCAGTGGTAAAAATTGGAATACCTTTTATTACTACTTACTGTATGTATTTAATTCAAACAAGTAATTAGACAAAACAATTAACAAGAACAATAATAAGTAAAGAGATTATAGTTCTGTGCAAAACTTCCCTTATAATTGATAAGATGCTATTGAGTCTAAATGGTTTTGGCAACACATACATTTGATATATCATCATTTATATCATCATCAATATCCATTTTTTGGGGGTTAAATTGATGAAATCAAAGAATAATTAACAAATTCATGTTAATGTTTAAAATGCCTAGTTATTGATTGCCAAACAGATGACCTGTTAATACAAAAGGATGATGGAGTTGGGTGGATCTGTCTAAGATCATGACCCAATATTCCATAATGGATTGCTTTCCTATTTGTATATAGAATTGGCAAACTCTAAATCAGAAAATTAATGTGTATTTTCTACCTGCTGCCCTGAGCACATTTTAGTAGAAAAGTGGGATATACATTTTAAAAATAAAATAAATTAGAATGTTTTTATTTTATGTAGCGTTTAGCAATTTACATAGATGGTCTTCTCAAAATCGTGTAACTCTAGCTGGTAAACATGGATTAAAACTGAATACAAATAACAACCAGAAATAGCAGGATAAATGTAAATGTATGTATTAGGTCAAACCACTTTTAGTACTGTATAAGGACTGGAACCAAATGGATCAGTCAACAGGATTCACTTAACCTCCTAGTCTGAAAGCCTGAGGGAGCTTAATTGTTGCCAATTAATTGTGATGATGCTGTAAAAACTGGTGTTTGTGAGAATGTCAAACAGATAATAAGTTTTTAGAAGCACATTTCAAATAACTACTATTGACTAGCAATATTAGAAAAAGCTGATATTTGCATGTTGTGATACTAATTCCACATTTCTATATCCTGTACTAAAATGCAAAATGCTTCCTGGTTGTACAGCATATTTCTTAGCTCATAAAACAGCAAAATATTTTAAGATGTTTTTTGTTTATTTCTTATAATTAGATAAATTTGTAGTAAAAGTGTTCATCGAAGTATTTTCTCTTCTATTGCTTCACCCCTCTCATCTTCAGTTTAAATTTCTGCTGGATTTATTTTTCCATCATTACCCATTTTTTTCTCTGTCAAGCACCTTCAGCTCCATGAGCTGAAAGAAGTATAAAATCCTTCTATCTTTAAAGCCAGCCCTGAATTATCTCTTAACCCTATTTGAGTTTTTCAGAATTTATCTCTGTCTATTTTTCAACCCTTGTGACATCAAACATAAGACTACATGCTGATTTACCAAATAATTTGGGTATGTTCTGTTCTGCTTCACACATTTAGTTCCTAAGATTGGTAACTGGCATCTTACATCTCTCATTAAAGAAGGAAGGTCAGGGGGAAAAAAGTGCCCTGATTCTATAGTGATACCTTCACTGAAAATAAATAATAACAAATAAGTTGGTAGTCTCTGAATTTACCTGAATTCAGTGTTACCTGAATTTGTCTTGTGCTGAAGAACAGAAAGAGGCAAAGGTGAGTCAGAAGAGTTCATGACCATGGACATTGGCTATATTGTTGAGAAATGTGGTACATGAATCATCTAGCTTCAATTTTTGCTGATTTGAATATTTCAGGGTCTTATGTCTTGTTTATGAAGATATTTTCAAAATTTGATAAATAATCGTTTTTATAAACAGCAGGAATCAGTTTTTTATTTTTTTTTAAAAAAAATCCTTGTTCAATATTCCAGGTTTTATTCCAATCAATGTATTTTGGTAACGTGGCTGGTTGCTATCAATCCATCTGGGTAAATCAGGAAACATGACTTAAATACACTAATTCTACATTATTGTAAGGCTACATTAATAGAATCTTGCAAGACTGATGGTACAACTTCCCACCGTCACTTTTAACCACCTGATCAATTAAGGGAGATCCTTATTAAGTTTCTTCCTTTGCCCTTTAAGCCACTGGACACTGTTTCATCGGATAGTTGCCTAGGCATGATCTCGTCTCCTTGTCCCACAAGGTAATACATTACAGCTCCTTCTGGAAACTGGAAGTTTGGATTACAAGTGTTACATTCTGCCCAATTGATATTGAGTCTTATAAGAAATGATTCATGCACAGAACTCTTTCTTTCTAGTTCTCTTGTAAGAAAGGTCCCTATTTTTTTTTTAAAAAAATAAAGAAACATCAATTGCATTTCTATGGCAGAATCAAATTTTAAACCTTAAATCTTTACATAGCAGGTTGAGAATGTCCTGAAGAGCTGTTGCTAATGGCTTTGCCTTAATTGATTAAATTAAACAGAATGGGAAAAAATTAATTGATGCAGGCTCATAATTGTTACCCTTAGAGGTTGATTCTATCTAATGCTGTTTGCAAAAAAAATAAAAAAAAAAATGATTTAACAACTGAAGCTTTGGGGGTGGGAAATGATTGGAAATATATGCCTAGATATTTGCAAGCCTTCACTTGCTCAGTTTGATAGTTATTGATCTTCCAGATATGAGGTAGATAACATGCTGCTTGATTATGATCACCTTGGTTTTCATATGATTGATTTTTTAGCATTCCAGATTGGCAGTAGGACCCTAATGCATGAAGGCTGTGTTGCCAACTTACTTTGGAAACAAACAAGATCATCAGCATAGCATCATCCGCATACCGCAGAATGGAAATTGGTTTACTGGCCAGAGAAGGATGAAATTTGTTTTCAGTTGGGGCTTGAATAATATAATTTATGAAAACATTGAATAACAGAGCAGCCAAAATACATTTCTGTTTAATTGCCTTAGAAGTTGTAATAGGATGAGTTAGTTCTCCACTATTTGAGCATTAGACTTGCGTTTTTGTGGTCCTTTCATGAAACATCATAATTCGAAGCCAGTGGCTGATGAAGGAACTGTATTTTTTGCCACATCCTCTCATAAGTGATTGATCTGAATGCTGCTTTCATATATTTGCATGCTGCTATTGTAACAGAATTGTCTGTGTATTGTTCTAATAACCCTAGTCTCATCTTAAGCCTCTTGTTTACTTTTCTGGCCTTGCTCCATTTAGGATGAATTTAATTAACAGAAGAATCTTTCATAATCCCCAGTGGAATTGATAATTCTATTTCTGAATAGAAATATGCATTCTTGCTACTTTGAATATAGTTGTGGAATTTAGCACTGGCAAGGCTAATGAGGATAGGCTGGCAAGAATTCTCTCCTATATGGGCCTGGAGTCCCTAAGTTCAAGAATTCAGGCTGCACAATCACGACATCATAATCAATTCCATTCATAAGTAAATTCAGCTAGTCATCTCATTGAGAAAACCCAAAATATATTTTACAAGCCATTCAAGAGTTTCATTCATTCATTCATTCATTCATTCATTCATTCATTCATTTATTAAATGAACAGGCCATCCATGAATAAAACAGAATAGAAACAACCAGTATTAAAACAACAAAACTGACATAAAAATAGCAGCTGGGAAGACTCATAAACACCAAAACGAACCATGACATGGATTTGCCCATACCAGCAGGTTCTGACCAGTTCTAGAGAACTGGTAAATACCATAAATACCGGTTTTACTACCGGTTCTGTTGGCGTGGCTTGGTAGGCATGGCATGGATTGTTGGACATGGCAGGGGAAGGATACCATAAAATCTCCATTCCCTCCCACTCCCGGGGAAGGTTACTGCAAAATCCCCATTTCTTCCCAATCAGCTTGGACTCGGGAGGCAAAGAATAGGTGAGGCCAGTCAGAGGTGGTTTTTTTTTTTTTTAATTTGATTTATATGCCGCCCTTCTCCGGAGACTCAGGGCGGCTTATATTGCTTAATGCATTGTAAGCCACCCTGAGTCTCCAGAGAAGGGCGGCATATAAATCAAATTAAAAAAATAAATAAAAAAAAAATACCACCTCTGACTGGCCTCACCTATTCTTTGCCTCCCGAGTCCAAACTGATTGGGAAGAAATGGGGATTTTGCAGTAACCTTCCCCGGGAGTGGGAGGGAATGGAGATTTTATGGCATCCTTCCCCTGCCATGTCCAACAATCCATGCCATGCCTACCAAGCCACGCCAACAGAACTGGTAGTAAAAAAGTTTGAATCCCACTGGCCCATATTATTAGCTTCCTGGGCTCAGTGGCAAAACTAGGTTTTTAGTACCTTCCAAAAGGCCAGCAAGGATGGGAGAAGTCTAATTTCAGGGGGTGGGGGTGGTAATATTCCAGAGACTAGACCCCAGGGCATAAAAAGTTGTAAATGATACTTTCATGAAGGACAGGGACCATGCCAAATCTAATTCGATGGGTAGCCACTACTATAAATATATCATTATATCAATATCACTGTCAATTGTTAATTATTTGAATGTATATGAACTATTTAATGCATCCAATAGGACATATATGCATTCCAATATAAATAGAACTTTACTTTATTCTCCCTAGTGCACCTATGAAATCCATAAATTTGATCTATATAGTTCCTATCTCCAAGAAAAAACTAGAAATATGTGGGTGGGATAGAGGAAGGAAGGCATATCAATTGTTATGGTGAATATTGTTTCCCCAGTACATTAAAAATATGCAATGTAATCTGATTTCATTCATTCATTTATTTATTTGAAATAGTTTTATTCAGGCTATTATCCTCAAATCTCAGGTTATCTTTGATATATAGCAATGTTACCTTATAGCATCTTAAGACAAATGATCTCAAAAGTCAAATGATAGTTAACATCACAAAACATTTTATAATGCTAATCAATATAACATAATTTATCATTAGAAATGACACATTTTAAATATGAAACTTGTGAACTCTAAAGCGTTCATATTTTGAAGATAGAATTAAAAATTTCACATTCAAAATATGGGTTTTATTTCCATTCAAAAATTTGACTTGCACAACTGGACATTTCAGGAAATAGTTGAATGTTTGCAAATATTATTTTAGGATTATTTATGTCATTTTAATATCAGTCCCTCACAAAATACAGAGCAATGTACAAAGCAATATATAACAATAAATACAACCATAAATTTTTCAGCATAAAACAGCATAAAATCCATGACTCATAAAATATATTGCTAAAGGTCACACAGAGAGAATTGCTAGGCAATAAATGCCTATTTAAAAAGTATAGTTTTCATGCAGAATTCCTATGGGCTTTTACCAGGTCAAAAATTTGGGTATCAAGAGTATTTAGGTAACATAATGTCCAAAGTTTTCTTTGGATCGTTAAATAATGATGGGTGTCTTGGATCAGACAAAAATCTTTTAATTCTTCACATTGACTTATGGTTCCTATTATACTGATTGTGGTAATCATTATTGCATATGTATTTGATTTTAATAATGGTCTTAAATTCTTGATTGATACAAGATACCTTCATAAGCAGTACTGATTTAAAGTTGCTCAGAAGTTTATATTCCATTTTAAAATACCAATAGCAATAGCACTTAGACTTATATACCACTTCATAGTGTTTTTACAGCCCTCTCTAAGTGGTTTACAGAGTCAGCAAATTGCCCCCAACAATCTGGCTCTTGTAAATACTTGTAAATCTCTTTTTGTTATTTGTCTTACCCTCCTATTTCTCTTCCTGATGATGTTTTAAAGTATCCGCAAAAAACAGTTTTAAATGCTAGTTTTTGTCATCTTCTGAATGTGGCAATATAGGGATGCACTATATCCTGAGGGATACACTCCTGAGGGTATCTGGAAAAGGTGGGGGTCACACATGGAAGGCTGGCCTCATTTCCACATACTTCTTGTTTCTCATTGGATGGGATCATCAAAAGGTCCACCCTTGATGCCTGTACAGAAAAGATCAGAATCATGCTAAATAATGCAGACATTGATATAATCCAGAATTGAACCATGTAAGACCGTAGAGGTGATAACCAGAGCTATAAATTGGGCCCAAAAGCCTATTGGGAAGCAATGCTGTGACTGCAGCCAGAAAAATGGAGTAAGTTATTGCTGCCAAATCTTGATCACTTAGAGCAGGGGCAGGTTTCAAAACCCGTCGCTACCAGTTTGCTCATGGGCACTCATGTGTTCGTGCACTCACACGCAATGCTTCTGCGCATGCTCAGAAGCGTCCAGGTGGGTGGGCGGAGCTTTCCACTGCTGCTACTGGTTCACCCAAGCCAGTGCGAACCAGTGGCAACCCACCACTGACTTAGAGCTATAACTGGACTCAGGAAAAGTTGGGGAAAGGCCCTCCTGGTGATAGCCTCTACCAGCAGGAGATATGAGTCTCAGGGCACCCTCAAGTCCCAGATCAGATTCTTCAAGGGGAGCAAGAAATGTGACAGCAAGCTACATCTACTTGTTGTGACCCAGGGCCATGTATTTGATATTAAATGCAAAATAGTTCCAAAAAACAAACAGATTTTATTAAAACAGCTGAGAATTAACTCATTCTCAGTGTATTCTAAATGAAATGAAAACAAAGTCCTTAAAACACCAGTCTTTATTTATTTATTTTTATTATTTATTTTATTAAATTTATATACTGCCCTACTCCCGAAGGACTTAGGGCGGTGAACAGCCAAAAAGTAAAACACATAAATTACAAAATTGTTCAATTT
This sequence comes from Arizona elegans, assembly GCA_022577455.1. Classification (NCBI taxonomy): domain Eukaryota; kingdom Metazoa; phylum Chordata; class Lepidosauria; order Squamata; family Colubridae; genus Arizona; species Arizona elegans. The sequence continues at coordinate 279,426,887 of JAKOOJ010000001.1, read as the reverse complement.
AAAAATTGTGTGTGTCACTTTAATGCTTTTGATCCATGTGTGATGCATCAACTTCCTGTCTTTGTTCCTACGCTGCACCCAGGTTTTTGCTAGGCTTGTTAAATTCCATTGTGAAAAATCCAAAATATTTTTCTTTCTTCATAGAATCACCCAGGGACAGAGTAGGAATCTCCAAAATCCATAAATTTAATGTTAATTTCAGAATAGTCCAAGGTATAAAGCCATTTACAATGTTTCTTTTCCAAACGAAAGGAAAATCTCTTTAATCCACTCTCCTGCTTAGGCACTGCAGACTCCATAGCAATTATGTAGCCACCCATCTGTCACTCTTCATTAGCCTCGTTAACTTTCTAAAGGTGTAAATTCCCAGAAAAACATTTCTCCAATCAACTCCAAATAAGTAAAAAAAGAAAAGAAAAAGAAAAGAAAAGAATGGTTGTTTTCCGGCAAAGAGACCAAGAGCCGTTGCTGGTCTTTTAAGCCTTATGGGAGGGGGCAATCATCTCTTGACCCTAGTCCCAAGTTGTCCTCTCTGCTTTAGCTGCTCCTGCCTTTTGGCAGCTCTTCTCATATGTGCACTAGGAACAGGCTCCTCCTATTCCTCTGCCTCTCTACTGTCAGCTTCTGGAGGCTCCGAAGTCCGCACATCAGTCCCCGATGGCCCTGGCCCCATCTCTGCCTCCAACGCAGAACCCTTATCTGGGCCTTCCCCAGCCTCCAGGACTGGCCCATGTTCTTCCTCAGCCTCATCACTGTCCGACTCTGCTCCCAGCTCCGCAGGCTGCTGGAGGACCACAACACTACTTCACTATCAGCATCTATTGTTCAATTGTGAAATTTGCCTATAGTGATCCATCTTTTGTGTGCGTCATGCAATATGTATTAGGTAGAGATATTTACAAAAATGTCCAAATTTTCAATTGGGATAAAAACAACGTGCTGCTACTGTATACAGTATAGGGCACCTGAGTACAGTCATATTATACCAATGTGGAAAGATGTTCATTGCTTACCGGTTGTTTTCTGAGCAAAATTCAAGGTGTTGATTTTAAGAATCTTTACAGCCTGCCTTTTCAATGAATTACTACTTATCTTGATGTAAACCTGTAAGAAACTTAAAATCAGCACGAGAAGCTCTGCTATGGAAATTCACTCTTTTAGAGGCCTGGTTATCTGCAAATATCACTGGAACTGATTCTGATTTGTTGCATTTGCTTTCCTGCTTTCAGCCTTTTCATTTTTTTTGACCAGGGCTTTAATGTTACCAAACTCTTTAATTTGTTTTAATTTTAACTGTGTCATTTTCAATATTTTAAATACCAAATGGATGAAAATCCAAAGTATCAGATGAGATACTGAATTCTTGGTATTTATTCTGTAATTTAGGATGTGCAAAATAGGACACCACAATTCATCTTCTTTCTCATTTTCAATTTTAATATTTCAAAATTGCTAAATTTGTTCATTTGTTTCTTCTTTTATTAACAAATACAACACACACACACACACACACACATTATATACATATGTACCATGTAACAATAACAACAGCACCCAAGTAGGTGGAGCTGCATCACATATGGTTGGGAAGGATAATTTTGTGATGTTTTATTATTGTTGCTTGTTGCTATTAAGCGGTAGCCTATCACAGGGCTAACTCTACAGTTTCTGTATATCTACTAGTGAGGCATGGTGGGAAATGATGGTGTAGATTTTCAGAAGTCTTGTCCAAAAGGAGATTCTGAGGGCCACAACAAGGAAACTGTGCCACACATGGTCCAGTACTGCTATTTGCCCACTTGATCAGCATGAATGTGACAAATAATTAAATAAAGAAATGACCTAGTCAACTATGGCTTCTGAACTGAACATAATTAAGCAAATCTTCATTCTCTGCAGTGTGTGAAGCAGGCCACCCATGGCTGTATCAAATCTCTAGTGGTTCTGCTGCTGCTTTATTTTGAAGTTTAAGCATGCAAGTTAAAAGAGAGGAGAGTTACTAACTGCTAACATCTGAAACCACCCTTGTATATCTTCAACAAAATAAGACTACATTACTTTTAAAAACCTGGAAACTAAATTAGTATCATAGTTCTGACAATAAAGGAGGGGGAACAGAAAACAAATATTGTGCTGGCTCATTACCCATAGTTTTGAAATGTTAACAATCAACAAACAGCTTTAGTTCTAAAGTGGATAGGGAGACTTTGCAGTTCATTAGTTCCATATAATTTAGGCTTGCCTGCTGTGACAAATTGTTATATTAGGATTCTATTTTGCTGTGTTTGTACAGTGCACTGTCTGTCATCTGGGAACAAGTCAACACTTAAAGCTTTTCTCATAAAACAACTGGGCCCAAGGCTTGGCTTGCAACTTCCACACAGGCTGTATGCTGGCCCATCACTCTCACCACTTCCCCTGCATCTCATGATGGTTCCTCTGGGCACTCCTGACATTGATCCAGGCTCAGTTTGAAGTAAAACAGACTTTGGCCCAGATGTTCAATGTCATGGCGTCACATGGATATCTAGGGCTTCATTATTTATTAGTTCATTTATTTTGTCTGCACCTTGCTTTTCTTCTGCAGAACACCAGGTAATATATGCTGGTAAATATTGCAAGTTAGCAGATACGTAAAAAGAGGGATGTCAGCAATACTTTTCCATATTTTTATCTTATTTTTATAGTAATCTGTTATGGCTTTCTGTTCATAGGGACTGCATGGAGTCACCTTTCATTTTATCTTAACAACAACAGCTCTTGGCTGAGCAGTGGTGGCAGAGTGGTTAGAATGCAGTACTACAGGCTAACTCACTGCTCACTCCAGGAGTTCAATTCTGAACGGCTCGAGGTTGACTCAGTCTTCCATCCTTCCGAGGTCAGTAAAATGAGGCCCCAGATTTTTGTGGGCAATATGATGACTCTGTAAGCTGCTTAGAGAGGGCCGTAAAGCACTAAGTGCTATTGCTATTGGCAGTTGGTTGGGCTACAAAAAAGTAAAAGGTTCAAATTTACAGTGACTTCCCAGCTTTAATTGGATTTGAATCGTTGTCCCTGAGCAATACTGGTTCTCAGTTCCTATGAAAATGAAAAAGGGAACATCCAAATCTACAGTAATTGGTGCAACTTACTAACAGCCAGCAGAAATAGCAGGTACAGCTTTCTTCTCTTCAGGAGTTCTCAACATTGTGAGGTTGCCATACCTCTAGCCATGGGACATTTATCATCTATGATAGATACTTTGGCCCATGGGAATTATGGTTTCTACTGTTCATATTGCTGTGTAGGGCCTGGAGCATTCATGGTACTGCTCAAATATTCTATTTTTACTGCTGTGTTCCTACAGAGAGAAAGACATTTTCAGTTTCTGTTCACTGTACTTAGAAAGACAAAGGAGGATTCTAGGCATTAGGAAAACATAAAGATTGTGAGTATCCAATATATAAGCCATTTAGGATCTGATTAAAAAAGAGATTCAGAAAAAGGGTTATCCAGGTTCCTTATAACAGAGAATGAAGCTGCAAGAATGAAGAAAGAAAGAATATGAAGTATTTGTCTGCTTCATTGTTCAATCAGCACTAATATGAGTCACCAGCGTCTATGCAGATTCTCAGTCATCCAGATCATGGTTGTACCAAAGGTGCCTTTTCAAAAGGCATTTAGACTTTGTTTTTCCTTGAAGATGTTTTGCTTCTTATCCAAGAAGCTTCTTCAGCAGTCAGAACTGAAGAAGCTTCCTGGATAAGAAGCGAAACAAGGAAAAACAAAGTCCAATTGTTTTTTGGGAGTCCCAGACTCCTTTGGGACTATGAGTCACCAGATTAACACTAGTGTTAAGATTAACAATGTGCTTTGGATACAAAGAATTACATATCACTTTATCATAATCTTCTCCCCTCCGTGTTACAAGTGATGAAAGAAGGTTGCAAAACTGCCTGAATTGTCCAGAAAGTTGAGAATAGCTAAGTGTCTCTTCCTCTGATTCTTCTGGTGTTACTAATTTACAAAATTCCTCTAGGTTCAGTAGAGTTTGATACAGTATGGACACTCCCCCATCACTAGACTACAATATTAAAATTAAACCCATTGTTCTGTCCCCAAGATCAGTTATCAGTCCTATGCCTTTCAGTTCAGAAATAAAGTTAATAGAATTCAGTGGTATTTATTCCAAGTTCAGTGTGCATAAGATTGCAACTTTAATAAACAGTCTAATTATGCAAACTTCTTTAGTGTCTCTTCTAGTTTCAGCACAAGGCTTTAAAAATTGATTTAAGAACACTCTTATGAAAATAAATTTAGACTTCAGCCCAGGGGTGAAATCTAAAACTTTTCACTAATGGTTCTGTGGGCGTGGCTTAATTAGTGGGCGGGGCTTGGTGGTCAGGTGACTGGGTGGGCATGGTTTGTTGGTCAGTTGGTCATGGCCAAATCGATGTCACTTCTTTGCCCTTTTTTTAACCTACAAAACACAACACAACACAACTGTCTCACCCACAATATAAAAGCAGCTGTGCTAGACACAAAATGGCCCCTGCAACAAGCAGGAACCTCACACAGCCACAAAAAGTCCAAAAAACCCAACTTTCACACTTTACACACACAAAATTCCACATACAGCTTTGTGAGATTTTGTGTGCTTGTGTAGTTAGAGTAAAACACTACAGAAACACACAAAATCTCAGAAAGCTGCAAAATATTATTTTATTTTATTTTTATTTTTATATCAAAGCAGCTAAATTTAAAGCTTCCTAAACTTTAAATGACTAGGTCTAAAAAAAGAACATCTAAAAAAAAAATCCCAATTAACTATTTTTTTTAAAGCTCCCAAAGGGGAAAAAAAACTTACAGGCAGGCAGATAGAGCTGCTCACCAATGAGCTTGATTGCAGGCAGGGAGATTCAGTTGCTTACTGATGCAATGGATTGCAGGGATTACAGCAAGCGAAGCAAGGCAGGTGTTGTAACCAGCGGCTCAGGATTCAGTCCGAAGAGCGACAGTAAGCAAGGTGGGGGCTGGGGGGGAAAGGGATTTTTGCTACCGGTTCTCCGAACTGTCCGCCGCCATCGCTACTTACTCACCCGAGCCAGTCCGAACCGGGAGCATTTCACCCCTGCTTCAGCCTGCCATGGGATTCTGCTTTTGCTTCTCCAGTATAACATGTTAGCCTCTAAAACCAGTATCCCCATTTTAGAGATGAGAAATCAAATATTGAGCCAGGTGAGACCAATGCTGAATTTCAACACTTCAGCTTCTGCATCCAGTGAAATGCCCAAACAGTCACATTTTATGTATACTTTTCCAGCAAGAGATGGCATGTCAAATAAACTCTGTGCTTTAGGACTAAAATTCATCATAATAATTGTTCTGGTGTTCTAGTGTTTCTATTAAACAGCCATATATATATTTAAAAAGAAGTAATGGTTATTTAAAGCCTTGGATATTGGCCAACCATAATTTCAATTTGCAGAGCTGATTTCAAGTAGGAGATAACTTACTCGTATTAACTACAAATTGGTGGGTGGGTGAGAATTGAAAATTGCTTGATGTATTGACAATGAAACAGTGTAAGAATGCCAATACCAGCTTTGTGGTGGCTGGGATCTCATAAATCCTTCCTAAGAACTTTCAGATTCTAAAATAATATCTGCTGAGTTTGTTCTCAATTCTTTGCCTGAATAGTACTGGTTGCCCTGCCCTTTGGTTTTTAGCTGTTGGTAAGGAACTTTGTACATCTCAAACCTTGAATTGGATTTGAGACCAAAGTTTTGTTTACTGATTCTACTGTGAGACATTTTGACCTTGGTCTATTAATGGATTTGCTGCCAGAAGACAGGATGGAGATTAGTGAAGAAGATAGGGGAACTTGATGAGAAAAATCTGAAGGAGAAGTAGGGAGTTGGCAGGATGTCAGGCTCCAAAAACTAAGAAAAGCATGTTGGTATTATTATAAGCAGTTTCCTTTTTTGTTCACCTATAGACAGAAATCTTGCCAAATTAAAGCAGAGTACTTGTATCATTAAACAGAAATTCTAAGAATTGCTAGGTTGGTCCATCTTCACTGTCTATGGAGATTCTCAGTCATCCAGGTCATAGCTGTGTTTTCCATCTTCGCTCTCTTTCTCCCACACAGATTATCTACACTGTGCAAAAGGTGTTTTTTTTTTTCCCCCAAAAGGCAGCTGGACTTTCTTGGTTTTTTTCTTGAAAACTTTTCTCATCTAAGAAGCTTCTTCATTTCATGAACTGAGGAGCAAAACATCTTCAAAGGAAAAAAAAGAAAGTACAGTTGTCTTTTGGAAAAAAGCACCTTTGGGATGACTATGACCTAGATGATTGCAAACCTCCATAGATACCTTCACTGTGCTCTCTGAAATGCACTTCCTCCCTCTTGGAAATTTGGACAACATTCCATCACAGGGGAAAATCTGATGGGAGGGACAACAATCCTTTGGGATAGGTAGTTAGTGTATATGGAACTGTGTTGGGAATAGTTCTGAATCAAACAAGAATTGTACTTAGGAAAGAATGAGATTTTATTTGAGGGTAGAGTTATGCTTTTCAATTCTATCTATTAGTCATGGTTGCTTCTGTTTTAGCTTCTCCAGTTTGGAATTTTAAGACTGATTTGCACTGAGATGCATTGTTGTGAATTAATATTCCTTCTTTACCCCCATGGAAGTCAGAATGATTAAAATATGTCCAGTAATGGGAATGGAAATCTTTTGAACTAGAAGATAGACCATATATTTTAGCTATGTTTCCAAGTCTCCATAACGGCTAAGTAAGTAACAGTTTTCAGTATCCTCCTTTTCCTAATCTAATCTTTTATTTTTAAAATATAGTTACAAGTGTTTAATTCTTCTTTTTCATTGTGAATCAATCAATTTAATTCTGTGGTCCAATATTTCAATCAATCAACATTTCAGCTTTCAGCGACCAAGTGGCAACCCAATTTTCTGAACTCTTTGACCTTTATATTATCCAGTATGGGGTGTGTGTGTGTGTGTGTGTGCGTGTGTGTGTGTGTGTGTGTGTTTGTATATATAAAAGATATAAATCCAATTAAAATTATTGCTGTTTTGTCCTCCTTTCAGAACAGCTTTTTTCTGTTCTGTACTGTTGTACTTTCACATCTTGTGAAAGATGTGAGTGTAGATAAGCTAATTATTGGTTCTTGTTAAGGAACTATTTTTGTTGAAGTAATTGTTCCTATTTTATAATCTATAAAATCCTATTTTATAATATGAGGAATCATTGCTCATTATGCTTGCCTCTACATAGAAATTATGAAGCTGTATGAATAGATGGTGTCTATATATCATGTATAGATTTCAGATTCAGGTTTAGGTTTGCAATATTATGGTTACACTTGAGTAAACATCTATATTCAGAAGCTCTTCATAATCCTATCATGAATCTAAATTGTGCATAGCTATAGGATTAATGCTCATGTTTCAAAGTTGGCAGTACAACTTCACTGCTGCAGGAATTCTTTAGTTTCAGTTCAATTCCACAACATTACAGATGAACCATACTTTTTCAAAAGCAATAAATCAGATAACTTTCATTGCTTTGAGGAGTAGATGGTTCATACTGACAGAGTTTAAAGGCATTCGTTCTGAATCCAGACAGATTTTAGACTACAGAATTTATAACATACTTAATTCAGTAAAATTTGGGCCTGGGTTCCCTCTATACCTTCTCTCTTCTCTTCTGTATACAACAAGACAAGAAACATGAGGGCAACAGACAGGGGATTTTGTAAGTGAAAACTAAGGGATATTGGGGGTAATTAAAAACAGTGAACATATTCAATGACATATAGGCATGTAGACAGATGTTGAATATATAACTATGCATACATATATTCTCTGTTTTATGCTCTTTATTTCCTCTTCTTCATAATATATTCAAATGTTACTTTATGAGCATTTTATTAAATGCTCATAATATACAGAGATCTTATCTAAAAGGTGCTTAAGAAAAATTCAGAGATTCCTTCCTTCCTTCCAGAGGTGGTATTCAGTAGGTTCTGACCAGTTCTGGAGAACCGGTAGCAGAAATTTTCAGTAGTTCGGAGAACCGGTAAATACCACCTCTGACTGGCCCCACTCCCATCTATACTCTGCCTCCCAAGTCCCAGCTGCTTGGGAGGAAATGGGGATTTTACAGTAACCTTCCCCTGGAGTGGGGAGGGAATGGGGATTTTACAGTATTCTTCCCCTGCCATGCCCACTAAGCCATGCCATGCCATGCCACGCCCACCAAGCCACGCCCACAGAACCAGTAGTAAAATTTTTGAATCCCACCACTCCTTCCTTCCTTCCTTCCTTCCTTCCTTCCTTCCTTCCTTCCTTCCTTCCTTCCTTCCTTCCCATTTAAAGTTACATGAAAGAAATCAGGAAGAGACATGGTGGTTAAAAAGTAAAACAGTAAATAAACAAAGAATTTACAGTTCTAAAATTAAAAATGCATTGTTTCATTGTTTCATTAATTAAATATATTATCTTAAATTATTTGAAATATCTATAAAACTCTAAATATGATATAAATATTAATATCATTACTGTTTGTCACTGTTCTAAAGATAGGTGCATGCAATCATGTAAAAGGGAAAAACTGAGAGAAAGGGAAAAAAATAGAAAAGGAAAGAAAAAAAACAGTAAAAACAATATTGGGAAACCAAATTATCTCCCATTATAATCACCCAAATGATTATATTAACATAGTTATAAACATTAGAGTTAGGAATTGTTTCCAATAATGTCTTCGAATCAATTATTTATTTCCCCCTTTTTAAAATTCATGTCAATTTGTTTGATTTTTTTTCCCCATGGAGAAGACTGAAGACTTATTCAGCTCTTCTTATTATGAAAAATCTTTTTTCCTGGCAACTACTTGGATGAGTTGCTGCAATTTTCTTAGCAACATTTTAAGAAGTGGTTTGCCATTGCCTGCTTCCCAGACCTGAGAGAGTGATCCAGATGCTTTTGTGTCTAAGGCAAAATTAGAACTCAGACACACTTGATTTCAAGTATACAAAAATGACTCTTCTCTGAAAAATTGTTATGTGTGTTTGTGTGTTTGTAATTATTTGTTATTGATTGTCTATTCAAAACCTGGGAATGGGAAGGGAGATGAAATTAGTGCTTATGGTAGCATACTATAAATTGTTTATGATGATGCTCCAGTGAATTTTGTATTTTCCACGCCTCTAGATCTAATAAGTGCACAATTCCTTTTCTATTTTGTTTTAGTTTTTTTTAAATTTATTTTTGCCTTTTAATTTAGAAGAATACCCAAGGCAGTATACTTTAAATTAAAACACAGTTAATTACAGTTTAGTGTTGTCTTCCAAACAAAAAAAATACTTTCTCAGTCAATTGTAAAAGCACCGGATTTTTTAAATTTCCCAAATCCAAATAAAACTTAATAGCCAAAATATTCCTCTATTGTATGAGTTGAGAGAGGAATTATTCACCCCTAACCCTGCAGTCAATCAAATAAAATTATACTTCTGTGTGCAGGTATATAATATCCTACCTAATTATACAACGTCTGTCTGTCTGTCTGTTTGTCTATCCATATATCTATCCATCCATCCATCCATCCATCCATCCATCTGGCACATGTTGTCCTCACAACTCTCCTATCTCAAATGTATTTTTCCAAAAAAAAAAAAAACCCATCAATCTCATGAGTCTGCCAGAATATTTTGTAATTTTAATGAGATTATGTGATATTATTACTGAGGTTCCGAATTTTTTGGTATAAGGTATTGCAAAATTGCATATACATTTTTTGGGATTTTGTGAGATTTGAACCATATTTTTAACATTCAGTGGAGGGAATACGTTAGCCTTCACACTAGATTATACCGATTCAGTCAAAGCTGAGTTTAAGATGTAGTTTCCCATAGAGTATAAATGATGCATATAAAATGCTATTTTTTAAAAAAAAAAATAATGGGTAGAATCTGAAGTATTTTTGGAAAATGTAGCTCTAAAATGTATCAGACAAATTGCTCACCCAAAATGCATAGAATACATAGAACACTTATTCTCTCCCCTGGCTCAAGCTGATGAAGGGAGGAGAACTTGTGGTTCAGAGGTTAATACAACTGTCTAACATGCAGGTAGCCCAAGTTCAAATCCAAGTAAAGTTATGGCTAGCTGGTGAGAGCTAAATAGCTTGAAATAGATCTATACTAGTCTCCCTTTATTTCTTTATCAACGAAATATAAATTTGGTATAAAATGGTTTGTCATGAATGCAACTGCTTGAGGGCTCCTGGATTGGAGCTGAAAGACAAAAAGGATGCAGTATGCTCCCTCCCACATGCTTGGGTAGACCAGATGTCTCAATAGAACACACACACACACACACACACACACACACACACACACACACACACACTTGGATATATAGTCTGAGAGAAAACATATCCTACTTAATTATACTATGATCTCTCTATCTCTCTATCTATCATCTATTTGTCATCTATCTATTATTTCCAAATATTTAAAACCACCGTATAAGAGAGTGGGCTTTGATGGGGAGGGAGATACTAGTGAATTTTTAAAAATGTAATGGACAGTTTTCCCTCCCCGTGTTAAAATGCATTACAGTAGGACCAAAAGACAGGTTTCTCTGACATCTAAACTCTTCTTCCTTCCATGCTCTCTGCAATACAGAATGAAAAATGCTTTGGGTAGCTAGGCAGATATTGAATGTACTCCTTCCAGTGCTCCCCATCCCTGTCGAGGGAGCTGCTTCTATCTTTTGCTTTGACAGCAGATATAATGCAGCAGACTCATTTTCAAATCTGATTCAGAGTGAAGATGAGATGTGACTGAACTCACTTGACAATTGAATGCCCTAAAAAGTATTCCACTTTATCACAACTGATATTTCTCTATAATTAGAGACTCACTGCATGAGATGGGTGTGCTAATTTTGGAGCATCTAGCCCAATAACTCTCAATACAAAGTAGTAGTTGTTGCAGTTTATTTATTTGTATGCATAAATATATCATAGGCCTAAGTATACACTTGTAACTGACCTATGTCCTTTCTTCTCAGGTATGTGGCTGGAACTGGCCTGGTACTCATTTGGACGGTCCTTTTGTACCCAGGGGGAGGAGTCAAGGTAAGGTGGGATTGTGGGAATGATGGGTTGTGTAGTAGTGTTAACCCTTGCTAGACCATAAAGCAATAGGAGCATATGTAAGTTAGACATTTTACGTGACAGGGTGACTATATAAATGTGATAAATAATATAAAAATAAACTGCTTTTAAATTTTATATGTTATGTTTTACCATGGCTGTTCACCGCTCTGAGTCTTGTTGGAGAAGGGCGGTATACAAATTAAAAAAAAATAATAAAAATAAATAAATAAAATAAATAAAAATGAACTACAGGACACACATATTTGGAAGTGGGAGAGGAAAGGGAGAGAGAATAAAAGCTAGCTATAAATTTGCTCAATGTTGTCATCTTTAATTCCCAGTCTGTTTCTTACTTTCTAAAGATAATATGAAAACCTACACTTTAGGGTTAGATTGTATAATGTGCTATTGCTTAGGTGTTGGGTCAATTGAATACTTAGAAAATGAGGGAATTTTTAATTTTCTTTAAAGTAATATTGAATTTAAATATCTATGCAATTTGGAAGACATGCATGAAATCCTTCTGCCATCGCAAATTTCCATGTTGCTATGACTGGAAAAAAATGTTATTATTCAGACAGTTATTATCACACACAAAAAACTGTTAAACCCCAAATGGCCCTCAGGAATCTGTTTATGCTGATCACTTACTGCAAATTAACTGATCCTGATTTTTGACAGCCTCAGCATTTGAAAAGATGAAAAGGAGCATGGTAAAAATTGGACAGAGAGTTGAGTTATAACAACTATGAATCTCTTGTTCAAGTGACTTCTGATCTTTCCTGACTTTCCTGATATGTTCCTGCTTGCAGTAAGAGTGAAAATAAAATCATCATCATCACTACCACCACAACAGTAAGAAAATCAGCCAGATGGTTGTGTTAAATTATCCAATGTGTAAGTCTAGTCAGAAACAAGGCTGGCAATTCTTGCTGTCTTTATTCTTTTTTTAAAGTTAAGAACATGTTTGACTGATTCTTCCTATATTCTTTTTCCTCCAAACAAGTATCACCATAAGACGGAGTTAGGAAAGTATAGGAAAATATTTGGAATGGTGTGTTCAACCAGCCTGAAGACTGTAAGATAGAAAGATAGGTGCAGCATGGATAAGAAGAACAATCAATAAAGGATGAGATCTGTCAAAGATCTTCAGACAATGCCACACCAGAGGTAGGTTTCAGCAGGTTCTGACCAGTTCTGGAGAACCGGTAGCAAAAATTTTGAGTAGTTCGGAGAACTGGTAGTAAAAATTCTGACTGGCCCTGTCCCCATTTATTCTCTGCCTCCTGAGTCCCAGCTGATCAGGAGGAAATGCGGATTTTGCAGTATCCTTCCCCTGCCACACCCACCAAGCCAAACCTACCAAACCATGCCATACCTACCAAGCCACACGCACAGAACCAGTAGTAAAAAATTTTGAAACCCACCACTGTGCCACACCTAGGATTCAAAACAGGTCTATCACTCTTTCATAAGAGCACTGAATCTGCAATTACAAGGAGTATGGCAAGGCTTTAGAAAGCATCAGTCAGGTATTGTATGCACCGGAGCCTTTGTGGCAACCCAGCTCCAAGCAAAGATGGAAGGAAAGTCACTTGCCTGAAACAGTCCTGAAATCTCTAGGTAGCACTTGGATGGGGAACCTTTTGGCAGTTCCAAAGTTGTCAAACATCTTGGAAGAAGACAATGGCAATACACTTTTGTGTGTTTAATAATCTTCATTTGCTGTCTCCTTTGTCATATATTACATCTCTCCTTGAATCACAAGAAGAGAAGGCTGCATGACACTAAAAGTTTCTACATGTCATAGAAACATGATGGGAAATTTTCTTTCCAACATAAATATACTGCTCAAAAAAATAAAGGGAACACAAGCAGAAGACGTCCGAGATCTGAATGAATGAATTAGCCTTATTAAATACTTTGTTCTTTACATAAGTAGTTTATACACTGCTCAAACAACTAAAGGGAACACAAAACTACTGTATGTAACAAACAAGTTATTTAATAAGGCTATTTCATTCATTCAGATCTCGGATGTCTTCTGCTTGTGTTCCCTTTATTTATTTTTTTTGAGCAATATATATTGTACAATGGAAAGTGGTTTTGTTTTGGTTCTTTGTTTTTTTTTAGTATTTAGCATGCAAATTCTCCTCTGCATGCTGAGCTAGTAGAGTCTGCTAGGGCTGGGTCATATCTCTACTATGAATGTCTGGCTCAACTCCCTGGTTAGAAAAATTTCTGTGCTTTGGTATTAATAATTCAATAGTTTGATTTACTTGGGAGAGTATTCGTGTGAAAATTCCTTTCCAGAAGACTCTATATATCTTGGGAAGGTGATCCTGCATTGTGTGGTTAACATATTCATTGTCAAGATGATAAGCAGTATGTACTGCACATTGAATGTGGCATCTAGTTATTCAACTGTTCTACTAAAATGGGGCACAGCAGAAGGGGGAGGAATATTGTTATACTTACAAGTATACAACTGTTTTCATCCATTCCAGGAAATTCATTTGGTATATTGAAATTATTTTATGTCTCCATTCAGGAGTTATTATTAGAACCTGAAGAGGATCTGGGTTCATTGTTCCACTGGGGCACAATCATATTTTTTGGCCAACATATTGGTGTTTCTGTTATGATAAAATCCAAACGCCAGACATGCAGTCCAGAATGCACAAAATACAGAAACATGACTCAGTAGAAAGCAAAATCTTTTATATGAAAAGCAGAGGAATGGTGTTTTTATTATTTCTATTGCACACTAGATTAAAGGGATTACTGAGTTCCCACTCACCCCCATCTGTTAAAAAAAGACTTGTGACATAGTGAGATTCAAAAGTTTATCAGATTTTGATTAGATGTATATTTAAAATAATTTACTCATAGAACTGGAAGGATCCATTTAGCTTTGTCCCTTCAGTGCAAATGTCACTTTACTGTCCCTGATAGAAAGTTGTTGAACCTATAGTGAAGGGAACCCAGCTCCTCTCTTGGTCAATGAACTACTGTGATATTATTCCTACTGCTAGCAAGTTTAGGAATCCTTTTAGAATTTGCTCTAATTATCATGAGCATCACATCCTGCTGCTAACTATGCAAGTCCCTAGAATTGCTGTTTATGAATCTTCTTGTTTTTCATCATCTGAATCTTTTACAGCCTTTTGATCCACACATTCTGCTGTCTAGCCCATCCCGGCCATTAAAGAATGAAGCTGGTATTATTAGAAAGACAGGGAAACAATCAATGTATTTTTGAACTGGAAGCCCTTTAAAATCTTTGACTAATGTTCTTTATATGTATTGAGTGCAGGGGCTAGCTCATCTAACATTTCTGGCTTTTGGCCAATGTTTGATTTACACATTGCCTTTCCCTAACCCAGAAACTATTAATGGCATTTATTATGGATGCTACCTTTGTAATATAATATGATTTATTGAAGCCATGAGTGATGATGATTACCTTTTAACACATGGGGGTTGTTATGAACCTCTTTTATATTTCCCTGTTCCAGCTTCCAAATGGTATGTCTCAGGAATTTCAAAGGAAATTTGAAATTGTTGGAAAGTTCCCAAGCAGTTTGCATGGGCAACAACTTTTCTGAGTTTATTCTTTATTAATTCCTTTGCCAAATCATAGTGTCTAACATACCCATTGGAATTGGTCATTTTTAAAAATCCTCCTTGAATGTTTCCATTTAAAGCAATGTGATTGTCCTTTTGACACATAAATTAACCATGGGTTACTTTTCCATATCCTCTGTGCTTTAAGGAAAAGGTTCCTTAAAGACTCCCTCAAGTACAGCTCAACTCCTGATGACCACTTTAACATATTCATGTGGATTATTTTGCAAAATACAAAGAAGCCATTCATTCTTTCCAGCCTATTCGCCTTAGTTTTCCTGGTGTTCTCCTACCCAATCATTAATTAGCTGAGGCCCTGCATAGTCTCAAAACTAGCTAAGATCAACAAGTTAAATATATAGATCTTATTTCCAAATATTGTCCCCCCCCCATTATTTTACTCATTCTCATTGCATCCTGAGTATGGTCATAGATATGTGTATTTCTTCTTTGATAGAGACAAATATAACTTAACCATTGATCACTGGGGTAAATCCAGTTATTTTAAAGCAATGTGTGCTTAATAAAGTTATACAGAAGGAAGCACAAGCATACGTATTTGTTTTCTGCAATGAATCTGAAAGCTAGTCTTGAGTTTTCATTAGCAGAAGAGACTGAATTGGATATCAATAATAAGGACATGGAAGAGAAAAAAAATATAAAAGAAAAATGAAATCTATATTTTCTGAACAAACATGCAAAAAGTTAGTAGGAGACTATCAGTGATCACTATCCTGGTTTTCATTTTCCCCAGCACTTTTATATATCACCTTGCTTACCAAAATAGCTAAGTTATGAATGGTAAGTTTTTCACTTGATCTTGAATTATGCCATGGGATGGCAGCCAAAGTTGCCTCATATTACCTTAAAAATTAATATGTAAAAGTTGAAACTGGGAGCATTTGAGCTCAGAATGCCAGCTGCATATTTGATGGCTTTTTCCATGTAATTCAAAAGCTTCTTTGCAGTTATAAATCCAGGAGGGTTAAATGTATTCTGAAACTTAAGTGCTATGCCAATTGATTGATTCCTCTCTAGTCTAATCTCTCAACATGTCACTTACTTTGCATTTAGAGATCTATCTTCCAGCATCCTGGCCAAAACTGAAGAAGCTTCTGGCAGGGAAAACATGGCAAATTGTTGGAAGAAGTCAAAACATATTGTGAAGAATCCTGTTTAAGTTACTTTGGGGAGACAAAGGAATTTACAATATATGCTTCACCATTTGAAATTCATTTTTACTTGGCATGGTGTGAAGATTTTTCGTTACCAATCTAATTTCTACTGAAAGGAGTATCCTAATGTAAGGTACATGTTGGTGAAGACCAAGAAGAAGGACTGTAAGACATAACATACCCATAAACATAATGCAACATTCCAACATTCAAACTCTGATCACATAAAAGGTAGATATTAAAGCTGTTTGGGTAAATTTAGCAAAGGAAAAAACAAAATGGAGTTCTGGTTATTGATATTATAACTAACATCATCAAAATTCCTCCCCCCCCCACTTTTGAGCTAAAATATGAGGTGTGTGAGTAATTAGTCACATGTCCTCTTCTTGAGTACCTTCCTCCTTTCTACTTAAATCTGGCTGACTAGTAAAGATTCCAGAATAATAAAGAATATTAACATCATTGTACCACCAAATGTATTGCTTGGTAAGACAATTTCACTTATTGGATTAATATTGGAATTCTCTATGCTGTTAGTATTAGAGGTTTCATCATTCTTGCTGAGACTGTCACAAAGAGAATAAATCAGGGATAGCATAATAAAATATGGAGTTTAATCTTTTTAAGACTAAACCATGGGACTAAAGATCCTTTATGTAACTAAACCTCTGAAGTACCATTGACTGAAATTATTCAGTTAGTTCACTGCAATCTCTATTTAGCAGAACCAATTCATTAAGGATAACTATATTTATATAAATCTAAACATTAGCTGCAGTGATAAAAATAAAACATATGTGAACTTTCTGTTTTCATGATGGGGAAAAGGGAGAGAAGGAAGGAAACAGATCAAATGGAACTGACTGGTTTACCAATTTCAAGATTAGATAAACAATCTGCTAGTGTATCTGTACCACTGATACATACTCTGCCTCTCTGAATAAAATTATAACAGCTGATAGATTTTGGATAGACCAACTGATTGTTCCCACCTTCATAGAAAAATAGATGCCACTAATGCTATGCCCTCTCTTCAGTGCAATTTGCATATATACATATCCCATTAGTGTGACAATAACTGCTTCTTTTTTATATATATAATTTTTTTATTTGAAAGTACAAACTAAACAAAATAAATCACGACAAAACATACAAAACATGTAAACATATAAACAAAAATTCAAATATATGTCAAGTTTATCGTAACTGTACTGTATGTTCATATTTGTGCTTTTGACTCCTTAATATTATTAGTCTATCTCTTATGTCTATTTTGGTGGTTCATTGTTAACCCATATTTGTCCTAATTTTTCTTTCTCTGCCTTCCAACCAGGTGTACCACTTTTCCCATACTAAATATTAATCGTGTTCTTCTCTATTTTGTAATTCCTTTGTGAGTCTGTCCATTTCTGCACATTCCATGATTCTATTGATTACTTTTCCTTCAATTGGTATGTCACTGCTTTTCCATTGTTGTGCAAAAACTATTCGCGCTGCTGTCGTTATGTGAATAATTAAGTATTTGATTTCCTTTTCATATTGTCCATTTATTATACCTAATAGAAAGGTTTCTGGCCTCATCTCTATTCTTTGCTGGGTTATTTCTTCTATATGTTTTCTGATCATTAGCCAATATTGTTTTGCCATTGGGCAGGTCCACCACATGTGGTAATACATCCCTTTGTGGAGTTTACATTTCCAGCATGTTGAGGGAGTGTTGGGGAACATTCTTGCCAATCTAGCAGGTGGGAGGTGCCACCTATAAAACATTTTGTATAAATTTTCTTTATAGGGTACAGACATTGCTAATTTATAATTTATTGTCCATAATTTTTACCAATTGTCTAATTCAATGTTGTAGCTGAAATTCTTTGCCCAAATTATCATATTTTCCTTAACCACTTCTTCTAATTTGTATCCTCATAAAAAATTATAAACTTTTTAAATAAATTTATCTTGTGGTCCTTGTAGAATTTTATCTAATTCATATTGGCCTCTTTGGAATCTGAATTGTGTCAAATCTTTTTTGTACCTCGATTTTATTTGCAAGTATGGCCACCAGTCAATGTCTGTACCCATGTCCATCAATTCTTGTCTCGTTCTTAGTTCCCCCTGGTTGTTTAACAAGTCTTTGTATGTTTTCATTTTGGTGTTGTCCATAGCGTTTGGGTAGATCTGTGCTTCCATAGTCAACAACCATTCCGGGATTTTATTGTAGTGTGTTTTTTTGATGCCCTGCCAAGTCTGATATAATGCGTGCCTAATCATATGCCTCTGGAAGTATCCATGTTGTCTATCAGTGCCCTCCCATAGAAATGCATGCCATCCTCGTTCAAGATCAAATCCTTCCAAATTCAATAATCTTTTATTTTTAAGTTTCATCCATTCTTTAATCCAAATTAATGCTGATGCTTTATAATATGATTCCCAGTCTGGTAAAGCCAATCCTCCTCTTTCTCTTGTATCCTGCAAATGTTTTATTTTAATTATTGCTTTCTTGCCTTGCCAAATGTAATCTGATATTAATTTATTGAAGTCCTTGAAGAAATTCTTCCCCGGTTTTGTTGGGATCACTTGGAATAGATATAGAATTCGCGGTAAAACATTCATTTTAATTGAAGTGATCTTTCCCAAGAATGACAATTGTAGTTTTTTCCAGGTTTCTAAATCTTTTTTAATTTGTCTTGTTAATTTGTCATAATTATCTTCTCTAATTGATGAACTTTTATTGGTGAGCCATATTCCTAAATATTTTACTTTCTTTGTCGTCTGTATGCCTAATTCATCTTCTAATTCCTTTTCTTGTTGGCTAGTAAGGTTTTTGGTCAATATCTTTGTTTTTTGTTTATTAATTTTGAGTCTGGCTACTCTCCCATATTTTTCTATTTGATCTAATAGTTTGATGCCGATTGTTATTGGTTGCTCTGTAATAAATACAATATCATCGGCGAAAGCCTGTAATTTGTATTCTTCCCTCTTGATTTTTAGGCCTTTTATTTAATTGTCTCTTCTAATTTCCTTCAAAAGTATTTCCAGGGCTAATATAAATAAAGGGGGACAGAGGGCACCCCTGTCTCACCCCTTTTGATACTGGAAATTGTTCTGTTAAATCACCATTTATTGCTATTTTTGCTGATTGTGAAGAATAGATTTTCTTTATCATATTTGTGAATTTATTGCCGAATTTCATGGTTTCCAGTTGTAGTATGAGAAATTTCCAGTTTAAATTATCAAAGGCCTTCTGCGCATCTAAAAAAATTAAGGCCGATTGTTTATCTATACTCATTTCATAATATTCTAACACGTCAATTATTAGTCTCATGTTATTTCTTATCTGTCTCTTTGGGATAAAGCCATTTTGGTCCGAATGAATGTATTTATTAATTATTTTCTTAATTCTTTCTGTGATAATTGATGTAAATAATTTATAATCTACGTTTAAAAGTGATATTGGTCTATAATTTTTAATATGTCTATGGTCAGTCTCTTCTTTTGGTATCAATGTAATAATGGCCTCTGTCCAAGAATTGGGGAGTTTGGCTTCCAAGATTGCATCATTAAATACTCCAAGTAGGGTTTCGTCCATTGAGTGTTGGCAGGACAATAACTGCTTCTTGTAGTCTGACATTTAAATGTGCTGCATATGGAGAAGTTCACATCTAAGTGATCTACATGCTTCTTGCTGTTCTGATACTGAGATTTATTTGTCTATTTATTTATTGTTCAAATTTATATACCGCCCTTCTCCCGAAGGACTCAGGGTGGTAAACAGCCGAAGATAAAAATACATAGAATACAACATTTAAAAATAGTTTAAAACAAATTAAATAGTATTGGCCCACGACAATTAAAACACCCCCAATTTAAAATCAAATTAAGAACTAAATTACTCAATTAAAAGAGTTAGGCCAGCCCGGCTTGTTGGAATAGAAAGGTCTTGAGGGCGCGGCGGAAGGTGCGTAGATCTGGAATCCTCCTTATCTCCAGGGGCAATTCATTCCATAGGGCAGGTGCCCTCACAGAGAAGGCTCTCCCCCTGGGGGCGGCCAGCCAACACTGTTTGTTAGCTTTATCAGTTTGTCGGCTTTATCGGTTTGTCGGTTTATCCCCCCAGGGGATACAGCTTTAAAGATACATAAAGATGTATACATAAAGATACAGCTTTATGGAGCAAATATAATATTCATCAACATTTTAAGGAATAAACATGGTGCTGGATGACCCCTTGCTCATCATGCCTGTTTTGCAAAGATATATTTTCATCTTTCAGCTTTATTTGTGAATGCTGTGAGTATGCATATAGAGTTCTTGTTGCTCATTCTGTTTGTGTAGTAGTAGGATAAACTTTTGAGTGGAATTACCTTGCTCAGCCTTGTGAACAATCTTGTTCAACCTCACCACAATTTCAGTTTTTCCTTCCCTTTTCATCCCAATTCACTGATTGGCTAAAAGCTTCCAATAAGGTCTATTCTTGGCTATGCTAGAATGCCTATTTGGATGTGTGGCCCAACCAATACTTTGGCTTCTCCTTCTCATCAAAGCATGCCACACAATGCACCCTGGATAATTTCTGGGGCTACAATTAGTACTTAATTTTTTACAGCTTTGAACATCTTCAACAAACAATACTTCTGGGTTCATTGCAACTCTTTACAGATTCTACATATGATGCATATAATAGATTATTGTATAGAGCTGTGGTGGTACAGTGGTTAGAATGCAGTATGCAAGTTAATTCTGCTTCCTGCCAGCTGCCAGCAGTTTGGTGGTTTGATACTCACCAGCTCAAGGTTGACTCAGACTTTCATCATTCCAAGATCAGTAAAATGAGGACCCAGATTGTGGGGGGCAATATGCTGACTCTATAAACTGCTTAGAGAGGGCTGTTAAAGTACTGTGAAGTGGTATATAACTCCAAGTGCTGTGCTATTACTATTATATCACTGATATAAGACATACTGATTGGTTCCTGGGCCATAATTCATATGATGTTATTGCTGTGGTTTTATCCGATAACATTTTGCAGCCCCATGGCAATAATGATTGCATCTCCTCAGAACTTGCTTGATATCCTGCATCCTCTGTCTACCTTACATCTCCACTAGGAACACGCTTCATCAGGAAATGCTGCACCTTTTCTGTATGTTATCATTTGCTTCCTTTATTTCCCACTGGATTCCCATGTTGTCTTGTGTTCAATACACTCTTACTGAAATACATTGCTACATCATTAATTTCTGCATCATTATCTGAATACAGAATCTGAAGCCTTATCTATAATACATTTCTGATTTCTACAATATACTCATTACCAACCAGGTTAAATAAATGCATAGCTGTTGAAGTCCTAGATAGCTGTTTTCTTACTCTTCTCTTTGTGAAACATTTCTATGAGGTGGTGTGTCTCTTCTCTCATGCTTGAGAAAAATAAGCTCGATTGCTTTTTCCTTTACAAACCGTATACATTTAGATTTCATATTGCAAGCTTCTATATTCAGGCTTCCTGCTAAATCTCCTTTCTCTTGTGATATTGCATTCCATTAAATTGGTATCTATGCCACAGTTTGAACAGTTTTTTTTTTTTTTAATGGTAGCATTGTTTTGCAACTTTGATCTTTTCATTCATACAATCTACTTCATAAAGGCCAGTCTCCTGGAGAGTCTTGCTTAAAACTCCATCTAGAATCCTGACAAAACAGTGACCTACTTAAAAATGTACTTCTTAGTTATTTTGATGGTTTATTTCCCTGACGTCAGATTAGCATCCAGCAACAGAAAACAAATGACATTTTGAACAATCAGTTCAATTGCTCCTTTTTCCTTTTTTTCCTGTAATGCAGCCTTCCATTCCCTTTATCTTCAGCAAAGATTTGTATTCCTGTTCTTAGGCAACTATTCATAAGCATCTGCAGCACACCCAGATTATATAAAAGTGATGACATGCACAAACTGACATAATGACCTTTATGTCCTTGCATTCCCGCATCTGATGTTCCGCTCATGATGTCATTTTATCGCTGGCTCTCCCACTCCCTTAGGCACCAACACATCTACCAATGCATGGCATTTTGGCAACCATGCTGAATTCAATGACTCTCTTGTCTTTAATTAAATTAAAACTTATCTCAGACTTGACACAGCCCCTCATAAAGCTTTTCAGAATTAATTCCAAAAACACTGTCCAAAAAAGTTTCTGCTTATCAGCTTTGCTTTTATTATCCCCAGATGAGTCCTCATCTCTGAAATATGGTTTGACTTGTTCTTTTGGTGCACTTAATTTACATATTCTTTCAGCTGCCTCTTACATTAATACCTTCTGCATATCTCCTTGTCATGTACAACTATTCCATTCCTTTCACATTTTTTCCCAGCACATCCTCTCTATCTTCTAGGACATTCACAACAATTTCAAAGCATTCTAGAAAACTGTTTACCTGAAGCAACCTTAACAGGATTCATGTTAGACCACTTCTTATATTTATAGTTGAATATCTCTAGCATCTTCTTAACATGGCTGCATAACCTTATTCCTTCTTACAATATCATATTACAATCTTATAACAAAATTCTAGAAATACTTCTTTATTCATAGCCTTTTCAGCATTCCCTACACCATGTCTGCATTTCTCCTATTCCCTAAATGAAAACTAATTGAACCACTTTCTAGTAGGCAAACATTCTTGTTGCTTTTTATCAGTTTATCTACTAGTTTTGTCAACATGCTGAATGTATAAAACACTGAAGACTCTTTGCATTTGGGAAAAGGCCACAACCCCAATTCTGATCCTTTTAATATGCTACTATCAACAGCTCTGCTCTAGGACCATGCTAAAATTGTTTGTTTCCCTCACACTTATTTAAATTATGTGGACAGCTCTTTCATTGCTGACCCATTACATTCTGGGAGAAACAACTGAAGTAGATCTAGATGTAATTCCCCAATTCATTCGCTGAGATTTGTATTTAGCAGCAAAGAAGCATGAAACCGTAACAAAGACCACTAAGAGTATCTATCTATCTATCTATCTATCTATCTATCTATCTATCTATCTATCTATCATCTGCTTAAGAACAAACTGGGGATCTAAGAGAAAGGAGCTAGCTTTGAGCTTTCTGTTCTCTTCTTCAGAGGAAAAAAAAATAGTAATTTCTTCCAGTCAATCGGGGAAAAGCAGAGCAAAAAGAAAAAGAAGAACAGAACAATAGACAGCTTTATTGATTAAACCTAGGGTAAAAATTTTAGAAGATCAATAGTGTAACTTTCCAATAGTATCAGATGGGACCAAACTCAAATGGTTGCCCCTTCCCACCCTCGATTTTTATCCTATTGTTTAAGTGATAGCATTTTGATCAGATCTGACTATGTAGTTAAATGCAGGCAAAGCCAGAATAAAAGAAGCTTCCCTGTTTAGCCAAACTCTTTGTGGTGGCTGATGGTTGGGAACAACTATTTTCCTTCAGTTATGTAATCTAAAAGGCTTCAACATGAATATCAAGCACCACCGTTTGGAAGGACAACCATGGCAATAAAAAGGAAAGAAAAGGGGAAGGCAACATGATGTAATTGAGAGGGGACAAGTTGCTTTCTTTTTCTTCTTGCTGATTTATTGGCTGCATATATGTGCCTCTTTTGCTTTTGGGACAAGCAATTTTGTGTAAGACCCCCTCCCCACCCAAAAAAAAAAACTCAGAAAAAAAGAGGAAATATAATTGCAATGTCATCAGACGAACCATAGATATTTTTTCCCCAAGTTTTTTATATTTTACTTTTCAAAAACATATCAATGCGTGAACAGTGTGGCACCTGAGTGTCATACATTTTAGAATAGAATAGAATGGAATAGAATAGAATAGAATAGAATAGAATAGAATAGAATAGAATAGAATAGAATAGAATTCTTTATTGGTGAAGTGTGATTGGATACACAAGGAATTTGTCTTTGGTGCATACGCTCTCAGTGTACATAAAACGGACACTATTTAGTACAAATAGAACAATACTGATGTTAAACATTTATCACATTTAACAAGCTTATGTAGTTCTGATAATAATACACATTTTTATGTTAAATGATAGTCTTTCATTATTTAGTTATTCAAAATTTCAATATGTTATTTTTATGCCAATCACCATATTCTGAATGTCATACCTTTTAATACACATAAAGTATTGATCATATTTAATACATTTATTAAGCTTATATAATTCTAATACGCATATTAGATACTTAAATATTAAATACGCATATTTAAGTTACATTATAGTCTTCCATTATTTAGTTATTCAAATTTTAATCCTTCATTATTTAGTTATTCAATATTGCAATATGTTACTTTTATGCCAATCACCATATCTTGCAAACCATAGATGTTGACCTCCATTACCCACCATGGCTTTGGGTCCAATAAGGATTTATTTATAATACTTTTAATAATATATAAAAGGTATAGATTAGGTTGATATTTGTATGACATGCAACGTTCACTGGTCGACTTTAACACTTCTTGGCTAGTATGCCACAAACAAAAGCAAAGCCTAGTTTTTCAGTAAGCTTGCTCACACTATTACCTGCAAGCTAAATTCTAGAGTTGATCTTGCAAACCAACATATTACTGCTCTTGGACCACGAACTAGGAAGCACATGCAATATTTTGATTGGCAGAAATGATTTAATTTATGTATTTGTTGTTCAGGGAGTTCGATACTGAGCTAAATTTCTCAGATAGAAGCTTTACTTATTCCTCAGTCTTTACAAGTATCATCTTCTTCCTAGACACCTGGTAAAGCAAAGAGATGCAAATTTGCCTGAAAGACAAAAAGGTATTTATGTTTATATGGAGAGACAGCAAAGCTAAGCTAAAATGTGGGCAGCTAGTTCAAGCAACATGACAGGATGTTCTAACACGATTCAGCCCTAATGAGCATGTTTTACTGACAGCTAATGATGGATATATTAATCTAAACTTATTAAATAGCCTTGTAATTGTGGCTTTTAGCCTCTTTAGGCACTCTAATTTTCAGCATAGTAACTGATTAAAGGAACAGGGAGATGAGCGTTATAGTTTATTCACTCTGACATATGATTATTTAGGCAGCAGCCTTTGAAACACACAATCATACACATGGACAAAAGTTTCTATGGAATCATAATGATGCTTTGACTGTCATGACATCAATGTACACATAGAATAAAGACAAAATGTGTTATATGAAGACCCACTTTCGTGGCCAATTCCACAACTAAGAGGAATGGGCCATGATAGATAGATTCCTCAGTAGGATTTTTCTTTACTTAAAATTGTACCTGGCTGTTACTTCCCATAAAAATGGAATGTAGAGAAGGGAGAAAAATATATGCATTTGAAAATACCTTTCAAAAAACTGACATCACTGGACACAGAACATCAAAACCAAACTGAACGCATATCTGGCAAGCAAAGATCAAAAAGTTCAATTCAGTCAACCAGAATAAAATATGGTACAGTTTGAAGTTCAAATTATGATTTTCTTCTTAAAAAATTCCAACTTAAACTAAGGAACCAAACAGTCATTAAATGAACAAAATACAGTCTTAGCAATATTCCATTCAAATGTGTGGTAAAAGTAAAGAACATATTTAATGGGTGAGATTCAATAGGGTATTTAAAGAATTACGTATGAAAACTTGTGATATCTGTGAAGATGAAGTAATCAAAAATATTCTGCATCATAAAAGGCAAAAGAAGGGATAGATTTGTAAAAAAGCAAAAATAGAGATATTTATTATATTGATATTTATTAAAATAGTTGAGCCAGAAAAATAGAGGAAATAGAGGAAAAAATTATTTCTAAATGCCAGATCCCACAAAAGAGCAACAAGAAGCAGCTGGACTACTGCAATATATTCTATTGTCCTCCCCTTAAAGAACATTTGGAAATTGCAGACAAAGTAGAATGTAGTGGCCAGCTTACTGGTGAACGAGATACTCCATAGCTATATGATACCAGTATTGTAGACTGTATGGGCTGTTAATAAGTCCCAAGTGCTAATTATATTTTATAAAGCTTTATCAGTGGTTCCACATCTTGGTGACTTTGAGAGTCTGAGGCCTTGAGTGCATTTATTTTAAAGAATACCTTTCCTCTTGAGGCCAGGTTAGTGCTGACCCTGATAACCTGGCAAAATTAAATCTTCCAGAGAATCTTTGGGATGGGTTGGGATCTTCTGAAGCTATTAATTTTATATTGGGATTTTAAATGTTTTTTTCTGATGTTAACCAATGAGTCTTTGGGATTCTAAATAGAATTCTATTTAAAACTAGATAAAACATAAAGGTGACAAATATCTCATGAAATGGTATGAATATGCAGAAGAATTATAGAAAAGGTAAAATCAACTAAAAGTTCCTAGGTATGATAAGCAAACAAGAGCCAGATCTTCTAAAAGTAAACTTTATTGGGTTGCACAAAATATTACCAACAACAAAGCTCCCAGAGATAATGAAATACATGCTGAACTGGTTAAGGCCTTGAAAGATGAGGCAATTAAAGTGCCATGCACAGTTGGGTAAACAGATATGGAGAAAACAGCATTGGCCAGTGCACTGGAAAAGATAAATGTACTGTATATTCCAATAATAATAAAAAACAGTACTAAAGAATGCTCAAACTACTGAACAATTTCACTTATAGTCAGATTGTGCTTATGATTCTGCAGTCTAGACTTCAACAATGCATACAATGAAACATCAGAGATACCAGCTGTTTCTGAAAAGCCCCCCAGGATTATGTTGTCAACAGCCAATGAATAATACAAAAGCAAGAGAGTTCCACGCAAAACATATAATGAAAAATGCTGATAGTGAAATTGCAATTAAATCTAATGGAAGCAAAGCCTCAGATATATTGATGATACCACTTTGCTGGCCAGAAATGAGAAAGGCTTAAAAAAATGAAAGTGTGAAAAAGATGAAAGTGCGAAAACCGGCCTAATGTTCATGATTACATCAATTGCAGGGGACAACCCAATGCATGCACATGAAGAAGTAAAGGAAGTACTAATAGACTATATATGTATGTTACAGGACTCATAATTCTATAGGTGTATAACTATAACCACGAAATAAAAATCTTCTTGGGAGACACAGTATGACAGATCTAGGCAATGTATTCAGTGTGAAAGACTTCACACTAACAAAAGTACATACTATCTTCACAGCATAATGTATGGCTGTGAAAGCCAGACCATTAGGAAGACAAAAAATGAATCCATTGTAAAGAAAGATGTTGAAAATACCTTGGCCCACAAGGACATTCATTTTTAAACTAAATGAAATCAATTCAGATTTCTCACTGGAAACTCTGATAATGAAGTTAAAGATTCACTATTTTGGAATTATAATGCTCAAGTGAGAGCTACTGAAGACGTTCCTGATGCTTGGGAAAAGTGAAGACTGTAGAAAAAGAGACTAGAAGGAGAGAAATTAATGAGATGTTATCACCAATGCCATATCATGACAAAGAGTTTATAAGAATTACAACAATCTGGCAAATTGTTGTCCATCAAAAGTGGAAGCATTCCATTCAAACTGGGTCAGGATTAGGGCTTTTCTGGGTCCTACTTTACACTGATAGTTGATCTTTGGAAATGCCAAAAATCTCCTATGAGCTCCAGAAAGCTTGGAAGAATATTTGAAATTTGCTATAGTGCCTTGAATTGAAATTACATTACACCAGAACATCAATCAATTTTCCTCCTCCAGTGTCAATCTTTATGGATGACGTTACCATAATGCTCATGAGTAGTACTAATCCAGAGGCATTGTAGGACTTTCAACTATGGCTTAGAGAAGTTAGAAAGAGGGCTGATTGTTGATAAATTCTCTGAGATAGCAAAGAATTTAGACTAACACCCCTCACAGTCTCCCAATTATTTTGTACTTCAAAGAGTCTTGATGAAAAAAAGGTATGTGTCTCAATGTAAAATATAATTTGACAGTAGAAATTTCTGTGGCCCTGAGACGTTCATTTCTTCTACCTTTAAATGCCAGGATTCAATCCATACACATCTGAAAAGAAGACAGATTAAAGGGAGATGCATTGCTCACCTCTACCACATTGTTAGTTCAGTAATGAATTATGTATATGCTTTGTAAATAGGATCTAAGAAGAAACTTAACACATAAACATCAGAAGAGTCTTCATTCCCCCTCACTCCCAAAATGCTGTAGCATAGTTTATGTTTTCAGGGGATGGTTGTATCAGATTGCCTTCATTGAGCTCGGAACAAAGTTGGAATCTTTCCCCATGGAACACTCATTTACCCATCATTTTTCCCATTTACTTTTATGAAATGAAAATTCAATTCACCCTGTTCAGTAGGGTATTTGATTCCTTAGATATTTAACAAAACAGGCCTGTATTAGGGACCTAACCACCCAGCTGAGACATGGTTTTGGCAGTATGTCAAAAGCAGCCTGGGCTTATAAACAAGGGTGCACATTTAATTTTATTGCAGGCTCAAACTGTTCAAGTTTTTCCAAACACACAGCCAAAATGTTTGTGTGAGCAGTGTCTTCATCTCTACACTCAGTGATTATGCCAAATGCTTATACCATCTGAAAGTAGAATAAGTGGCTTTGAGTACTTCCCTTGTGCATATTCAGACAAAACTCTGAATAATACTGGTAGTAATATTCAATAAGACTGAAGTAGCTTTGCCCAATTCCACTTCTTTTACTTTGATCTGTGTAGCATTCTTTCTTGGCAGTACTTAGGCTAGCCAACTTTTGTTGCATTGAATTGAAATTCCTATGTCATTCATAGTTATATGGTAGCTGGTTTCTTACTGACAATTTTGAATTTGTTTTAGTTCCCCAAATGGATTTTTGTTGGTGTGACTGCCAAATGGATCTAAGCTCCTCCTCCTCCTCCTTCTCCTTCCTCCTCCTCTGCCTCTTCCTCCTCCTGCTTGAGCAGGAAACTATTTCAGTCAAATGGCTGTCCAATATCCATTTCCCCCTCCCCCTCCCTCTTCTCCTCCTCTTCCTTTCCCTTCTTCCTTATTTTTTCTTTCTCTTCCTTCTTCCTAGTTGACTGGGTCAATCACTCTGTCACAGCCCAACTTACCTTACAGGGTTGTTGTTGTAGGGAAAATAGGAGGAAGAATGCATGTTCGATATGTTCGCCACATTGAGCTATTTATAAAAATAATAAAGGTGAGATACAAATAAAATAAACAAATAATGCTCATCTGAATTAAATCCTGTACAAAAATATTTTTTAAATACCCTATCTTTATTAGGAGTAAAATGAGATGAACGCATAAAGTGGGAGAAATGACATCTGATAGTGACTCTAACAGCTTGAAATTAATGACTGTTTGATGGTAGAAAGTCATAAATGGGGACTTGGAGCTGTGTGCAGGGTGTTTAGTGTGTGTGTGGAATGTGTGTTCTTCAGCCGAAATGATGAAACCTTCCTAAGTGAACACCACTGTGGCCAGAAACTTAGATGAGATTTATTTAACCAGCATTATTAAACAAGTAAAGGGAGGAAGGCATAACTCTGTAGTTAACAATGTAACAACTAGAACAACAATAACTGGGAATTGAAAATCATCTTCGCCTGCTCTAAAAATAGCTCACCTACAGACAAGAAATTCTCTTGGTACAATACTAAAGTTTTCATGTTAGATCTGGTATACAGGAATGTTTGCCCCCCCCCCCCCCCCTTCTGCTCACATCCATCTGTCTAGTACTTGGGCTACAATTCTCATGACTTCCATCATTTTCCTAAAGACTTCAAATGTAGAAATTCTAAAGCGTATTTCTTTAAGTTGCTTGTAATGAATAAGGGAAAAACATTTGAAATTCAAGGCAGACTAAAGCTGTTTACGCTATATTTCATCATACTAAAGTACCTCTATAAAGCTTTCTCCAAAAATTATAAGCCAAAGAACTCAAAAAATACATTATTCAAAAACTTTCATATTGTGTTTATGTTTGAATTTTCCAGGCTTCTTTGTCTCTAATTTTGAAGTTATGCTACTATGGCAATGCTGTTATATATACATATACAGGTTTATATAACAAAATAAATTCTGAAATTATCTTAAATCTTAAAATGTCACATTGGAAATCAAGAAAAATAAGAACACTGGTTTTGCTTTCTCTAACATTAGAGATTTGTTATTTTATTAAGAATTCTAGTGAATCTTTATCAGAAATAGACTGCATGAAATTCTCATCCTGCCCTAATCAGGTCTCTTAATCCAAAACTTTCAAATATGGATCAAGGTGAATGTTCCTGTTGTTGATGTGGTCAGCAAAGCACTAGCCTGTTTTATTGGTCTTATGGGATAGAACTACGTTAGCATCTGAATTACCAAAGAAAACAGAGGGGGGATATTCATGTATCAGATACAATTCTGGGTGGGGAGACAGGAGTTCTTAGAACTGAGTTGGTAAACTGGATGGATAGACAACTCTGAGTACCAGGCTATCCACAGGAAGGGCCAAAATTCTAAATGAAAATCATGGATTGGATGGGTAAAATTACAATCTTGACTTTTTTTGACTTCTCACCTGCCGGTGGATATTATGATGCAGAACTGCCTCTCCTTTCATAGGATTTTTTTAAAAAAACCAACAACAACAGAAAGAAAAGGATATTTAATTTAAGCAAATTAAACAAATGCTTACATATCGCGTTTTCGATATAGGCAGGAACTGTAGTAGAATCTCCCCCATTCTCTCTCATAACTTTACTTAAAATGGACAGAATGTTGCTTGAAGAAGATTTCAATCAACATGAGGACAAGGAAGCACATCTCTACAACAATACTTTGGATAGGATGGTTGAAAGGATACAATGATATAGTGAAATGGTTTTCATAGGAAAAAAATGTGTAAATTTATAATGGCAAAAAACCAAGTCTGGTGGCACCTTTCCAATTACCACATTTTATCCAAAAGCAGAAGCCTTGGTGCAAAGTTAAGATCACAGTAATTTTCCTCAGGATGATCTGAAAAGAAAATATTCCCAGAGAAATATGTATCACCAAAGAAAAAAGAGCAAAGTAGTATCTGAATGGTTTATTAATGTGCATAATAATAAATTTACCATCTATCCACTTTTTATATACAATTATTTCCTCTATAATATTGTCTGTGTATTAGATACACATGTTCGTGATATTAGAGATTGTTGCTTATATAACAGAATTTATGGGAGATCGATTTTTATCAAGAACAGTTATGCATTTGGAGAGGAGGCTTAATTTTTCTCATCAACCGTGACTCCCTACTGCAATCAGCAACAGAACAAAAAAAAATCCTTTGGTGCCATTGGGTTATTTTATCCTATTACGAACAGCAGTGTAGAGAGCAGAATGACATTCAGAGAGATCACAGCTAGAGAAGGAACAATAAAACTTTCATATATATATATATATATATATATATATATATATATATATATATATATATATATATATATATATATATATATATATATATATATATATGTTTTCTCAGGTTTTCGCGGGTGTTTGTATGTAGGTCTTTGGTTATTCGGGTCTTCTCCCACGTAAAATTGGAAGTGTCTTGGCGACGTTTCGACGAAGTCTCATTCGTCATCTTCAGGCTGGTGTTCTCGGCTTCGTGCTTCCAGGAGCAAGGGGGAGAAGACCCGAATAACCAAAGACCTACATATATATATATATATATATATATATATGCCATCGAGATAGAAAAACGAGATATATAGAAGCCATCAAGATAGAAAAACGCCCACACAGCATGAACAAACGAGACGATACCTCCCGCCTACCAGCCATTTGGAAACCCGCCCTTATTGACAAACGAGTCCCTAACACGATGAATGACACCAGACCCACACTCACAAGAGCCACACAGGATGTCACCACCACACATCCACGCAGAAAGCAGACTCAAACCCACACTGATAATGAGCCATGACCAAGGACCAGAAGCCAGATCTCAGCTGCATCATTAGCCACTTTAAACCCCTCCAATCCATACATGAAGCAGACTGACACCCACCATGAAGAGCTCGCACGACCACAAACACGAAGCCAAACAACAACAACGCAGCTCACCAGCTCAAATCCCCCTGCAACTCAGACTAAGCTGAGCACAACCAAGCCCCCACCCAAACAGAACACACCCCCAGCCAATCAGAGCACAACCAACCCCCCATCCAATCAGAGCACAGCCAAGCCCCTAACCAATCAGAACACACCTCCACCCAATCAGAACACAGCCAAGTTCCCACCCAATCAGCTCACACCCCCACTAGCAGTTAAAAGGAAGAGACAGCTGCGATCTCACATTGCTCCTGGAAGCACGAAGCTGAGAACACCAGCCTGAAGATGACGAATAAGACTTCGTAGAAACGTCGCCAAGACACTTCCAATTTTACGTGGGAGAAGACCCGAATAACCAAAGACCTACATACAAACACCCGCGAAAACCTGAGAATATATATATATATATATATATATATATATATATATATATATATATATATATATATATATATATATATATATATATACACACACACACACACACACACACACACACACACACACACACACATACATACTGCTATTGTGTAAAAAGACCTTTCTGATTTAGGGACAAATCATCTATGCTGATTTCAAAATATTGCTAGACTTTAAAAAGTCACAGTATGCATCAAAGAATTGTGCAAAGAACTTTCCATTTGTGCAAGGCAGAACATTGGTTTTCACCAGTTTCATTTACTTGTTGCATAGCTCCATAACTGCTTCAAGATTAAAACAGTTTCTCATACAGCTTGGACATGAGATTAAATGGAAGGACATTTTGCTCATGTCAAACTGGAATGACAGTTGTAAAAATACCTAAATAGGTATGATATACACCAAAATTAGGTATTTTTAGAATGTTCTAATTTGCAAAAATCAACAATTGTAGTCCATAAAATATAGAATAAACAACTGCTATTCAAAGCTGATTGTATGGCATTATAATAGATTGGTAGTTAGTCCTGGAAATATTACTTTATGAAACATGCCAGATTTTGCCTGCCACATAAACTCATCACTTTAAAAAAAATTCATAAGGAAACTATAATTAGATGAACTTGGAGAAAGACAAGCACTATGCTTGGGTGCATAGTGAATCTGTATCCATTCTTATACTATGTTCATTGTCTTGCAGTCATGTGATCTGCAGTTCACCTGTTGCTTTCCTGATTTCCAGAATCTGGTTAAATGTAAAAGAAATGGGGTATTAAGGATATTACTTCCTCTTGATAAAGAAAACCAGAATAAGTTATTCTTACATAAATTATGTGAATCATCATGTCAGTTTCTCTTCCTGTATGTTATGGAGTATTTTATCAAAGACTTCCCCTACAACTACTGATATCTATCTATTAGATGGGAAACTTCTCACTCGTTTCTGTAGCGAATCTGTAGGAACAGGCAGAACCTCCATAGTGGTAAGGACTAATTTAAAGAATCAGAACACATTGCAGTAGGCTGGTTCTACAAATGGTACACTTGATGAGGTGTACAACATGCAAAAGAAAGAAAAGAAAGGAAGGAAGGAAGGAAGGAAGGAAGATAGGAAGGAAGGAAGGAAGGAAGGAAGGAAGGAAGGAAGGAAGGAAGGAAGGAAGGAAGGAAGGAATGACATGGACATTCTCTGGTTTATTTTCCAAATTAAAATTAGCAGAATTTGTAGAAGAAACCTTTTGGGATCTTGTCCTCATCCTTTGGTAGTGACAATTGTGTAAAGTTAATTTGTCTTCCTCTCCACTGTATTTTAACTGTCCCTAGTTGAAAAAGTGCAATTGTTCCATAATCCCCTCAGGCTTTTCAGTTTTGTTTAACTTATTTTTTCACTCATTAATTTTGGTCACATAATTTATTCATGTTCAAAGCTAGAATGTAAACTCATCTAGGGGCCTATTTTCCTATCCACATAACCTTCTTCCCTC
The DNA here is from genome assembly GCA_022577455.1 of Arizona elegans. Lineage (NCBI taxonomy): Eukaryota > Metazoa > Chordata > Lepidosauria > Squamata > Colubridae > Arizona > Arizona elegans. The sequence continues at coordinate 279,392,924 of JAKOOJ010000001.1, read as the reverse complement.
TCCCATCAACTCAATGAGGGGATGCAGAGAATCTTGCTTTCCTACTCCTTCCCTCTTAGTCAGCTCTTTGAGGTAGTCCAGACAAGGAATCAAAGCCATGACTCCTAATATTACTTTTATTGTAAAGTTACAGTAACACCAACTTGTAAGTTTGAAAGCACATCTCCTCTCCCTTGGCTTTTCTTTCCTGAGAACTAGAGTGGGTCCCTTCTGAGGTGCTTTCCATATCCCTATCCTTTTTGTGGGCTGAGGTATCTTTTGTCTGACTGTTGTCTAGGCCAGAGGTCTCCAACCTTGGCAATTTTAAGACTTGTGGACTTCAACTCCCAGAATTCCTCAGCAAAACTGGCTGAGGAATTTTGAGAGTTGAAGTCCACAAATCTTTTTATTATTTATTTATTTATTTATTTATTTATTTATTTATTTATTTATTTATTCAAACAAACATTTACTAAATCAGTCATTCCTTCCATGTGACATCTCAGCGTTGTCTCCAAAACTTCTTTTTGTTGTTTCTTCTATCTTCATTCTTGCCACGTCCATTACACAATTCTTCACTAACATGATATTCTATATCGTGTTAGTGAAGTATAGCATTTTTATACATAACTATTAATTTACTTATTTGTATCTCTTTTCTAACCAATGGTAAAATTGATTCCATATCTTAAAGCATTCTGAATCTTCTTTCTTTTTTTTTCAAAAAGTTTTTTATTTTTTAAACAAAAACAACATAAAAATTGAATCCTCTCTTTCCTGAATCATCAAAATTAATCTATTCATTTCTGCACAATCTAATTTTTTTTAATTACTTCTCCTTCCAAAGGTATTTTCTCTGCTTTCACAAGTCCACAAGTCTTAAAGTTGCCAAGGTTGGAAACCCCTAGTTTAGGCTATACCACCTCCTGTTCCTTATTACCTCCTAGGTTATTCTTACCATTGTATTCTTTCATGCAAACCATTTTTGTGTTCTTTCTTTCCTGCAGTCTTCTTCATGTGCATCTCCTTTGATTTTTTTACATCAGGGTTTCATTTTTTTGAAGCACCATTATCAGTTTCTATTGTCTTACTGTAATTTAATAATCTCATCTTTAAATATTCAACAACTGCTATCTTCTAAAAGTATATGTTATTCTTTTTAAGACTCCCTTCCATCTAATTGTTTCTGTTCATTCAGTGAGAATGGGTAAAGTGGATGCACTTTGAAATCTTTTGATAAAACAATGTAATTTATGGAGGCCCTGAAAATGAGCCATTTTATAACAACTATGTCCTCTGGAATATGATCCCTCTGAGGTCTGTATGCCTACCACCCATTGGTTGCTTTCCAAGGCCTGGACAGAGTGGTAATTGAGCTGTATAAGAAACATTTTTGTTATGGAGAGTTTGCCTCATGGGTATTTCTCCTCTCCTCTCCCCTCCCCTCCCCTCCCCTCTCCTTACTTTTTATTGCAAGCCATCCAATGTTTTTTGTAGTTGGATAGCTTCAAAACTGTATTAAATAAATAAATACATCTTTTGGAAAGAAAAATAAACAACTGATTGCACCTATAACTGATATGTTTGGGACAAAAGAAAACGAACAATGACAGGAAAGATAGCTTGTTATAAAGGAATAAACACTAGGAATCTGTGCAGGACTTATAGAGTAACATGCTTGAAATTTGGCTGATAAATGCCTATAGCACTTTGCCTTCTCACCCAAATGGGCAGAATTTCAGGAAAGCTAAACCATTACGAGAGAATGAGGCATACCAAATTTCATAAAAATACCGTAAGTGCAGGTGTTTTCAAGCTGCATTATCTTTTGGGGACAGTAACTTTGTTCCAACCATTTCTGCAGTTTTCACAATGATCCCAATTTGTCTGTACTCTCTGTCTCACTCATAGCAGTATGACAAAATTGAACTAGCGGTATTGTGTATTAGGCCAAAAGACAAGAAAAATATATCCGTGTACAGCTATGTTGTTCATTATAATTCACAATAAAATAAAATATCCTGGGGAATGTCAATGAAAGAGAGAAGACTAAATTAATATTTAGTCTTAAATCTTTGAGACTTAAATTCTTAAATCTTAAATTCTTTAAACAAAAGAAGATTGAAATATGATGTGAGAGAAAGTGAATGAAGCAAAAGGAGAACACTGTAAAAGTAAGGTAAAAGTAAAGGTCCCCCTCGCACATTGTTGTGGCCTGTCAGCGGCCTGTGCAGCTAGTAGCTGATTCCAACAAAGAGGAGGCTGGTGTGGTGCTGCACCAGCAGCCTGTGCAGCTGGCACTCGAGTCAGACAATGAGGAGGCTGGAGAAGATGTGGTGCCAGAGGCGGGGATTCAGCCAGGGCCTTCAGAACCTCCAGAAGCTCCCTTAAATGAAGAGGACAAAGAGGAGGAACCTCTTCTCGATGCACAGGCGCGCAGAGCTGCCAAAAGGCAGGAGTGGCTCCTCAGGAGGTGGTCCCCTTGAGAGTAAGGCTTGGGGCTAATTGGCCACTCCCTTAGCCTATTTAAGGAGGAGCGCCGACTGAATTTGCAGGGAACAACTTCGTTCACATACCTCCGTGTCTTGTCTTGCTTATCATATCAGCTTCCTGCAAATTGCTTCTGGGCATTCTGCCAATCACAGTAAGCTTTCAGTATTATTCTTTGAATTCTTGGCGGCTGTGGTTGTTTCTCTCTCCGTCACCACCGCTGCCCCACATAGGGTCAGGAAAGGAATACACTGCAGATGAACAGTGTTTCTGACAAGCATTTTGTATTACTTGGCTGGGAATTTTGTGTTTGTGTGTGTGTGTGTGTGTATTTAATATTTGTTAATTGCCAAGAATCATATTTGTGAGATAGGTGTCTATATAAATAAATAAACTGTTCCTTTTGTCCTCCTAATGAACATTTTTGGAATGAGTTTCACCAAATCATAGAGGCAATTGAGTCTATTTCCTGATAATTGTAATAATCTAAAGCATCTCCAGTAGATTTTAGCCCATCTAATTGTACTCATTCAGTGAATCAGAACCTGCCACTTCTCTAGATAATAGGCTCTAGAGCCAAGCTCCTCTTAGCATTATAAAGCTTTTCAAGGCATCAAAATATCCTTTCCTTTACCTTTTTTTTTAAATTTTTTTTTAATAATTTTATTTTTATACCGCCCTTATCCCTCAAATCAAGGTTTTCCTTGTCCTGTATTCAAGGATGATGAGGGATGAGAGAATGAAGAAAATACTATTTTGCTCTAACGGGCCAACAAATTGTCAAATATTTCTGAAATTAAAATGTTTTAAAACTGTAGCTTGATTTACTTAATCTTTACACCTGTTCTTATTCTTCTGCTTGTTGCTCTTTCCAGGTGTCAGTACTAACACAAATACCAATGTTTATGTCTGCAGACTCTTAAAAATCATTCAAATACCTGGAAGGGCAACAAGATAACCCTATCCCAATTGCCACCCCCCTATACATTTTTCCTAATTGATAGAAACATGCACAAACACATAATGTGAGACGTAATTCAACTGATTGATTAATCAATTGAGATAAAACCTAAAGTGATGTATATAGTTAGAGTTACTGATAAATTATATTACCGTATTTACTAATCTTCGAGAGACAGTTTGGTCCAGTGTTAAAGCACCAGTCTAGAAACCAGGAGACTGTGAGTCCTGGTCTTGCATTTGGCATGAAAGCCAGCTGGATGACTTTGGACCAGTCATTCTCTCTCAGTCTAAAATGTTAAGCTGGGGAGAGAAGCTAGTCTGTCAATTCCTGTTGCTACCAGTGGATCAACACTCAGTTGATCTGAAAAAAGTGAACCATGCATATGCTAGGAAAAAATCAGAGAGAGGGACTATGACTACAACATTTATGGCAACCTTGAAAAATCATTTCAAGAAAGATCTAGCTGAGGCTATAACAGTAATGGCTAACCTTTTTGCCATTACGTGCCAAGAGGGAGGGTGGGGGGGGGTCATGCACGTGTGTGCCCACATCCATAATTCTATGTACCCCGCCCCCAGACATGCATGAGCAACCCCCCCCTCCCCCACTCCTGGCACGCAATGACCCAGTAGCCCTGTTTTTCTCTCTCACCTGGCTCCAGAGCCTCTCTAGGAGTCTGGGGAAGGCAAAAAACGGCCTTCCCCACCCTCCTGGAGACCCTCCGGAGGCTGGAGAGTTGGCAAACGGGCTGTTTCTGGCCCCCAGAGGGCCTCTGGGGGGGGAAAGCTGTTTTTGCCCTCCCCAGACTCCTAGAAAGGCTCTGGAGCCAGGTGAGAGAGAAAAACGGGCCTTCCCCACCACCCCCGAGGCCCTAATGGAGGCAGGAAACAACCTGTTTCCCTACTTCTGATGGGCCCAGAAGGCCCAAAAATCAGAAGGCCGGTGTGCGCACCTGAGCTCGCATGCCCACTGATATGGCTATGCATGCGCCACGCATGCCATAGGTTCGCCATCAGGGAGCGATAAGATCTCATGCACGGTATCCAATCCTTTTTGAACTAAGTCACTTTGTTTGGCTTGTATTGGAAGTATAATAACTGCAGGCTTTGGACAACATCTTTCCACTATCATTATGGTTTCTTCTAACAAATATGTAACTGGCATTTTCTGGATTCTTGCATGTACTCTTCAATATGATGAACTGAACATGCAGCTGGAAGGACAGGTTGCACATGCTAACCTTTGGAAACAGGAGTGTGAATCTGTAGTTCTCCAGAGATTCCTGCTGATGCATTGAAATTTATACAACATAATAATGTAGGATTGGGGGGAGTTGGAATTCACTAATGCTGTGAAAAGCACAGATTCCCTGCTCCTTCTCCTATTCCATGAAATGTAAAAGCTAACCAAGGAACATGATTTATACCATTGAGTCTCAGCCTTTTCCTTTATGTGGACCACTGTATTGTTAGTGAAAGCTATAGAAAACCATATTATACAAGGATCAGTGATGCAATGTCTACGGATACAATAGCATATTTTATTCTCTCTACTATTTTACATAGATGAAGGTATGTATGTGTGTATGGGGGTGGGTGGGGGATATGTTCCAAATGTTTATGGTATTTCATGGGAGAATATCAAACACTTTAAATACTTTGCAATCTCAGAATAATTGGGGCCATTAAAACATTTTGGTGCCTTATCAAAGAATATCTGAGTGCTCTCTTTTATTCCTTGGTCTTGCTGATATATATATATATATGTGTGTGTGTGTGTGTGTGTGTGTGTGTGTGTGTGTGTGTACAGTTAATATTTCGGGTTTCTTCCCGTGTAATTGTGAACATATCCCTAAAAGGTTCACAATTACACGGGAAGAAACCCAAAATATTAACTGTACACACATATATACCCGTGAAAACTTACATAGACACACACACATACACACACACACACACACACACATGTATGTATGTATGTATGTATGTATATATGTATATAATGTTAATGTTATTTTCTTGTGAATCCTTCAGGGTTGTTAGGAGTCAGGCAGTGTACAAATTCATTTAATCAATTATAATAATCTGCAGACCAATAGTAATTTCCAAACTATTGGCTGAGATATCTTATTGAATATAATCCAAGTTAGATGGAGCCTTCTTTAATTTTTTTACATATGAAGTGTAATTTCTGTACACTTCTTTCCATATGAGATATATTGATGAATCCAGGTGAATATTCTGTTTTTAAAATACACTTGGTATGAATATGCCTAGCACTGTAACTGTTTTTCCTCTCATACATATTACACAGCTGTGTTTATTTTGCTCTGTTTCTCTCTGTTTATATATAGCACACATACATTGAATATATAATATTATTCCTCAGATCCACCTCAGCACCATGGATATCTTCAGGAGCAGGCATGGTGGGGCACTTAACACAAATATTTCTGCATATTGTATGCCAACATTCTTGTGGTTTGGAAATCATATGAGAGAATAGAGTTATATTTATCCAATATATGAAAATCTGTTGTTTGCATACTTACAGCTATCAAAGAGGGGTTTTGGAAGTAGATAAGGATGGAGGTGATAAAAAGAACAGGTGTACTCTCTTTTCATGAAATTTAGAAGTCTGAACCTCCTTAACCATAGATATCATAAGAAGGAAGGACTACTTTCTAGGGCCCACTCTTTGCCCATCAATTAAGCCTTATTCTCTGCCAGCAGTTACAGTATTATAGTGGCACCCAGTGGTGGGAGGGAAAAAAAGATAATTTCAACAATAAAAAGAGGGAAACATACAGTACATATAGCTCCAATGGAAGTATTCTTTTAAACTGAACTATACCATGTTAATCAATCAATAATACAATTTTTGACCAGTACTTACCAATTTCAAGATGGGAGATTTCTGGGCATGGGCAAAGAATGTTTTTCTCACATGAAGCTTCTCTGTGGGTAAATTCTGGAACAAATCCAAGTATCAGAAACACAAATACAAGTAAAGAATCTGGAACGGATAGCTGAACGACTTCAACCTGCCAAATTGGGATTCAGCTTTTGGTCTCACAGTTTGATACTTGGAGTCTAGATTAATCTGGCAAAGATATTACGCTAATTCTTTTTTAATTTGTATTTTATGCCTCTGTTTCAGCTGTATAAGAAGGCTTCCATTTCAGCTCCCAAGAGCTCCAATAATCTATTTTTTCTTTTCTATGGAAGTAAATATATCAAGTTTATAGGAGTCACAGAAACATAACTTGATTTTTCTTGATTGAAATGGAATAATAAACAGCTTTTTACAATGATTCTTGGTTTTTATTTTTTTAAAAAAATCCCCTGATTCATTTATTATGGTCATAGGTAATAATGTAAATAATACTCATATAACATTAGAGCACAAAAACACTCCAGGCAGAATCCCGTTTCAATAATATCAATCAAGTTCTAGTGACTGTTAAGCACCTGGGATGAAGCCAAAGTTCAGGAGATCTTTTTTGTATTGCATTTCTCTCCTGCCTTGCTGTGAACACATGGTGTGTTTGTGTATATGTGTACCACACACAACATTGCATGACTCCGAACAAATGAAGAGAGCCTTTGCTTCACTGCCAATCCAAAGTATATTCTAGGACATTTTATTTTTTTCCACAATTTAGAAAAGCTGAAGCCCTGCTTATTTTCCCTCTTACAGTGAGAAGCAGTTGAGTTGAATAACAACAATGTTACTACCACCTACCAAGATTCAGACATTTAAAGAACAACAACAACAACAACAACAACATCACACTTTGGGGCATTTATGGTTGTAAATTGCAAAAATTGAGGCTAGAAACAAGTGTAAAGAAATATATACCTTAATGGTTCCATTTGGCTATGATGGAATTTCTCTAACAAATAATAGCTAATTTTCAACTTAGATTATATGGAAGTATGAGATTCCCTTCCAATATCAGCCCAACTTTTCCAAGACGCACCCCAGATTTTTTGCAGTTTTTGTTCTATAATAATTTGCTTGCCTCATGTATTTGAAATATGTTAATATCAATCTCAAACTGCAGGTATTATGGCCAGTTCAAATCAGTCCCTAAATGTTTAAGCACGTTTCTGTGTCAATCCATTAAAAGCTGACTACTTAGGCTGATTTTCTTCTTTTCCCTAGCACAAAGGGGATTCTTTAAATGTCTTCATTATTATCTAGTTAAATGTTTTACAAATTCTGCTCTAAGATAACCTGGGATTCCTTAGAAAGCCTACAAGGGTGAAAAAAAAAATTCAAGCCGAATAATAAGAAGGGGAGATTAAAGGGAATTGTGCCTATTTAAACAGGCACTGTTAAAGCTCATTCACTTCACAGATGAGGGTTTGGGGTCCAGAACATCTGTTATTAGATGTTCCACAGATTTGGTTGTTGCCACAGTAGGAGAGACCCAGCATTGTAATTTAGATTACAAGTTATTTTTAAAAAGCCTATAGCGTTGAAAAAAGTACACCGTCTGGATGAAATAACCTTTTGATCTTTTGTTATGCATTTCAGCAGAATCAAAATAGCAATTGTTTGAAGGAGCTGAATGCACTACATTAACTTTTATGCTGTTACTCCTGAGTCAGTGTATTTTTTGGAGAGTGACTCAACACAATCAAGAGAGTTCAGAGATATTTCACGACAAGAGTCCTCCATTCCTCTAACCGCAATAAATACCTTATGCCACCAGACTCCAAATTTTGGGCTTAGACAATTTAGAACTACACCGACTTCAATCTGACCTAAGCATAGTACATAAGATTATCTGCCACAATGTCCTTCAAGTCAATGACTATTTCAGCTTCAACCACAACAATACACAAGCAAATATATATATTAATATATATTTTCCTGGAAGCACGAAGCCGAGAACACCAGCCTGAAGATGACGAATGATACTTCGTCGAAACGTCGCCAAGACACTTCCAATTTTACGTGGGAGAAGACCCGAATAACCAAAGACCTACATACAAACACCCGCGAAAACCTGAGAATATATATATATATATATAGCTTTTATTTATATGCCACCCTTCTCCGGAGACTCAGGGTGGCTTACAATGCGTTAAGCAATAGCCTTCATACTTTTGTATATTTATACAAAGTCAGCTTATTGCCCCCACAATCCGGGTCCTCATTTTACCTACCTTTGAAAGGATGGAAGGCTGAGTCAACCTTGAGCCTGGTGAGATTTGAACTTGCAGTAAATGCAAGCAGCAGATGTTAATAACAGTGCTTTAGTCCACTGTACTACAGGCTCTTTTGCCTGTAGTACAGTACAATAATAGATACAAACTCAAGGTAAACCGTTCCAAACTCGACTGCAGAAAATATGACTTCAGTAACAGAGTGGTCAATGCCTGGAATGCACTACCTGACTGTAGTTTCTTCCCCAAACCCCCAAAACTTTAACCTTAAACTGCCTACTGTTGACCTCACCCCATTCCTAAGTGATCTGTAAGAGGCGTGCATAAGTGCACCAGTGGGCCTACCGTCCCTTTCCTAATATTCCTTTTTTATTTACTCTTTTCATGTATTCCAATTATGTTTATACTTTTATCTGTTATCTTATATATGCTTGACAAATAAACTTATGATTATGATTATGATATTAGGAAAAGATCTGCTTCTTCTAGACATCTTCTAGACAACTTCTAGATATTCACCTCTTCTTTAAAAAGCCTGTGGTTCTTTTTCTGAGTCCATTATAAACAAATATATGGATGATTCAAGTTAAATCAAACTTTTTCCAGCCTGATGAACATCAAATACACCATCATGAGTTAAGAAAAAACCTGGCTGTTGCAACACTTTAAATAGTGGGATTCCCCTGCTAGGCGGAAATGCAGAAATTACAAATGTTGTAATACCTAATAGAAAAGGTATCATTATTTCTAACTATGGCAGGTTAAACTTAGATCTTCACAAATAAGAATTGTTTGAGATAGCTAGTGGAAGAATTTTCAATCAGTTTGGATTTCATCAAAAATTCAAATTTGTCAAAATTTGTCAAATTTTGTCAAAAACGATTTTAATAAAAAAACAAACACTCATATTTGTGAGTTCTCAGGACTGGTCAAATAAAATGCAGCACTCAAGGACTTTGTTGAAAACTGAATTAATATTTTTTCATTTATTCTTAAAATAATTAAAATAAATCATCCTGATTCACCACCATTTTTTATAGAATCCTTTTCACTTGTAATGGCTACATAATCCAGAGTACACTTCCATAGAAGCAGGAAATGGACAAAGATCTGTAATCTTCTACTGTATATCCTTCCTCAGTCAAAATGAAAATTTTTGAGCAAGACAATGAAAATCAGAGAAGAGGTTTGTCATAACTATGTGTAAAACATAGCTAATAATTAATAAACCTTTGAAATTAGTGGTGGGTTGCCCCTGGTTTGGATCAGTTCGCAAGAATTGGTAGTAAAACCAGCGGGACGCTCCGTTCATCAACCCAGACGTCATCAGAAAGCTTCTGCGCATGTGCGTGTGGTCCTGTTGCGAACTGGTAGTAAAGGTAAGTAGAACCCACCCCTGTTTGAAATCCTGCCGCCAATTTTTTATGCGAAGCAATTGGATGGACAATTTCTCTCAAATTCTTCAGGAGTGGAAAGAGTTCTTTTTTTGACATCATATCCTGTTATTTTACCAGAGCATGAACAATCATGAACATTTCAAATCAATGGAGAAGTGATTGTGCCACAAATTATTTTATAAGTAAAGAAATGAAAGAACAACAAGCTCCAATCAAGAGAATTTCCCCCAATTTTTTATCTTTTTTGGGAAAACTTTCTAAAGCAAATTCTCTCCTACAAATGGAATGAGAAATTATACAAGTGCAGGAAATTTTTTCAGCTTGGCATTGATATAAAAATGTAAAGGAAAAAAAATCCAATACCAGAAAATCCTGACTAATATTTCATAGAAAAGTTTTAGTCATCATTGGTTCACTGCAATAGGTTCTCTCTTCAAAAGTACATCTTTCAAAGGAGACAGTTTTTTGCTCTCTCATTTTCATCCAAAGTAGAGCTTGTATTTAGATAATCCTACCCAGTATTCCCAAGGGAAAAAAGGGGGATTTGGCTCACTGCAGGATTTGGCAGTATTTTTACTATAGATGTAAGAGAAAGAGACCAGTCATTGCAATACCATGGAATAAATCAGCATTGACAATAAAAAAACCAATATAAGCTTTCACATCATCAAAATAAAGCATGTTCCCCAGATCCTCTTAAAAATGACAGACTTAGAAAGTGTCATGAAAATCAGATTTAACATATGGTCCATGGTTTCTTATGTAGCATTGTATAAATATAAAAATCCTATCTTTCACTTGATGTTTTAGTTTCCTTTTCTCTTACATATGTTTTCACAAAAATATAATTATTAATTCTGGTATAAGTCCACAGATTCCACAGCAAACTGTGTAGTCAATTATGGCTTGATCATCATTGTTTTCTGATGGACTTCAGAGTCTTTGGTGCATTCTGAGCTTAGTTGCTTGCTTGCAGATGATTCACTACCTCATTAGCATCAGCATGCATGAGGATGGGGTTTTCTCCCTGTTTATACACAGCAGCTTGCCTGTCAGTTGCTGCGGTGGGGTTTCCTTCCTTGATTAGGGTAATGTTTTCTGCTTGATTATTTGTCTGGTGTTAATCCCTGTTTATCTGGGTTTTGGCTGCTGAGGAGATTGTGTTCTGATCTTTTTGTTTCCTTCTTAGTTTTTTTTTTTTTTGTCTCATTTGAATGGTTTATAAATATGGTTTATTTTGATGTCTCTATGAGGTCTAATGCTCACTGAAACAGAACACTATCCCTCTTTTTCCGCCTTACTTTTTTATGTAACATTTTAGAAGTGTTGGCACTGCATTGCCTTTTATAACACCAGAAGTGCCAATGCAAGTAATCCTTGACTTTCAACCATTCATTTAGTGGTTTAGGAGCATTGTGTGCTGATGATGTGCTAAGCTAAGTTGACTTATGTAACCTCTGTCCATGTAGTTCCCATGGAACTAGATTGGATGAAACTTGTACAGATTTAACTTCAAAAAAGAAAAAAGGCACCGAATCAGTTCAACAAACCACAGAGTTAAACACACAAGCCTAAATTAATCCAAACAGTGCAAATTCAAAGACTGTCTTTACTAAAAGGAAGATCTGTAGTTTTTGCTTTCAAGTTTATAGTCAGCCAGTGCAAATGCTGTTCTAGTCTCTCAAGAGGCTGAATGCTTCAATTACTCCTCGGCAGGCAACTCAGTTCCAGGCAACAGGACAATAATAGCAATTGGTAAGTTAGAATTTGCAGACTGAAGTCATTGCCCTCCAATTCACAATGCAAATAAAATTCGCACCAGGGATAGAAAGAAATTGATTCCCTACTCCCTTCCTCCATGCACATCTATCACTTCAATTTGCCCTCCTCCTCAAGGTGATAAGAGTCATAATTGTTATGCCACTCTCTAATAATAAGCTTCCCAGTAGAACAGTAGTATTTTTTCCTCCACTCTTTACTTTGAATGGTGACTCTACCCTTCCATGGGTTAAACTAAATAGGTCATGGGGCTTACATTTAATTAACTAAAGCAGATTTATGAGGAAGAATGATTTTGGAGGTCCAGGCCTCTTGCAGCTCTGCCATAACATTTGCCCTTCGGTTAAATTGAATAGCAGGTTAAGAAAAACCCTGGCTGAGACTTTTTAGAGACTTGAGGTATGCCATCTTTACTCTGTCCTATATGGGCACAACTGAACAAAAGCAGTTAATGATGACTGTCCCAAAGATGCCTTTCCAAAAGGCAACCGGACTTTCTTGGTTTTTGCCTTTAAAATATTTCACTTCTCATCCAAAAAGCTTCTTCAGTTCTGAAGAATTCTTGAATGAGAAGCAAAACATTTTTTCAAGGGAAAAAACTAAGAAAGTCCAATTGCTTTTTGGAAAAGCACCTTTGGGACAACCATCACCTTGATGACTGAGAATCTCCATAGACATAGAATAGATGACCTTTTTAACAAGATATTAACCCTTTTTAATATTTGATATTTTAGAGCAGTGAAGCAAAGGGCAGGACTTGTGAATCCTGGAAAACACTGGATTGGCCCTGTCCTTCATTTCTGAGCAAGTCCAGTCAGAGATAACAATCCAACTCGTTCAGAGGTATGATGGGAAATTCATTACTACATTCCTAATCAAAATGAAAGAAAATTAAATAATTAAATTAAATAAGTGAAATGGTTATTTTGCCCAATGTGGATTTTTATTTTCTTTATTTTTTCCCCCTCACATTAGAAATTAAAATTTGGTGACAATTTTTGGAACAAGTTTGTGAAGGCACCCAAAACCTTGAGGGCTGCATGTGTACCTCCTGATGAAATGCACCCATGACATACTCCATGCAGTTCTAGTGGTCTGCTTTACCCTGACTGACATTCTAACAGCTTTCCCACCCACGAGACAACTTCACCAACTTGTTCTTCCTGTATTGACTTTACACTGAAATACACTGAAAAGGGAGGTGTAAAGTGTCAATCAGCTGATTTTATCACATTTCCTTTCAAGGTTGTTCGTATTCATTCTGATGGTTATAAATTGCATGTTATTGACTAACAAATCCTAGCTGCTGGCATTCCTGAATGGTTCAAGGAGAGAGACTTGCATTTGTCGTTGCGACCAGCAATACTGAATATTGCCTCTATAGTGTTTTGATGCATGTATGATGCTTAACTAATTCTAGTGACACAGTGGAGTTATTCAATTTTTTCTCTAGCTAGGACTAGAAACATTTGGGTTCTATTATACTGGCCACTCCAGTTGTTCTAAAATTTACCCTTAGTCCATTTCCACCCTTTGGCAGATACATTTTTGGTTCTCTTTTTGTTCACTTTGTACTTCTGTCTCCTCTTCTGTATGCCTAATAGATGTGCTGTGAAAAACTTTGGATAGCCACAAGATGGCAACCGAGAGATACAGATACCTATATTTCCTGCCACTTAGTGGTTGCATGGATTTTTTGCATTCCCAATAAGAGAGATGTCTCCTTACATCTCACTGGTAAAGACTTGGAGGCTGGCGGCCATAAGACTTATTTGCCATCCCCCAATGCCACTTTTGTGGTGTTGAAGCAGATCAATTTAGGCAAAATTGTCTTCCTCTTGGTAGTTGCCAGGGCACACATGCACGCATGCGCACATGCACATGCACACTCACACATATACACGTGCCAGGATCTCTATAGGTTTGGTGAGTACTTGCAACATGTAGGGATATGTGAATTTGTCAAGATGCTGGTTACCTACCCACCCATTGGCATCCTTCAGTCTCAAGAGACTATGGTATCGTGCTCTGGAAAGAGGTCCTAAAACAGCATTTAGTGTGACTAAAAAGGCCAATTCGAGAGTGGCAATCCCTTCCACACTGAGGGCAGATACATTCTGTCCCCTGCCCAGCCCCCAGATTTCGCTGGTTCCAGGACTGCCTCAGCCTGCCGGACAAGTGTCTCTTCAAATTGGAGAAGACCATGCTGCGTCTTTAGCCTCCAAGCTGAACGATCGGAGGTCAAGGTTTCCCAGTTGTTAATGTCCATTCCCAGGGCCTTTAGGTCCCTCTTGCAGATATCTTTATATCGCTGGTTACAGCATTATGATGAAAGCTTTTTGTAGATGGTTGTAAAACATTTTTGGAGAAAAGGTAGATTACGAAAATCAGTAAGGAACCTGATTGGGAGCTGCCCAGAATTAGTTATAAGAAAATAATGTTTAAACAAACAAACAAACAAACAAACCCAACATTAAACTGAGATCTTCTGAAATTGTGTGTGAAATCTAAAGCAGGTCTTGATCTAAACATTTTCTTGCAATACATTCTTTTAGCAAAATCCCATATCAAAACCTTTTTTAAAAAAATGTCTAGATGCCTGTTGAGTGTCTGCTTGGACATGTTGAGCCTTCTGCCTCAATTACAAAAACATATTTCTTCTTTGCCTATTGGGACCCCTTTCTAATTTAAAAAAGCAGCCAAATGAACACAAAGACAATCTTATTTTCTCTCCAATTGCTTCCCCCTCCTCTGTTTTCAAATTGTTTCTCCGTAAGCTATTTGAAATAATAGCATTAAAAGGAAAGATTTTTGACAAGAACATGAAACTCAATCGATTTAATGTGAAACAAGAATCAGAAGAAATCAAAGAACAGACTGATTTATCAGTAAGGAGGGTACATGGGGCTGATATGCCATACAACTGTGAACTCTGGCATGATTACTGAAGCCAGCAAAGTGAATTGAAGAAAAGGAAAATGTTATTGTTTATTTGTTTGTTTGTTCATTGTTTTGTAGGAAGTTAGCACCCACCCCTTTCCTAGAAGAATGAAATATTTTAGGAAATATTAAAAAGGCAGAATATTATGTTTCTCTGGATGAGAAATGGAGAAGCATGTTTTAAAGACGAAGCAGCTCCCATCTTCCTGCCCCCACCCTTTTGTCAATGGACCAGAGGCAGAAACTCAATCTTTGCCAATGGACCATCATCTGCAACACAATAGGACCCATCTAGCAATAGAAACTTACCACATGGCACCTGGGAAGATTACATCAGCCAGCAAGGCTAGCTAAGACCCCCCCACCCACCTCCTGGGAGTCTGACAACTAATCAGGATACTTTTCCTGCGCTCCAGGAAGTTCAAAGCACAGAGAGTGCATAAAACCAAGGCACGTACAGCATCTCTGCCCTTTTCTGTTCAGGAACTCAAATCATGTGATCCTGTCCACCATTAAACCATCTTTCCAAGCAGTCTCCATGTTTCCAGTGTCTTTTTCCTCACTTGGAGCTGAACCCAGAAGGATATTTTTTCTTACAGTTTGCTTGGAAATATATTTTATCTCCATAGACAACCAATCAACCAGATTTTCCTTTTCTTTAATTCACTTTGCTGGCTTCAATTATCATGTCAAAATTTGCCAGAATTCAGAGAAGAAGAAGAAAAAAGGTGAAAAATGATCATACCCCTCATACCCATCCATTTTTATTTACTGATTAATTCAGTTCAAACTTTTCATACCTTTATGTGAACTAAGACACAGTCATTGAACATCTGCATATATCCAAATGTAGTGATCCAATTCCCAATTTAAGAAGTGTATAAAGTTGCTTTCCTGAAAGGAAATGTGTTCAGTAGAAATTAATTGCAACCAAAAAGCTGTTTGTAACACAAGGAGAAGCTTGTTCAAATGTGTGGAATATACACATAAGGGCATACAAATAGCACATTTCTTAAAAGAGAAAATCAAAGTGTTGTAGAATTGGGACAAAAAACCCTTAAAGTTGAAACATGAGAATTGTAGATTTATCATCAAGAGCCAGAAAAATCAGTTCAAATGGGTATAAAGATTCATTGCAAACTTAATTTAATTTTAATTTAATTTAATATTTAAATTTATATACCACCCTTCTCCCGAAGGACTCAGGGTGGTGAACAGCCATGGATGAAAAACATAGAATACAAAATTTAAAAACAATTAAAAAATATATTAAACAATTTGGCCCAACAGTGAAAATCCACCATTTAAAATTCAAATTAAAATTACGCCATTGGAGAGTAAGGCCAGCTCGGCTTGATGAAATAAAAAAGTTTTGAGGGCCCAACGGAAAGTACGTAGATCCAGAATTGTCCGTATCTCTGGGGGAGCTCATTCCAGAGGGCAGGTGCTCCCACAGAGAAAGCTCTCCCCCTGGGGGCCACCAGTCGACATTGTTTGCTTAAGCTCTCTACAAGAATCTGCCAAAGAAAATTAGCAGGAGATAAGAGTAGAAGGAACTCTAGATGGCTGGTCATAGATCTCTTGTGGGCATGAAGGGAATCATGACTGGTGATTTTTTTTGGCTCACCCTTGTCATCTCCTACTTTTACAACCCTTAAGTGAGACTATGGAAACCTCATTTCTTGTTTGTTGTTCTTTATAGATGTCCACATACCAAAACATTCTTCCTCCAATTGTCTTTGTCCTTAATTTCTTCCCAATTACTTCCCAGCCAGGGGAACCTGCACTGTTAACCTTAGCAGTAGAGAACACAGAGTACCTATTTTCTGAGAGCAACTTGAAAGGAAGGTTAGTTATCTTTTTTCCCCCTTAAAATGTTCATTGTGTTTCTGTTCAGAACATTTTAATCCAAGTGTACATGTAGCACCCAACTGCCTAGCAGAGAATCTGCTTTTATTTTTCCATGTCTTAAATAAGAGAACTCAAGAAGCATTGTATGTACAGGTAGGCTCCACATACTTGTTATTTATTATGTTGTTATGTAACATAATATTACTAAAAATATATGCAATCACATATGTACACAGTAGTATGCACGTGACTATATGAGAGAATGTGCATTTGTATCTATATAGTTAAGGCTCTGATCCTGTCCCACAGAATAAGAAACCATGTCCTTCTGTCATAGGGCTAAGGTATTCAGAGTTCAGCTATGGAATATTTACAATCCTGTGGTTGGATTTTTGGCCTCTTTAAGTACTGGTTTACTCCAAGGCTTCCATTGGTCTTTTTCCAGCTCCTAACAGTATTTTTTAAAATAATATTAAAAAACGAAGAAGAACAGGACTTGGCAAAGGATTTCCCTTTAATTTTTTCTTGAGAATCTCAAGCATAATTCAAGAAACTTGCAATTTGGGTTCAAACAAAAATGGTATATTTAACTAATGGAACTTTATGACAGCCTTAACAACTTCTTCTTTATATTAAATTTGGCCTGTTGTGAATTTTTTGCAGCTGTTTGAGGAATTAGGGTCAATAATCCCTTAGCATGGCAAGACTCTGTGTATTAATTATTGAGTTTGGTTTCCAGGCCTCTCATATTTAAATACCTGTATGGTTCTTCACCTCAACAACTAAATATCCATGTTTCTACACTACTAAATCTTCCCTGGGGCTATTTTAACTCATTCTTTTGGCCTGACCATATGATCTCCTTTGTCCTGTCTTTTTTCTCCCTCTCACAGCAACAATTGTCCTCTTGCTGTCTTCTGCCTATCAAATCTGACCAACTCTTGCTACATTCCTTTCATTGCCTTATCTCTTATTCTCCTCTTGCCACCCCACTTGCCTTACCATCTTCTCATAGGTCTCTTTTTCTATAACTTTTATCTCTTTTGACTTTCCATTGGTCCAGCTTGCTCTCAACTCCATCGTCATAGATGTCTCTTCCTTCTTGGTTTAGTTTATATTCTTGTCTCTGTGTGTCATCTCAAACATTACACTCACATTCTCTTTTTCTCCTCTCCTTGTTTTTCTCCAGCTGATTTTCTTGTTATTTCTCTTACCTCTTCTCAATTCTTGCTTTCTAGTTTCTCCATTTGTAATTCAATTTCTCTTCATCAATTTCTCTTCATCCTCTTCTACATCTTCTCTCTTCCTCTTCCCTAAAAGTATTCTTCTTCATGTATTGCCTGATATTTCCTTTTCTCCCCAAATATCTTATTTCCTACTATTTCATTTGATAATCTTCAAACATCTGAAGGTTCAGTATGAATTCATATGTTGAAACAAGTTGTGCTTTTTCAGTGATATAGCTTATGTAGTTGGACTTCATTTAGATTTTTCATCTGATCATTGTTACAATCTAGATTTTCCTTATGCTTCCTTCTTCTAGGCTATGGCCTGCTGTAAGTCAATCTGCAGCCACAATGTTTTTAATCAAAGAATTAAATAACATGCTGAATGTAGTATGCATTCTTGCATGTCCAACATCACATACACTCCAGATCTGGCACAATTAGACAGCAAGGGGATCCATGCATTCAAACAGGAATATCAGTATAATATGAAAATGATGGGTCTAGGTTGCTAGAAGAAAGATTAGAACTGAAGGTAAGGGGGTTACATGGTTATCAATAGTAGCAGTCCAATAGTGGAACTCAATCATCAAGAGTGGAATTGGGTTGCCCTTGACTGTATATACACAAGTAGAAAGTAGATGTTCTTCTTTTGGAGATACTTTAATTTGGATTTCCAAACAGAGGGTAGGATTCAATAGTCTAAATGACCTCTTTATACTCATATTTCATGATTCTACCTTTCCCCCCCTCCCATAGTGTGTGCACTACTAAACAGTTTTCCTCCAAACGAATAATCAATTAGGCTTTCTTGATAGGTATATGGGATTCTACTGTCCTCTCTTTAAACATTTCCATAAATTTTAACAGCTGTTGTTAATTTAAAAAAAAGGTCACATCACAATAAACAAAATCACATTCCCTGTTAAAACAACAACACAACAACAACAATTCATTTGATTCAGCTATAGAGGTTTGATGTATGTGATTTCAGGAAAAAAAAAACTCCAGCAGATTGAAGAGAATGATGGGAATATGTAACCCTTAATACCATTAAAGAGCCATCATCTGAGATTTTTATGAACAAGATGTATAAAAGCTTTAGACATTGGTAAACAGTTGTTGAATTCTCCAGTGGGTTCCATCCTGTATCTTTAGCTGGATTAGCTTTGCATCAAATTCCTTTTGAAATGGGCTTAAGAAACATTGCACTCTGCAGAGTGCAGAGAGAGGTAAATCAGATACATAACTAATTAGACACTTGCTGAATTGAAGTTCAAGAAAGTTGGCCTGCTGAATGGGATGTAAGTGCTCACTAGTATACATATTGGCTGAATAACCTATTAAACTTCAAGTATTAGAAAGCAGAAGGATGAGCTGCCTGCAGGACTTCCAGGCGAGAAATGGTGAACTGAAGACAGCTCCATTGAAAGTGGAACCAATGACCACAGTGGAATGAAGAGACAGCAAGTAGATCTACTCTTTATCATTCCTCTCTGGACAAGGAGAGGACTTGAGATTGTACACAAATACTCCACACTTTTGCCACTTGTAATGAGACCATAAGACCATTGGCAGGTTTAGAGCTGTGAGGGAAGAGGGAGCGACCATGTTGATAAAATTGTGACTGGCACCTTTGAAAGGGCACTAAATTCTCATACTTTCTTTTTAAATCAAGTTTAGAAATTACTTGCTAATTGCTTTCTTTCAATCCTTAGCAAAAAAACAATTCAAATGCAAGTTTAAGGACTTGACAAATGCTTTTGGAATAAACAGCAAAACTTTGATTTTTGGCAAGTTAAAAATGGACTAAATATCCAGATGGATTTAAAATAAGATTTGGAATTATAAAAATCCTTCCTGTGAGAAAATGCTTTGGTTCTGAATTATCTTTTTTTAAAAAAATGGGATAAGATTTCGTATATTGGACACTAGAGGGAACCAGAGGGAATTAAGGATTACAATTAAAGAAGAAGAAATTTTACTTAGTAATGCAGAATGGAGCAAAATATTTTTAACATTGGGCATGTTGAAGGACATTTTTTGGATCCGGAAGTTAATTTTAAGAATGCTTCAAAGTATGTTTCAAAGATGTTATCAAAGACAAACAAATTTTACCAGTCAAGATGAAGGTGGATTTAAAAATGACAGGTTACAAGAATGATATGGAAAAAGATGCTATACTGGATTTGCAAAAGAAACTCAGCTGATGTCTTATCCGGATTTTTACAGCCTAAATTTAATAGAGAGAAATCTGTGTTTACTCAAAATAAGTCCCCATGAGTTCAATGGCACAAATATCAAGATAGCATCTCTACTTTTTGCAGTCATATTTACCCATCCAATTTCACCTATTTGGAGTTATTTGGAGTGAAATATGACTTTGTTTTCTACCCATTTACTGCTCTTAAACCTTCTCCCAAACTTATTGAAAAGTTTAGTTGGTGTCAGGCTTCTCTCAGTTGATAATAGAACTAGAAGCCTGAAAGACACAGCTCTATCTTAAATTGTTTCTTATGACAATGAAAAAAGCTGTTAAAGAAATCCTGTAATTGCCAAGTGAAAAATACAAACACTGTTTGGAGCAGAAGTAACATCATCATCACTTATTCATGAGAAGTACGGTTTAGTTGTTAAACCTCTTTCTCCCACTGAGTGTTATAATGGGCCAAGAACTCACGCTTTGAGGCAAGACAAGTGGTAGACACTTCTGTGCATTGTTATTGTAATAGCCTTGACTATTTGCAGATTGTTCTGACCTCAGCAAAACTAACCCATCTCTTTAGTTGCTACTGTTTGTAATTTGAATCAGCTCGAAAGATGCACCCGTTGTCTCTTTACACACATTGGCCTTTTGGATAATAGATGAAATGCATCTAGACCAGAGTTTCCCAACCTTGGCAACTTTAAGAAAGGTGGACTTTAACTCCCAGATTTCCTCAGCCAGCCATGCTAAATTGCTAAGGTCGGGAAGCACCGATCTAGAGTGAGATGGACAGAAATGAACTGGTTGAATAACTGGTAGAAAACAAACATTTGGTAATGCATGTATGTGCAAAATGCTATTGTTGCCATTTGTAATCTGAAAATTAGATTTGATTTTGATGTTTTCCATTTTACTGTCCTTTACATTTTCTTTATGTATTTTGATATATAAAAGGACAGAGAAAGATTTTTTAACCTTGAATACTTTAGACATTTAAAATTAAATTATAATGCTTCATTTGTCTGAAATGGTATAGGGTCTTCTCAGGGGTGAAATGCTCCTGGTTCGGACTGGATCGCCAATGGCGAAAGGTGGTTCAGAGAACCGGTAGCAAAAATCCTTGCCACCCCCCATGCCCAGCTGAGCCTTGCAATCATCAAAGGCTTTTTAAAAAATTAAAAAGCATTTTTTCTACAACTTCTTCGACCAAAAAAATGTTTTTAAAAATAAAAAAGAAAAGCCTCTGATGATCGTGCGGCTCAGCTGGCATCGTATGAGGCTTTTAAAAGCATTTTTTCTACAACCTCTTTAAAGAGGTTGTAGAAAAAATGCTTTTACAAGTTTTTAAAAAAAGTTGGCCACACCCACTCAGTCACATTACCCCCCCCCCTCACTAAGGCATGCCCACAGAACCAGTAGTAATAAATTTTACATTTCACCACTGGGTCTTCTGCTTGAGCAGGGGATTCAATTAGAAGACCTCCAAGCCCTTCCAACTCTATTCTGATTAACTGATAGATTGATTTGTTAATAGGAAGCTCAAAAATCAGGAGTGAAAAATAATTTCTTAATTTCTCTTAAAGACCATTCTGGGATATTTGTCTGGAGCTATAATCTTAGATCTCTACATTTGCTATGTGTCATCAACATTGCCTTTTCCTTTTTGTCAGTGCATTGGATTAGCACTTTTAACTCATTTTACACAAAATTGGAGAAAGGGTTGGAGAAGGAATTGGTTATGGTTTCTAGACATATCCCAAGGAATACAAAATTAGATGTTCTTTCACTTTTTCTTGTTGTTGTTTTTCCTTCTGGTTGTTAAAGATGACACGTTAGAAGAAAAGATATATGTTTAGAAAACAGTAAGCACCTCATAAGGGATGCAGTGGCTCAGTAGCTAAGACGCTGAGCTTGTTGATTGAAAGGTTGGCAATTTAGCAGTTTGAATCCCTAGTGCCACATAACGGGGTGAGCTTCTGTCAACCTAGCAGTTCAAAAGCACGTTAAAAAAAATGCAAGTAGAAAAATAGGGACCACCTTTGGCGGGAAGGTAACAGCGTTCCATGCGCCCTTGGCATTTAGTCATTCTGGCCACATGACCATGGAGACGTCTTTGGACAATGCTAGTTCTTCCGCTTTGAAACGGAGATGAACACCGCCCCCTAGAGTTGGGAACTGTTAGATCGGCGCAGGAAAGGAAGACGTGACCAGCTCGTTACATTAGTAACTTTTATTGAGTACAAGAAACAGTAGCAAGACTGGCTGTGCGCTGCCGGGGCTCTCCTTATATTCGCTCCGGCAGACGCACCGCCCCCTGACAGGGATTCAAATCTTCCCGCCCGGTGGCTGGCAGCCAATCCGGGCGGATGTCCTTATAAGGACATAACACTCCTCCCCCCTAGTCCAAAGAAAAAAACAGTTCAGAGTTCGTCAATAAACGTGACGTAGTCCCGCAGATACGTAGGACGCCTAGGCACCCTACTTGACCTGCGCAGTCTCATTTCTTCCGCGTCCCCGCCCTGGACGGACGGGGTTCCTGTGGCTCCTGGCTCCTTCCCCGGAACCGGGCTCGGTTCGGCTGGCGAGTGTGCGGGGTCACCCTCAGCGCCTCCGGCCGGACCGCAGACCTTGGATGGCTGGTTCTGGTGGTCTTCCTCCTGGCCTGTGGATCTTTCGCCTCGGCGGTGCTGTTCGGTCTCGACCCGGGAAGAGCGTCTGAGTCTCGGTAAGACCCCGGCTGTCACTTGCTCTTCCTGGGTCTCCTGGTGGCTGCGGTTCTGCTGCGGCCCGGTTCGCTGTGGTCCGGAGGGTGGTTCGGGCCGGTGCCCTTGGGTCCGGTCTGCTCGCTGTGGGTGGTGTTGGTTCGGGTAGCGGTGTCCGACCTTGCAGGGGTGGCGCAGGTCTCCTTTGCCGGGCTGGCGCTGGCCTTCCCCGTCGGGTTGGTGGTGGTCGACCTGGTCGGGGTGTCGTTGTGGGGCTTCCTCCTCGGGCTGGTGGAGGTCTCCCCTGCCGGGGTGGCGCAGGCCTCCCTGGCCGGGTTGTTGTCGGCTTTCCCTTCCCCCTAGTCCCTGGTCTACCGCCAGTTGGTGGTTGGGGTCGTCTGGGTTGGGTTGTTGTTGCCGGGTTGTTTCTTGCGTTGGGCGGGGGTCCCCCTCGCCGGGGAGTCGTGTGCCACCCTCGCCCATGTGCTGTGGTGTGCCCATCTGCGAAGGTCCCCGGTCTACTCGCCTTGCGTTGAGGTCTCCCTGGTAGGGCTGCCGTGGGTTGCCTTCACTGGTAGGGTGCGGTGCTCCCCTTCTGGGCAGGTCCCGGTCTACCTGCGGGCTGGGTCGGGGGTCCCTGGCCCTGCTGTGCCGGGTGCCCACCTGGTTGGGTTGGTGTTGCCATCCCCCGTGTGGTTGGCCCCGGTCTACCTCGCTGCACTGCCGACGTGACAGTGCCTGGTAGTGTGCTGGGCCGACCTCGTCGGGATGGCGTTGCTCTGCCTCGCAGGGGTGTGGTAGGCCTACCTCGTCTGGGTGTTGTAGGCCTACCTCGCCGGGGTGTTGCAGGCCTACCTGGTCTGGGTGTTGTAGGCCTACCTCGTCAGGCTGGTTTTTGTGTGCTCCCCCCCACCTTTTCCGGAGTTGGTCGATGTGACGTCTCACGACCTGTCCATCTTCCAACTCGACGGTGTAGGATTTGGGGCCGGTTGTGCTGGCAATCTTCCCCTTCAGCCACTTAGGAGAG
This sequence comes from Arizona elegans, assembly GCA_022577455.1. Classification (NCBI taxonomy): domain Eukaryota; kingdom Metazoa; phylum Chordata; class Lepidosauria; order Squamata; family Colubridae; genus Arizona; species Arizona elegans. Next base: position 279,369,186 of record JAKOOJ010000001.1, on the reverse strand, counting down.
CCGTTGAAATTCAGCGCGAAAACTGAATTTCCTTTGCTGAAGGTGCGAAGCGGGCGGCTGGCGGTTGCGGTCACTTCCGGGCTGTATTGGGGGTGCAGCCGGTCCAAGGGTGACCTCAACCTTCTGCCCATCAGGAGTTCGGCCGGGCTCTTGTGGGTGGTGGCATGCGGCGTGATGTGCTGGGTGAGGAGGAAGTTGTCGATGCGTTCTTGCCAGTCTCCCGGGCCCATCTTGGTGAGGGCTTCTTTTGTGAGCCGGACCATCCGTTCCGCTTGTCCGTTTCCGGCCGGCCTGTACGGAGCGGAGAGGGCATGGCGGATGCCCAGTCCTGCCAGGAAGGACTCCATGGCCAGGGATGTGAGCTGGGGGCCGTTGTCCGAGACCAGCACGTCCGGTAGTCCGTGGGTGGCAAACAGGCGGCGCAGGGCTCGGATCGTCGCTTCTGTTGTGGTAGATGCCATGGGTACCACCTCGAGCCACTTGGAGAAGGCATCTACCACGATGAGGAGGTGCCGCCCTTGCATCGGGCCCGCGAAGTCGATGTGGACCCTCGACCATGGGTTGCTGGGGGTCTCCCAGTTCGTGACTTCGGATTGTGGCGGTGCTGGGCGAACTTCTTGGCACGGGTCGCATCTGGAGACCCATTGCTCAATGTCTTTGTCCATGGAGGGCCACCAGACGTAACTCCGTGCCAGGGCCTTCATGCGGACGATGCCTGGGTGCCCGTTGTGCAGTGTCTCTAGCGTCCGCCGTTGCAGAGTGCTTGGGATCAGCACCCTGTCTCCCCATAGCGGACAGCCCTTTATGGTGGACAGCTCCGTCTGTTTCCTGGTGAACGGGCTGAACCTCTCTTCCGTCTGTTTCGATGGCCACCCCCTGAGGATCCAGGACCTTACTTGGCGGAGGGTGGGGTCTCTCTGGGTGTGCGCGGCCACATCTGCGGAGGAGACTGGACAGCTGGCGTCGTCATCTATGTGGAATAGATGGAGCGTGGGGGCTGGGTCTTCCACCGGGTTCTTCGATGGGCATCTGCTGAGTGCGTCGGCGTTTCCTATGGCTGTGCCTGGCTGGTGCACGAGCCTATAGGAGTAGCCGGCCAGGAAGATGGCCCATCTTGTCATCCGCGGGGACATGAAGGTCGGGGTGGGTTGGTCGCCTGCGAGGAGTCCCAGGAGTGGCTTGTGATCGGTGACTATGGTGAAACGCCTTCCATAGAGGTATTCGTGGAAGCGCTTCACTCCTGCCACGATGGCCAGGGCTTCTTTGTCCAGCTGACTGTAGTTCCGCTCTGCGCCGGACATGGTTTTCGAGAAGTAGGCGATGGGGGCTTCCGTGCCGTTGGGCAGCTCATGACTGAGGACTGCCCCCACCCCGTATGGCGACGCATCGCAGGTCAGCTTGATGGGGAGCATCTCGCTGTATTGGATGAGGACGCTTTTGGACGTCAGTAGTCCCTTGATGGCCCGGAACGCTGCTTCCTCTTCCTGGCCCCACTTCCAGGAAGCCGATTTCCCCAGCAGGCGGTGGAGTGGCTCAGCAACTGTGGCTTTCTGTTTTAAGAAAATGGCGTAGAAGTTGAGCAGCCCAAGGAAAGCCTGAAGCTCCGTTTTGTTTTTTGGGCTTGGAGCTTCATGGATTGCTTCCACTTTTGATTTGGTGGGGTGGATGCCTGTGCTATCAATGAGGTAGCCCAGGAACTCGACTTCCTGTACTCCTATGATGCACTTGTCCCGCCTGACCCTCAAGCCCTTGGCCTTGAATCGCTGCAGGACAAGCCTGAGCCTTTCAAGGAGTTGAGCTCTTGAGTCACCGGAGACGAGCACATCGTCGAAGTAAGGCACCACCCCTGGAACGCCTTGGAGGAGGCGTTCCATCATGGATTGGAAGATGCCGGGGGCAGCGCTGACTCCAAATTGGAGCCGGTTGCATTTGAATGCCCCCCTGTGCGTGACAATTGTTTGAGCCTCCGCCGTTTTTCGTCCACTGGCAGTTGCTGGTAAGCCTGGGCCAGGTCCAGTTTCGCAAAAATTGATCCAGATCCCAGGGAATGCAGCAGGTGTTGCACCACTGGGACTGGGTATGCGCTCTGTGCCAACGCCTTGTTGATGGTACAACGGTAGTCGGCGCAGATGCGCACAGACCCATCATGCTTCAGTGGGGTCACAATGGGGGTCTCCCATGAAGCATGATCGATCGGTTCCAGGACGCCCTGGGCGATCAGCTTATCCAGCTGCTCATCTACTTTGGGCCGCAGGGCAAATGGAACTCGGCGGGGCTTGAGCCTAATTGGGGTGATTCCCTTGTCCAGATTGAAGGAGATTGGCCTCCCCACAAATTTCCCCAGCTTACCATCGAAGACTTCCTTGAACTCTTCGATGAGGTAGTCGAGTTCGTCCCTGCCAATTTGGTTGATGCCCTCGATTGAGAGCCCCAGCGGCTTGAACCACTCCACTCCTAGCAGGTTCGGTCGGCTGTCCCGTACGACGGTGATGGGGAGCTTGCCTTCGAACTGCTTGTAGGTGACCCGGATGTTGGCTCTTCCTAGCACTCTGATGGGGTTTCCCCCGAAGTCGACGAGCTTGGAGTGTAGTGGCTTCAGCTCTCGCTTGGTGATGCTGGGTTGCAGGCGCTTCAACTGCTGCCAGTCCATGATGGAGTAGACCGAGCCGGAGTCTACCTCCATTTTGCAGGGTGCTCCTTCCACGTGGATGGTCACATGGAACTTGGTGGCACTGTCTGACGTCGTGTGAGCGATGGTCGTCTGGTGGACCGCTCCGCTCCGGGGAAATTCGTCGTCTCTGCGTCTGGAAGGGACAGAGGACCGTTTGGATGACCTCTGGTAATCCTTCCGATTCTCGCGGGGACGGTGGCTGGAGGGCTCTGGGGCTGGTTCCTCAGCTCTGCAAGCTTCGGCGATGTGACCCCTTCTGTTGCAGCGTCGGCAGGTCGCATCTCTCCACTTGCAGGTTGCTCTGGCATGGTCCCCTCTGCAGCTGGCGCAGCGCTCCCCTTTGTAGTTCCGTTGGGCGGTTTCCCGCCTTGGGGGTCTGGATACCTTGTGGATGGTGGACTCTCCCTCCGACTTGGATCCAGCCGTGGAATCCTCTGTTGAAGATTGCTCTGTGGAGCGAATCTTGTGGATTCCCTTGGCTCTGCTTACTGCGGCAGCTGCTTTCTCCGAGATTTCGGATGCGGTGGCTTCCTCCACCACATCCTTGAGCACAAGCTTCTTCCTGCTCAGGAATTTCTTTTGCAGGCCTCTGTCCCTCATGCCGAAGACCACGCGGTCAGCGATGGCATTGTCCACGTGGTCGAACTCACAGCTGGCTGCGATCTGGCGTAGGGCGGCCACGAATTCCTTGATCGTCTCACCCTCCTTCTGGTCCCGTTGGTGGAAGGTGAAGCGGTTCGCCACCGGTGTTCCTGTTGGGGCATAGTGGTCCTCCAGGATCTGCAGCAGGTCTGTCCATGGCACTTCTTCGATGTCTCGTGGTGCTACGAGATCGATTGCCATGTCGAGGACCTCGGAGCCGCAGTTGGCCAGGAAGATGCCCTTCTTCCGGTCATCATCGGCATCCCTGATGTTGTTGCCTCTCAGGTATTGCCGGAATTTCACTACGTAGGATTTCCACTTGTCCTTCCCTGGGCGGAAAGGAGCAAGGGCTGGCAAAGTGACTTCAGCGGATGCCATGCCTTTGGAAATGCCTACTGTAGTTCCCGGTGCCGGAGTCTTGTCTTGTTGGCTTGGTGCCGCGAGGTTCGTTCTTCTCTCAGTCCTTCGTCGCCAGTGTTAGATCGGCGCAGGAAAGGAAGACGTGACCAGCTCGTTACATTAGTAACTTTTATTGAGTACAAGAAACAGTAGCAAGACTGGCTGTGCGCTGCCGGGGCTCTCCTTATATTCGCTCCGGCAGACGCACCGCCCCCTGACAGGGATTCAAATCTTCCCGCCCGGTGGCTGGCAGCCAATCCGGGCGGATGTCCTTATAAGGACATAACAGGAACGACTAGCACATATGTGCAAGGGAACCTTTACCTTTAAGTACCTCATGGTTTCATGTACACAAGCACACAAAACTATACAAGGAGAATACATTTGGAACTCAAATGCATCTAACACTCAAATGATATCTCTGACATTAAATCAGAAAATGGAAGTATGTGAGAATATAAATTGCTATGGAATATACTTAGGGTCAAGAATGCAATGACACAAAGCTGCAGGGAGATTGTTACTTCCTCAGAGATATGCCCAAGGTCCAAAAGGATCTTCACCAATTTTAGCGCTGGGACCTCCCCAACAAAATACTACAAATGATTTGGACTCTCCAATATTACTTTACCTCAAGGATAGGAAAGAATAAGGAAAAAGTGGTTGGTTTAAGGCTTTATGGCAAAACAAAGTCAGTCTTCAGAGAACAGATTGCAGCAACTTTTCAACCAGGGAGAGGAGGACTACTACAGCCTATCTACTTGTTAGCATCCATCATTGATGCTAACAAGTACTTTCCTTCCTTTTGTAATGTAAATAAGAAAGCACATAGTATTCCAGGACTCACTTTGGTTCTTCATAGGATTTAAAGGCCTTTCTTTTCTTTTTTCTTTTGTGAAGCTGCATGACTTCTCTGTCTGATGGAATAGTGGTGGTAATGTTGCATTGTTCATGAATCACAGTCAGAACAACCTAAACAAACCCAGGGACGTAAGAACTGGCCCTGCTGGATAAAGTTTAATCCTGAATTTTGATTTTCATATTGGCTAAAAAGTTATTGGCTCTGCTGTGTTCACAAGCAGGAAAATTGAGAATACTGTTCCCCTGAAAGTGGTATATAGAGGTATGATCTCCCAACTTGGAAGTAAAATAGGCTCCTCAAGGCTAATAAACCCTGCTAACTTTTTTTTTTTTGCTTTAATTTATATGCCGCCCTTCTCCAGAGACTCAGGACGGCATACAATGTGTTAAGCAATAGCCTTCATACTTTTGTATATTTATACAAAGTCAGCTTATTGCCCCCACAATCTGGGTCCTCATTTCACCTACCTTTGAAAGGATGGAAGGCTGAGTCAACCTTGAGCCTGGTGAAATTTGAACTTGCAGTAATTGCAAGCAGCAGATGTTAATAATAGTGCTTTAGTCAACTGTACTACAGGCTCAACTAACACATGTCCTCCTTTAATTTAACAGTCCCCTTTCAAAGCCATGCAAATTAGTGATGATCACCATGCCTATGACCAGTGATGGCTAACCTTTTCTGGACTGAGTGCCCAAACCCCCAAAATGCATGCACTTGCAGCTCCCCCCACACGTACCCTGCACTACCACCCCCGGCGGCAGAGACCCAAAGACCAGCTGGCCGGTAAGAGGCACGCACGCATGTGCAGTGGAGCTGAACTGGGGTGACAGCTCGCATGCCATCAGAGGGGGCTCTGTGTGCCACTTTTGGCACATGTGCCATAGGTTTGCCATCACAGCCTATGACCATAAATTATGCAGTGCAGGAATAAACACCATTTTTTTTTCTCTTCTGACTCTCCTTCAGAACATTGTATGCCCCTGATCATGGTGCTTTCAGGAAGAACAGGATTCTTACTCTACTTTTTCTCCATATCATGGAAGATTTTGTTCATGTGGCTTATGTCCTTCCTGCCCCACTGCCTTTTTTTTTTTTTAAAAAAAAGAGCCAAAATAATTCTGTATTTTAATCTTTTCATATAGGGAACATTTTGGAACTTCCTGGTCATTTAGGCTGCCCTCTTCTTCATGTTTTCTGTCTCTATTATACACTTTTTCCCCCTTCAAATGAGACATCTAAATCCGTACATTATAAACCATCTCTAGACACACTATTGATTTGTACAAGAGCAACACAATGTTGTTTTCAATCTCTTTCTTGTGGATTCCATGGAATTATTTTGTTTTGTTTTCACAGCTTCCACACACTGAGTCAGGATCTTCCAGCTGGGTGACCTTGGACCACACAGAGTCTCTCAGCCAAGGAAGCAGAAAATGGCAAACCACTCCTGAAAATTTGTCAAGAAAACTGCAGGGATTTGTTTAGGCAGTTGCCAAGAGTCAACAATGACTTAAAGGGACCAAACAACAAAAAGAAAAACAAAAAAACTCCATTTTTTAAAAAAAAGACAACTAGATCCTCATCAATGCATTTCTGAAGTTAGGATATTTCTCACTTTCCAATGTGCATAATTTTACATATTTTTAAACTGAGCTACATTTTCCTTTTGATTAAACATGTGTCTAATTTGGGGGGGAAAAAAACCTTGGTGAGCTCTTCCTAACCACTTTTGGGTTTTTTATCCCATTGAATATTGTGCTTTTAACAGCAAAGAATCCTATTGCACAATGCTGGAATGGTTTTTAAAGGACAGCCTTCTTTAATCTGTGAAACTGTCACATTTTCTTCCAGTAAGTAAGTTAGTAAATAAATAACATTTGACAAAGAGGGTTTTTTTTAATTAATGCTATACAAGAACGAACATTCAGCATAAATCAGTCAGTGCTGATAGCAAATAAAGCCCATCTAAAGCTTTTCTCCAGTTGTAAATCATACGTAGATAAACCAAGGGCATAAATTATACAGGGAGAGATAATGGAGGAAAAATATCTCATGGGAGGAATATAAAGATATTTATGCTGAAAATTACTTGAAAAGAAAATTGAGATAGGATTTTTTGTTGGAAATAAGGAGCAATAGTTTAAACCTTCTAGCCTTTTTTTTTTTTCCTGGTAAGAATTGTGAGCAAAGAAAAATGGTGGATGGATATAAAATATGTACTGCCTCCTTTCTATTTCTAGTTGTAAATCCCTTTCCTTGATCTAACAGATTAACAGATGAACAGAGTTGGAAGGGACCTTGTAGGTCATCTAGTCCAACCCCCTGCTCAAGCAGGAGACCCTCCACCATTTCTGACAAATGGCAGTCCAATCTCTTCTTGAAAGTCTCAAGTGATGACGCTCTGGCGACTTCCAAAGGCAAGCTGTTTCAGTGGTTGATTGCTCTCACTGTCAGAAAGTTCCTCCTTATTTCCAGGTTAAATCTCTCCTTGTTCAGTTTCCATCCATTATTCCTTATCTGGCCTACAGGTACTTTAGAAAATAGCTTGACCCCTTCCTCTCTGTGATAGCCACTCAAATATTGGAAAACTGTTATCATGTCTCCCCTGGTCCTTCTCTTCACTAGACTAGCCATGCCTAGTTCCTGTAACTGTTCTTCATATGTTTTAGTCTCCAGTACCCTAATCATCCTGGTTCTCTTCTCTGCACTTTTTCTAGGGTCTCAACATCTTTTTTATAGTGTGGTGACCAAAGCTGGATGCAGTACTTTAGATGTGAACTTAGTTTTATAGTTTAGTGGCAAACAGGTGTTTTTATTCAAATACCAAACACCTAACTTTTTTCACAAGCATCCTTTACCCTTAGACTTTATGCCGCCTGCTCTGAAGACAAAATAGAAACTAATCCATGTCCAGAAGGCAATCATGAGGACTGAATCAAGAGAGGCCCATTTAAACAAAGCATCTCCATTTCCATCTTGCTTTTGATCCCAATTTGAGGGACTGGCTTTGGTTTTTATTTTCTCTCAGAAGAGCTGAGGACAGGGGAACTGATATATCTTGCTATCTCCAGCTTCTGGGATGATTTTTTAGACTTTTATCAACTTTTGAAGTTGATAAAAATCTTCTATTAATTCTAACCATTGTCTAAAAATATCTGTCAACACACTTTTGGTAGAGTTTTTTGCAAGCATAATACAGATAGTCCTTGACTTACAACAGTTCATTAATGACCGTTCAAAGTTAACAATGACAATGAAAAATGTGACTTATGACCATTTTTCAGAGTGATGATCTTTGTAGGATTCCTATGATCATGTGGTCAAAATCCAGATGCTTGACAACTGGTTCATATTTATGACCATTGCTATGTCCCAAGGCCATGTGATGACCTTTTGCAACCTTCTGACAAGCAAAGTCAAGGGAGAAGCCAGTTTCACTTAACAACTAGGATACTAATTTAACAATTGCAGTGATTCACTTAATAACTGTGGCAAGAAAGGTCATAAAATGGGGCAAAACTCACTTGTATGGACCCCAATGTTAAAAACCCATCCTCAGTTAAAAAACTTTAAGGGTTATTTTTTTTTCTGTGATGCTATAACAAGTCTCAGTATTAGTCACAGCTTTTTCACCAACAGGATGAAAAAGATCCCCATAACAACAACAACAACAACAACAACAACAACAGTAATAGTAATAGTAATAATAATAAAAACATCCAGGGAAGCACTTCATGAATCAAAACCACAAAATAATTCTTCTGCTGGGCAGAAAAGCTCAGATTCAGAAGTGAGAAACTTCAGAATTTTTGTTCAATGTTTAAATTTCAAATCTTTTTTAACATTTCTGTCACAAATCTCGAAACATTGAAATGCTGAAAAACAGAAACTGTGTGAATCAGTATTAAGGCAAGCCTGTTTCACCTAAAGGAGTTCATTTTTACCTATTTTTGAAATATAAATAATTGAAACATTCAACATTCTGCTTTTCTTATGTAATTTTATTTGCCTTCCTATGGTTTCCAGTAGCAGTACAATATTTTTTCTATCACCTTGGCTAGTTTATGTATGTGAATGATAGTATCTCAAAGGAACAGAGCTTCACCCCAATGTGCCTACTTTTGTTGAAACTTTGGAAAACAGAAAGTATGCCATGGAAGGGTTTACAATGATGAGACTCATTGTTCGAGGCTGGCCATTCTTCTACTGTATGTCCTCACATTACATAGATGGTCTAAAAGGTGATTCAATAATATCATCAGTGTTACTTGTTCTTTTCATTTGGTCAGGTACATTAAACTTTTTAGATTTTATTATTATAGCTTATGTCCATAAAGTAGAGCTTTAGGATTTTAGTGGTGCTTCTTTCTTGACCTCTCCTGCTGTACCTCAAAGGCAATGAAAGTCCTTTCAGTGCCATTTTCTCACATGGGGACTATGTCTTGTTTTGAGAACTGTGGCTTCATGGAAATCTTAATTCTGTTTTTTTCCTGGTGCTGCATAAATTTAAATCTTCCAGAAGAAATCCTGCTGTTCCTACATCCTGCTTTGAAGGGAACTTGAGTATTCTATTTTACATATATATGTTCATACCTTCACACAAATTCATGATTCTATTTCTATTTCCATTTCTCTCACTCTCCCTTTCTCTCTCTCTCTCTCTCTCTCTCTCTCTCTCTCTCTCTCTCTCTCTAGTGATGCAGTGACTCAGTGGTTAAGATGCTGAGCTTGTCAATCAGAAGGTCGGCAGTTCAGCAATTCGAATCTCTAGTGCCACATAACGGAGTGAGCTCCTGTTACTTGTCCAGCTTCTGCCAACCTAGCAGTCTGAAAGCAAGTAAAAAATGCAAGTAGAAAAATAGGGACCATCTTGGTGGGAAGGTAACAGCGCTCCGTGCACCTTTGGCAGTGATTCATGCCAAAGTGTATGTACTGCCAGGTGATGTGAATTAAACAATTAGAAAAACAATACCAAAAGGTAGGGCCCATGGGCCAATCAACAATCTAAAGAGGTCTATCACATTAGTATTGCTGAACATCAGAAAAAAATGTTACTATTCTTAGGAATGGTCAAAGCTTATGCATCAAATGAGAAAAGACGTGTTTAGCAGAAAATGGCATTCAGTTTGATCATAATAAATTGTCTATGGGGTCTGATTAATGGTACACCCTGTGTGCAGTATGCATGCTTGTGTGATACTTGCAGTCTGATGTTTAGAGGGGGGGAGATCTGCTCAATCATTCAACTCTTATTAGAATGTCCTCAGAGGCTGACTTGAAGATTGCAACCTAAATTTAATAACAATTAATAATTAGATTAATTAATTAATTAATTAATTAATTTATTTATTTATTTATTTATTGGTCTTTTAGTATCCTGGCATATTTCCTTAATTGGTAGGCTCAGGGGTGATTTGATAAGGCAACAGCAAACAAGGTCTCTTCAGAATATGAGTCTGACTGGTAAATGAGCTGGCAAAGAATAATGTTAAGAAGAGAAATGTAAAATAGCCAGAAAATTTTTAGATGGAAAAACCTGTGGACTTGATGAGTTGCCAAGGATGACAGGCTAAGCATCTCATTTAATTTGACAAGAGCTATGAATATTTAAAGTTTGATAAAGAAAATACAGGGAGGCAATCTGTCGTATTCAGTCCTTGGCTCTGGAAAGCCAACTGATCTGCCCTGTTTTGTCAGCATTAGTGTGAGAAATTAATTGTAGGGGGTGGGGGAGGAGGGAGAATTGTGTCAGCAAAATTGCCAACCAATTCTCAATAAACTCACTAAGGGAGGATAAGGGGATGGAAAGGAACCAGATAATTAAAAGAACTTACTAATGCTCAAAATGGTTTATTTTAAAAATTGAATTTCTGGGGTCTTTGTGTATGGTTGTTCTAATATTAAGAGATTAAAGTATGGAGCAGGGAGTTACACTAGTTACGTGATAAGTGTACTTGTTATTCAAGTGCGGAAGGATAAAATATGTTGTCTTTGTTTAACATGCAGGACTTAAGGATACTGAAAAACTGTTTCAAGATTCGTGAACACCAGGGTGTAAATTGGCTTGAAGACTAGGAAGAGAGAGAAATGAAGCTACACCCCCTCAAAGACTGTTGATTGTGAGAAAATCTGAGGTCTCTCTGTGTTAATGTTTGCAGCTAGTATGGACCTTTAGTATTTGGAATTTAGTTGATGCCCACATTGTTATTAGAATACCAATACCAGAATCAGAAAAACTATATTCTAATTCATGAAATAGAGGCTTTGGGCTAATTTGACATTACCAGATCAATAGAAGTTTGTGTGTCTTCAAAACTAATAATTTTGTTTTGTCATAGATTTTGTCAACTAAAGACTTTTCATGATCTACAAACACAAACAACTTGTACCTTTTAAATACAAGACTAACTACTGATATTGCCTTACTCCATTTCTTACAGTTGCTTATGCAAAAAATAAGATGGCTCCATCCTATAGGGTCAGGTTTACCTATATTTCCCTCCATCAAATCTATCAAGCGCTACCATTTCTATGATTTCATAACTCTAGGTAAATTCTAAATTCTAAATTCTCTCTTACACATTTTCCATGTTAATTTGTAACATTTTCTAAAAAAAAAAAGTCTATAGACATTGAAACAGGAATGTATATATTGTGTTGGTAGTGGTATGCTTTTAAACTTTTAAAAACATTTTCTTCTTTCAGAAAATACATTTCAAAATATATCTGGACGCCTTTCTTAAACTGGGAATGACACTGTGATATTTGGGAAGGGCAATTTTGTCTCTGACGTAAAAAACAATTAATGGTCAGATTCAGTCTGGAGTCAAACTGAATTGAATGGATATTAAGGAAGTCCTTTTCCTTTCATGTTTTAAAAGCATGGCATAAAAACAAAATAGATTGAAAAGGGGGAAGTAAACTCACATTGTTTATTAGAAAATTCATTTTACTTTCTTTCTAATACAGAATAATGACTTAAGATCCTTGCAGCTGTTTTATACCAAAATATTCTCCATGGAAGGCAGAATATCCTCAATATCCTCATTGCCCTTTGATTGCTGATCAAGATATATTAGAAGATCCTGACATTCTCCTTTGCAGATGCAGGGCAGCCTTTAATTGGTTGTGGAACATTTTTTCTCACAGAGGTAGGCAAAGGAAGCTCTTTGTAGTTTTTCTGGCTGAGGTATGCACTTGTTACTGAAGTGCTTAGATGTGCTGGACCATATGTGCTCTGGTGTCATATGCCTGCTTGGCTTGGGAATTCCATTTGACTTGCTTTTTTGTTTCTGAAGAAAGTGCCCAGCTGGAAAAGGCTTGTGGAGCCAACAGGAACAAAGATGTTGATTGTTGTTTGGTGTATATTTCTGTGCATAATTGAATGAAAGTAAGATATATACCTTCGGCCCTCAATAAAATTAATAAATACACCCGTAGGAGTTAATATAAATGCAATGCATTTCTAATTAAGAGTAATCACCCTGCTGATAAGCTGATATAAGAAATCTTTGAACTGTCCATTCCAGGATGCTGAAGTGAGAAAAAAAATAGTTCTATGATGCTATTTCCTTCTGAAGATTGTAGAACCATTCCTTCCTTCCATTCTCTCTTTGATACTATTAAAATATTTAGAACTCGTGTTCTATACACGAGAGGATGAGAATGCTAACCAAGTCATTTTCTTCTCTTTAAAGTCAGTGATGATTTCCCCCACTGGTTTCTTACTTGCCTGTGTATGCAAAACAAAATTGCTAATGCATTTGAATATAAGCACTTGTCTGAGCTAATTTTTCCCCATTGTCTGTGAATGGGAGTTCATGTTGAGCTAACTCTTCTTGCTGTTTAAGAGTTCTGAGTATGGGTTTCAATTAATTCTTCTACCAGTTAGTGAACTCAATCAGTAATTTGATTTGTGGCTGCCATTATTTAACACTACGCCCTGAGTACACTCTACCCCTGAATGGAAGATTCTTTAGACTGCTTCATATAAGGGTGGAGAATCTTCTTCAAGTCATAGATGGTTTTTTCATGGATGGAAAGGGGTTTGGCCTCAGAGTGGTGTATGAGTTTAAAATGTGCTAACTTTCAGATCTGAGTCTCAGGACAGCAAGCATAGACCACATCATTCTGAACCAGAATTGGAAAAGAGTTTCCTCAAATAACCTCAGTCAATTTTCTTAAGGACTTCTGCAGATAATTGTTAGCTGTTGTGAACTTGGTTGAATTTGCTGATTGATCATGGGAGAATCCTCATTAACTAAAAAAGAAACAAAAACACCCGGTTAGAGGGTTTATCTAAAAAACAACCCTTAATTTAATTAAGTCTATTGCATTTTGAATGAATCCATAGATAGAACTGTGTTTTTTCCCCTCAATTTTCTTTTTAAGCTCCCATATGAAAAAGACTCTTATTTTATTAAGCTGTTAATGGAAGGAGTACAAATAGCTTTAAAGGAGTCCTTTATACTTGTTGTTTAGGATTATATAAAGTCAAGACAATACTAACAGAACTATACCTCCAGAAAAACAGGATGATCTTAAGTCAAACCTATTTCTGAACATTAAAGGTTTTAATCAAAATGTATTTTATCAATATACTTTTCTTAGATGAGAAAAATGAAATAGAGCCATGCCTGCATTTATGCCTTGATTAGCTATATGAGATATAATAAGTGATTCTTATCACAGAATGCTAAGTCAGTATGAAATGTCACCCATTGAACCTCTTTCTCACTCATACACCCAAGCCATTAGATATCCATACACATTGCAAAGATCGCTTGAAGGTATGACATACTTCCAATGTAATCTACCGATTACTGTAGTAGATTACATCTATCCCCATCTGTCTTACATAGCCCCTGTGGCTATGTAAGACCGATGGGGAGGAAGCTAACCACCAGATTGCAAGAACACAAGTGAGTGATCTTATGAGGAGACCCAAACTCATTAGTAGCTTCAAACTGCAATGAACGACACACATTCAACTTTGCAGCGGCTAAGATTGTTGGACGAGCAGGCACAGAAACAGCCAGGGAAGTGATTGAAGCTTGGGAAACAGGCCTTTTGTTAGTCAACGGGAGTGTCTGATTTACCACAAACCTATGTAGCACTTAGAAGGCAAGGGCTGGGCAGCACAAGCAAGCAACAGCTAATAACTTAAAAGCCAGCCATCAACACAACCCAATCAACATCTAAAAAACCACTTACAACAGGCACTATAAATACTACACACAGAACAGCACACACTCTGCTAGAAAGAAATTCCCTGAAGATGGACTCCAGTACGAGTCCGAACGTTCAGAAATCAAAACCTGGGTGACTGACCCAGACTGGGTCCTGCAACATTATTCTGGGACATGTATATTTGCCTTTGTTTCCAAGACACTAGAGTTTACGAAGAGAAAAAGGGATGTTGAACTCCAAGAATAGAACCTATATATAAAGGCATTAAACTGTTGGTACCAGTAGTTGGTGTACATTTATTAGAACAACTTAATGACTTTCCTGTGTTTTGAATTCCTTCTTCCATCAGCTTCCATCAGTTAATAGGATGAATAGAAGAGAAGGTAAATTTTGTAATCCAGAACAAATCTATTGATCTTGTAGGCAGTTCTAGGATCAATATGTATGGGTTTGTTTGTTTGTTTGTTTTTTGTTTTTGTTTTTTTGTTTTTTTTGGGGGGGTTAACTTCAAATCCATGTTATGGTTTCTGTGTATTTTAAAACACAAGCAATATAGGTAACTAGGGCATGTGCTTCCAATTGATGAAATTGGGAAAAAAAACAATCTGAATATGGGCAGAGAAGAAATTTCAGAGAGATCTAAACCACAGAGCTCACAAAGATAATAAAAGATGAGGCCTAAAGGAAGAAGTCTCAAAATGATACATTTAGATAGAAAAACAAATAAGACAAAAAGCAACTAAGACTAAACTGTCTAATCTATCCAATGATTTATTTACCAGTAATTTAGGAAAACATTATGACATAATTTGCTATTATGCAAGGAATTATTGGGAAAGCTGCCATCAGATGTTCTCAAAATTGTGCAGTAGCTCATATTCCTCTTGAGAATATTAATATAGTGTAGTGTTTTTCAAACTCTGCAACTTTAAGATATGTAGACTTCAACTTCCAGAATTCTCCAACCAGTATTTCTGGGAATTGAAATCCACATATCTTAAAAGTTGCTGAATTTGAGAAACACTGATGTAGAGCCAAGCTAGCTCACAGATGTCTAACAGTAGTTCTTGGAATTGTAATCATTTGCCCCTGCTGTGTTTCTGTCCATGTCATCTTGCTCTAAAGCCTGCAATGTGTTTGTCAACCTCTGCATTGCACCTTTGAATTAAATTTGGGTTTAACTCTCCAGCAGCAAATTGTACAGATGCACTGGTTCATCTTTTTTGCAATAATGCAAAGAGAGAAGGGAGAAAACCGGACATTACTGATTAGAACATAGCGAAGTTTTGAAGGAGCATTTCAATGTAACAAAGCCCACAAGTGAAATAGTAGATCAGATCAAAGCAGTTGATAAAAACCAACTGACCATTATTCAAAGAGCTGAATGGGAGCAACACACTTTCTTGAATCAAATACTTAGTTTGAATTGGAACCCTTTGCTGAAAACAATAGAACTGATGATTTGAATTGGGTCACAGTTCTCTAAATCCCCATTGTGGAACGCAATGATGATTCCAATAGTCTTCCCCCAATTCCATGCACTGCATGCCAAGAAAGGGGAAGATGCAAATGCTAAGTTCCTTTTACTAGGTACTTTTAGATAGTCATTTTTTCAATTTCCCTCTTGTGAGGCATCTAATCCTGTTGGTCATGCAATAAACTCTACAAAGAAAGTGATTATATGAAGCACATTATTAATGGTTATACACAGTGGTGGGTTGCTACCAGTTCGGTCTGGATCTTGCAAACTGGTAGTAACAGCGGCGGGAGGCTCCGCCCACTGACCCCAATGTCATCAGGAAGCTTCTGCACATGTATGCAGCCCCGTTGCGAACCGGTAGTAAAGGTAAGTAGAACCCACCCCTGCTGCCTGCCATATACCCAACATCTCCTAGCACCTAGTTAATTTTTTCCAGTTTAATAGTATGATTTCATTTAGCAAAGTTAATGAAAAGCCTTCAGTTGTCATTTCACTGGCATGCTATATTCACAGGGTTTTCTGGGATGCAGCATTTTCCAGGTCACATGCTGTGATGCAGATCTGGCATCAGGATGAACAGAAAGGTTTTGAGACTTTTTAGGATGATTATTAATAATCTTTGTTTGTTTTAATCTCCCCTTCCTTTTAGTTTGACTACATTAACCTATCAGGAAAAATCTTTCAAACAAATCTACATAAATACACGGCCACTTGTAGCTGCGGGGGAGGGTGGGTGTAGGGGATGTACTAAAATAGTGTTTTTCAAAGTTGGCAACTTTAAGATGTCTGACCCTCAACTCCTAGAATTCTTCAGCCAACATCAACACTAGACACTCTCATCTGATTCTCTCTTTTGAAAGGTAGATCGAGTTTATATTTGTTAGTTCATGCGGTACTATAAGAGTATAAGAGCCATAGTGGCGCAGTGGTTATAAATAAATAAGTAAGTAAGTAAGTAAGTAAGTAAGTAAGTAAGTAAGTAAATAAATAAATAACTTCATTGGCATTGTAGGTGTATACACAGTATACCCATACACTTAACACCCAAAGACCAGGTCCAACACACATAACAATCCCCAAACACACTCCCACCCACCACGATTAAAATGCAGTACTGCAGGCTAATTCACTGTTCACTTTAGGAGTTCGAATCTGAGTGGCTCAGGGTTCACTCAGCCTTCCATCCTTCTGAAGTTGGTAAAATGAGGACCCAGATTGTTGGGGGCAATATGCTGACTCTGTAAACTGCTTAGAGAGGGCTGTAAAACACTATGAAGTGGTATATAAGTCTAAACGCTATTGCTATTGCTACTAGAATTTCTACATTCAACTGGTGGCCTGTTTCAAACAGAAAGGGTGAGTGTTGCTTGACTGACATACTCACTTCTTGATAACACCAGTCTCAGCAATGATCTGTGAACAGCATCCTTTGAAATCCAGTCTCAGAAGCTTATGAACAACATCACAACTAAAGCATGCTTAAGACTGCCAGCAATAAGGAAAATGTGAAGAAACTGTAAGCTGCTTTTACTATTTGTGCTAATGACTGGCAAATGGAAAGTATGGTGTGGCAGAGCACAATGCAAGGTTAATTTTATTCATATATTAATTTCTATTCTTAGTTGCATGTACTGCAACTGATTGTTTACACTAGAAGGGGAAGCCTTTTGGCTTAACTTAAGCATTTTCCTGCACTGTGGTCCTATTTTACTATACTGCTGTTGTTCTTGAATCCTAAATTATTAGCCTATCCTGTTTCAGGAGTAAAAATACCTCCACTGTTGATTTATGCTTAAAATGTGTTAAGCTGCCTCTCTTTCACAATTCCTCCTGTACATCGTCTCAGTACCAAATTACTGTGCTTGATTATTAGATTTGTTTTATTATTTTATGGTCCTTTGGCCTTTATAAAATCATAACTGCTCCATCAATTGTATGTCAGAAAAGGATTGCAATGAGGGCTTTAACTCACCATGAGTAATGTTGCCTGTATCAAAACTGGTGGGAAAAGACTCAGAGTAGGTACAGTATACATACTAGGCATAGATATGCATGAACACCTAAGCTAAAATATATCAATATTTGTTAGTATTGGGCTTACATTTGCATTTGAGGGAAATGGGTGGTTCAGAAATGTGAAAAATAAATAAAATAAATAAATTTGGCCCTAAGGCTTGAAAAAGTGCCCTCCCCTCTCCTAGACAAACCAGCTGCCTTCTAATGAAAGATCATACTTCAAGAAGAGAGGTTAAGCAATTTCTTTGTAGGGGAAATGTTTCCTTTACATGATTAGAACCCTGATGGAAGCAGCATAATAGAACTGTTGGCTGTTTAATTCATTCTTCAACAAAGGGTGCTTTTCTCTTATTAAGAGCAATTATCTTCTGAGTAATAGCTAGCTTGTAATATTGTATGTATAGATAAAGCCAAATTTAAAATACTCACTGAATTGCACAGAGGAATTAATAAACTGGCTGGCTAACTATTCTGAACTGTAGTGAACCCTGGAAAGAACTTGAAGAGTGGCAGTTGACACAGTTGGTAAAAGGGTGGACTTTTAAAGAAGATGCACTTGGGTGACATGAGACAAATTTCAAGCAGGATTCAAATCAGCAGAAATAATGGAAAGAAGGTATAGTTCAACCTGCAAAACTAAATGCACATGTTCAATAGAGCATATAAGAAGTTGGTTGATTTGGCAGTGCCTGGACTACAATGTGTAAGTTTAGGAATGGAGGGATATTACTGTGAACTTGTGAAACCCTTCAACTAGACACTGAAGGAGAAATCTTTACAGCAGGTTCATAGAACTGCTGGACTGAAGGAAAAAAAAAAGATTTGAATTCCCTTGAGGATGCCTGACTTTGCAGCTGAAGATGACTGAGTCAAAGGGTTGACTCTTTAAAAAAAAACAAAACATTTATATTGCAAGAATTTGTTTTGAGGCCAAAAGGAAGCACAGCAACCTTAGAATCAAATTTGCCATTATGAAGGGTAACATGTCAAATATTCTTATAGTCTCAAAGACTGTGATTGGGATGTTGTTTTGTGGGTGTGATTGGAATGCATTTTTCCTAATATTTTCTAGTCTGAATAGTAGCACAGTAGCAGGGATTAATTGTTGGTGAAAGAAAACAGGTAACTACAAAGGTGTGTGCATGCACTACTGTGTTTCCCATACAAAAGTTGACAATATTTATTTATTTATTTATTAGTCACATTTTTATGCCACCCAACTGGTTGGGGTCATGTATTCAAAGCTTACTAATCCAAAGTTTCCATTGAATATTTAGGATTTATGGTTTTTTTTTTTGCATTTTAAGAATTGGTTTGACTGATTTGCTAAGTGTTAATGTACATGATTGTCTCCTTTTCTAGTTGATAAACATTTGATGTGATTCTGCAGAATCAGAGCATTGGAAAAGGACATTAAGTCCTGCCCTGTGAAGGAATCCAAATAAAAACATCCTCAGCAGATATTCCCCTTGCATGAATTGTGGCATTTGGAGCATTCCATTTCTCTGTACAGTTCCTTCCATTGTAGAAATGCTCAAAATTTGCTTTGGATGTCTACGTATAGATATAACTATTTTGCCTTGATTATTTTTATTTATTTATTTGTGTGATTGTGGTCTAATTTTCTACTCATGATAGTCTGATTTGATTATATGCCATCAAGTTGGTATCAATTCACAATGACCACACAGATAGGCTTTCTCTAGGATGATCTGTCCTCAACCTGGTCCTTCAGCTCTTCCAACAGTTTACCCATCAGCTCTGAAATCAAGTCCATTGCTAATGGTTATCCTCTTCTAGGTCCAAAATACGATAATTTGAGTCTGGTTTCAAAGTGAACATACCCGAAGGCAGAATTCTGTATTGTTTCTTTTTTTCTTCTATAACCTATTTGTTCATTTAGTTGATTAGCCGTGGTAATCAAGTATACCATGATATTCTTATCTTGTTGGATATTGCCATTATCTGTTCAGATATCCCATTTGCTTTCTTCAGGGTCTTGATTTTTTACAGAGTCTTCATATTCATCCTTAAGAATTTATTTGATTTTATTTAATAGTTCATCTTGTTTCCTATCAGTAACTTCAGAGTAATTTCCAATATCCTCTTTCAAAATGATAAGTATATATTCAAAATCATATTGTGAAAACCGGTTGTTCTTTTGCTTCAGTTTGACTTGAAAATTGCACTTGAATAGTTCATGACACATTTCAAATTCAGCCTCTGGCCATGTCTTTGGTGCTGTACCTGAGCTCTTCCGCCTTCGTGTACCAACAATATAGTCAATTTGATCTTTGTGTAGTCCATCTGGTGATGTCCATGTATATATGTGCCATTTTAGTTTTTTAAGGCCTCTGCTAGCAAGGAAAAAAACCAATGGATTGGCAAAAATTGAAGTAATTCAGTAAATGAAGTAAATGAAATAATGCTTCATTTCAGTTTCCTGGGCCATACATTTCCGAAATAATAAATGTGATTTGATTTGATTTTGACCATATATTCCAGCTTTTTTTTTCCTCATTACTATTTCTAATTTTGGCAATTCATAAACAACACATCTTGCTTGCATGTTCTGTCAACTTGAAAACTTTGAATTGGGCCCGTTTTACCATTTTGGTAAAAGGCAGGAGATGTCTGTTGTTGCCTTCTCCCATTTAGTATGAAACAATGTTTGTTTGTTGTGGTTACCAAAGTAATCATCCACCTCCTGCATTGTCCTATATCAGTGTTGTGAAACACAGGTATTTGCCTGCTTTAGCTGGATACCTGAGATGATCTTCTTTATGTGATCATTTGAGAATATATATAAACTTGGTATACATTCCCAACTTTTCTTTTGCTTTTTGCTTATCCAGGAACATTCCCTGACCCTTCTCTCCACAATGATGGAGTTAAGGGGAATTTTTCTAAGTGAAATGCAACAATCCATGGAGCAGGAGGAGGAGGAGGAGATCTTTGTTCAGTTTGCTAAGTGAATGAGACGATAATCTTGTTGTCTTCTACCACCCAAAAGAGAAATTGACCTGGGAGGTTTTAATTTGAAAATATGGGAGAAAAGATGTATAATTTGTACAATTTGTGCTGTTTGGCTGGCTTATTTATGTCCAGATTGGTACATTTCCTATGTTAGGCATAATTCATTTGGAAGTTCAAAGGAGGCTTTCTGCACTTTATAATAGCAGATCCAATGAAGTTATTCACAGGGCAAATAGGAATCCAATTTCTGCATCAGGTATCCCCAGGAGTAACTTATTTTTCCTTCATTGTATAGGAAATCTTTAATTTTTTTGTCCCAAAAATCATTCTATAGGAGAACATGACAAGTGAATCCTATAGAGATTCAGAACCAAGATAGAGTTTCCTGGATGGAGAAAGATAAAAATAAATAAATATGGAAATTGGTTTTCTGATCAAAGACTATATCCGAACTGGGAAAATGGAACATATTTTTGGTTTAGACGCCTTGAAAATAGTAGGTATGCAAAGTGGCTATGGCGTGGCTTATGTGAAAAGCAATAAGGCCAGTCTGTCTCATCTGGCAACTTTGATTCAAAGAAAGAAGTTTCTGCACATCTACTGTGCATTCACTGAAGCTGTTTTCTACATTGTGAATTGTTATGGCCATATCACTTGGATGCTTAAAAGCAAGAACTGATGCCATTTCCAACTTTGTTTTGAAGGATGTTTCTCTTGAAACTTCACTAAAAGCTCCAAACACTTCCAGAAAGCAGGTATTTGAACTGCAGTCATCATTTCAATCCAAATGACAGTGTTTTTCCTCTTTTATTTCCTATAATCAAGATCCAAAGTTCTTTTCTACTTTGATGAGTGTGGTAGTCAGAAGAAACAGATGGCTATTAAAATGGAAGTTTTTGGAATCCATGGATTTCACTGCAAAATAATATAGTTTTGCTATATGGTATGAAACATCTTGATATTCCATTTCTAAGAAGAAGCCAATATAGTGAAGTTGTAATCACATGGGGGAGCCAATTTGGTGTAGCAGTTAAAGTATCAGACTAAAAAGTGGGAGGCTGTGAATTCTAATTCTGCCTTAGGCACAAAGCCAAGTGGGTGACTTTGAACCAATCATTCTCTCTCAGTCCTAACAAGGAGGCAATATTAAACTACTTCTCACAAATCTTTACAAGGTTTGAAAGGACTTGCTAAGGTAGTTGCCAGAAGCCAACACTGGTTTGAAGGCACACACACACACACACACACACACACACACACACACACAGTAATAATAATAATTTGTAAAAAGCACATCAGAAGACAGTGCCACACTAGAGAACTCATGCACAGATACTTTTCCCATTTTAAGAGAACACTGTTACTCACAAATATTTCCACAACAATGTGTCTGTGCAAATTAAGAGTTGTAATTTCAACAGAACTATTTCCATTTGAAAAAGCCCAAACAAGTTCACAGTGTCTTATGTGACCAACAGGTATACTACAATACCAAAAGAGTATAAATGATAACGTATATGCTTAATATAGCTATGAGGAAACATGCATCTTCAGATAGCAATAGCACTTAGACTTATATACCACTTCACAGTGCTTTTACAGCCCTCTCTAAATGGTTTATAGAGTCAGCATATTGCCCCCAACAATCTGGGTCCTCATTTTACCGGCCTCGGAAGGATGGAAGGCTGAGTCCACCTTGAGCCTGGTGAGATTCGATCTGCCAAATTGCTGTCAGCTGGTGATCAGCAGAAGTAGCCTGCTAACCACTGCGCCACCATGGATTCTATTAAGTTCCAGCTTCTATCAGGCCATTCAACATATCTAATAAATACTGTATAATGTTCCAGAAATCTGGAAAATTATTGTTAAGATGCGATGCTGTATTTACACTTAGATGTGCACAATAGCCCTTTCATTTTTCTTAGGGCAGAACACCAAAATGAAGAGACAACTCACAAGGCATGAACAATAGACTGCATTTAGAGGACAAGCAGTGTCAGTAGGTCTTGAATTGGATGTTTCATTAAAAAACATAAAATAAAATGGCACAAAAATGAAAACGGAAACACAAAATTAAAAAAAAGTTTTATCTTGTTTATTACACTGAAGGGGGCTCTCTAAATCGCACAAGATAACACAACTAAATTTTTACAGCGCCCCCTCCCAAAAATGACTCCAAATTTCACTCTTGTATTTTGCAGTCATGTTATAGCATCACCAACCGTGTGTTCTGCAGTCCTAAAAGACCATTTAAAAAAGGAAGCTTAATCTTGGGGGGGGGGAGGAGAGGGAGAGGGGGGAAAGAATGAAGCTAAAGAATAGCTTCAGTGGTATATTTCGGGATTTATAAACATCTTCTCCTTTAAATTGATGACTGACATGTTCAGGGTAACTTCACTTATCTAAGAATCAGTAAAAGGAAAATAACTTTTTAAAACAAAAATCTTACACTGGAAGGCCCTGAGTTTCAAGTAAACAGCATGAACTACCTTCAAATGATATATGCATGTCCCAAAACATTGCATTGTTGCACATACCACTCTCTAAAATAGGAAAGATAGATAGAATGCTTGAGGCATTCCATCAGGCTTTAGCAGGGTGAAATGGGAAACAGGAGCTTTCCATTAAATATCTGGGAGAAAAAAATAAAAAGAGCTTCATGATGATCCATTTCACTAGGCTACAGCAGGGCCATCTCATAAGATCCGCTGAGAGTTCAACTCGATTGGCCTCTAACTTCACCCGTTGCCAGCTTTATCATATAAAAGGCTGCCCATGTCAACTCCTCCCTGATACCTGAAAAGAATCTTGAACAAGAGTGAGCAGCAGTTTTAGTGACCCATTTCTTTTTTTTTTTAATCAGTTAAGTGATCAAATATTTGTGGTACAGTATTTTTGTTCCCACACATTCCTTCCTTTAACTCTCCCAGGATCAGCCTTATCCTTGCTTTTTCAGGTAGTTCAGAAAGAACAAAAGTGTAGATTATTACCAGTATCTGATCATGAGCTCTATGAAAAGGCAAACATAGCAAAATTTATGTACCCAGACAATATTCCATAAAAAAGCTGAAACAATGTTTAATTGACTATAATATGTATGCCAAGAAAATGCATGTGAGGGCATTTTACTGCAGTCCCAATTGTTCTTTTCTTAACACTACCATTGATCAGTTGTTTTGAGCAGTTTTTTCAATAAACGAAGTTGATTGTCAGCCATTGACTGAGCAACTCCTTCAAGTGCATACAGATCAACTTTGCCCTATATTTTGAACATATTGGAAAAGGAGAACTGAAGAGGTAAAATTGCTGCATCTCCAGATGTCAATGGCAAATTGATGTTACCACGGTGCAATGGCTAAGTCTTCTGCACATGTTCTCTATGCCTTTGTCAAGGTGAGTCATATTTGTAGCAAATTAAATTGTCGAAGTTGCTCTTGAGGCATTTCAGTTTCTCCAGTTGTCCAAGAGTACCTTGTTTGATCAGATTTTGGATGTTGATTGTAATATGAACTCTATTCTGAAGGGTTTAGGTTTTTGTCTGGGATGTTCTCTTATAGGGTGGAGATTATCAGTTTAAACTGAGTGCGGTGGGAAGGGGCAGTGGATTAGAACTTGAATTAAAGCAGGGGGTTTAAAAGGACTTTTATAGAGAACAACTGGCTAAAGATACTTCCATCTTTGAGTTGAAGTGGATAGCTGCCAGAAAGCAGATGCTATTTGTCCAAAGATTACTTGCTAATGTTGACTTTTACCTATCATCAAGCTACCTTCTGATTTCATTGCTTTTTGAAATATTTAGGTGGCTTTAAAAATATTTTTAAATGGTTCTATCAATTTACCATACAATCCTATATACGCCTGCTTAAAAATGACTCCTAGTGGATAATCATTTAAATATGAGCTAAAAATATGCAGCAGCAGCCAAAAAAGCCAATGCAATCGTAGACTGCATTAATAAAGGGATAGAATCAAGATTACCTGAAGTTCTAGCCCTGCTTTAGAAAGCCTTAGTAAGACCATACTCAGAATACTGCATCCAGTTCTGGTCACATCAATATAATAAGCTGCTGAGATTCTGGAAAGACTGCAGAAAAGAGCAACAAGACTGATTAGGAGGCTGCAGGATAAAGCATATGAAGAAGGATTATAGTAATTGGGTATGTCTAGTCTAATAAAAAGAACAACTAGGGGAGACATGATAGCAGTGTTCCAATATCTGAGGGGCTCCTACAAAGACAAGGAGATCAAACTCTTTTCCAAAGCACCAAAATACAAGACAAGAAACAATGGCTGGAAACTGACCAAGGAAAAAAGCAATCTGGAAGTAAGGAGAAACTTCCTAACAGTGAGATCAATTAATAAGTGGAATGGTTTGCCTTCAGAAGTTTTGGGTGCGCCATCCCTAGAGGCTTTCAAAAAGAGACTGGACAACCATTTTCTGAAATGGTATAGGTCTCCTGCTTGAGCAAAGGGTTGGACTAGAAGACCTCCAAGGTCCCTTCCAACTCTATTATTCTATGTTCTATTCTGAATAAGATTTCTTCCTGGCCAAGTAGATGCAGAATTGTAACCTCGGTGTCTATCTACTCTATGAAGTGTTACTTTGTTTTAAGATCCATAAATTATGCTTGAAGAAATTATATTGACAGGCAAGATCAAATATTTTTAAAAAGTAAATGTTTCTTCTAATCAATACAATGCTTTTCTGAAGCCATCCACATTGTCCTTCCTATCAAGGACCTATTTTTACAGACTGCTGATTCTCCCTTTCCCCAAAGCTGGTTCTTTTCACTTTCCAAATCCAGCAAGAGGAGAAAAGACATTTCCACTATGAGATCCTACTGTACTATACTAATCATCAAGAAAAATTAATTCTATTTGCTGAATGGCTAGTAGGACCATTCATTCCTGGACATGGTGCATAGATCTTATAGGAGTTGTAGCTCTGAAACATCAATGTTTCCATCTCTGATATTCAGGCTTTAAGAAATCTAACATTATGATGACTGTACCTCATGTGCTCATGAATATTTTGACTTATTTAAATAGGTCCTTTAAAAAAAACTCATAGGTTGCCAGGATTCTGCCTTCAACACATAATTCCTGGTTTTTGTTCATATTTATTTATTTAGATTTATTTATAGAGATGCCCATCATGCCATAGTGCAGCTAACAACAGATAAAACAATACCATGCAAATAAGAACAGAAAACAAGCAACACATAAAAATCTATAATGACCCCTGAGGTAAAAACAAATCTAATAAACTAAGAATGCC
Source organism: Arizona elegans (assembly GCA_022577455.1). Lineage (NCBI taxonomy): Eukaryota > Metazoa > Chordata > Lepidosauria > Squamata > Colubridae > Arizona > Arizona elegans. Next base: position 279,343,673 of record JAKOOJ010000001.1, on the reverse strand, counting down.
CCACAGCTAATCTCCTCACCCTTATGCCTGGGAACACATCCAGATCTTTAAGATGTTTTGACAGGGTCATTGAGAATATAACCTTAGAGGGTATAATGTTCCAAAGGGCAGTTGTTATGATAGAAAAGATCCCCTTTCTGGGACTCACAAAATGGTACTCTTTACCAACCCACAACATGCTTCTCCTGACAGATCTGATGGGATGGGTAAAAAAGTGGTCCCACAAATAACCTAACTGCATGTCATGAAGGACTATATTGGTGAGTATCAGCACCTTGAACTGCACTTAGTAGCCTACTGGGAGCCAGTGCAGCTTGTGGAGGTCTCCAATGATGCCCCAAGGTATGCCTATTGTTGATTGTTCATGCCTCCTATGCCAGCTGCAACTTCTGGGTGCTCTTCAAGAGCAGCCCCATATCAGGCACTTTGCAGTCATCATTAACTCCCTTCCCACCCACAGAATATTCTTAATTTGTATTCTTTTAATGTTGACCTTAGCCCTTCATTACCAAAAGAATTCAAGATCCCCTCTGACGGCTCCTAATGTAGTTATTAAAATATCCCCTAGCTCAAACCTAAGAGCTCTTTGTTTTTTTCTTTTAAAACATTCATTATTTATAATAATATTTTTTTGCATTTTTTCCAAGTGTTCATGAAAATGATGTTCCTGTTTAGTGTCTACAATAGGCTCCCCCCCCCTCTCTCTCTCTCTCCCTCTCTCCCTCTCCCTCTCCCTCTCCCTCTCCCTCTCTCTCTTCCTCCCCCCAATAAAGGGACAAGCTTCCTGCCGATGCTTCTCCCTACTCCATCTGGAGCCTACTAGTCTGCCTGGCAGACTCTCTTTTTACAGCAGAGAGTCTTCTCTTCTTTGAACACTGAGATTTAGAGAAAACTGGCAGACTGCTGCCTTTGGAGTCGCAGAGTTTGGGGGATGTGGATCAGCTGTACCAACCCATTTCCTTCTTCCTGACTTCTCCACTCCCATCCTTGGCATTTCTTTCCTTTCTTTCTTTCTTTCTTTCTTTCTTTCTTTCTTTCTTTCTTTCTTTCTTTCTTTCTTTCTTTCTTTCTTTCTTTCTTCTTCCTTCCTTCCTTCCTTCCTTCCTTCCTTCTTTCTTTTTCTTTCTTCTCTCTCTCTTCCTCCCTCCCTCTCTGTCTCTCTCCCCCATCTCTCCCTCTCTCTCTTATCAATCCATCCATTCATCCATCCGCCCATCCCTACATGGATGTGTTTTTGCTGCACAGATCCTCTTTCTGTGCCACAGCCTCAAGAGACGTGAGAGCAGAATAGCTCGAGCTGCTTGCGAGGGTGGATTCTCTCCACCCCCCTTTCATCGCTCTCTCCATTCCTCCTCCCATTTCCACACAGCTTGTTTTACAAGCCGGGGAGGCTCTGCCATCTAGAGCACTTTATGAGATCATTTCAATCTGCCGCGTTTTCCCCCTCCCCGCCTTCTGCTTTTTCTCCCCCATACTTCTCTGTGTGCATGCGTGTATGTGTGCATGTGTGCATGTGTGGGAGGGTAATCCTTCCCCCTTTTCCTCTTACATACATACGTACATCTACACTAAAGCAAGATTCCTGCTAACATGAACTTGAAGACTTGTTCTACCCACATGCTTGTGATACCTCGGGATGTCATGGGATCCAGCTGCTTGAAAAGCCTGCAGGCTGCTGCGCTCAGTCATTCAAAATAAGTCTTTTGGAAACAACAACAGAAAACAAGTTTATTCACTTTCTTTCTTGCACGCTCACATACACAGACACTGGTCTTCTATTCTCCCTCTTTTTCTTTTTTTTTTAATCCTCCTTTTTCTGTGCTGTGGATATTTCTGAGTAAGGAGTCTCAAGGATTCTGTTGTTTGGACTACACTGAATCAAATTCCATCTGCCCAGGTTTCTTCATTTTTGCATCACTAGATTGACTAAGGATTTAAAAAAAAGATCATTTTTATATCTTTGCCTGAAACAGGAGGGAAAGGATGAATGGCATAGCAAGAAGAACTAAATTTCTTCCAGAAATTGACTTACCAAACCAAGGATAAATGTGATTTCTCAAAGGTAAGAGGAGTTTGTTATAAAACTATCAGTATTTATAAAATGTAAATTGTTTTTCTAATATCAGAGACAGCTTTTGAGATGGATTGGAAAAACACTGGGGGGAAGGTGTAACTTTATTTCTTCGGATTTCAAAATCTTAATAACAGACATTATGGTGAGGGAGGAGAATTGTTTTCCGTTCCCTTTTTGGTTGAAAAGGGGGCTGGGACATATTGTGCTTTGCTGGTCAAGCTTATGATCGAAACAGAAAATGTTATTGGAGTGAATTAGAAATTAATAAGAATTGGAAAGAGGGAACTAGGAAGATTGGTCCTACTCTGTTAAAAGGAGAATTGTTGGGAAAGAAAAGGAGGGGAAATTTGAGAAAGCCACCTAGGGATGGATCTGACAGGGAAGGAAAATCCTGCAAACCTAAGAACTTTGCTATGCAGATAAACTCCGTTATGTATGGAAACGTATACTTCAAGGACAGAGGATCTTGGGAAATGTCATAGAGATAAATGGAAGTTGAAGCTACATGACAGCTGACAATGAGAGTCAAAAAGGGAACAACGCAGGTCAGGTGAGTGGTTCCCTTCTTGTTCTCCTACATTGGCACGACCTTAACCTTCTATAAAATGAGACATTCCCTATGGGATCTATTTCCTAGAACTGCCAAAGGAGATGAAGAGCCTCATAGAACATATCATGATCATCTCAGTCCAGCATCATCTGATGTTTGTAGTTCCCCAAAAGAAATGGGTAGCAAAGGGAGTGGAGGTTAGAGATAATATGACAAATTGAAATGGGAAGACTCCTTTAGTTTTTTGGAAGGGTAGGCCTGCCCCACCTCTGTCCTCCATTCACTCAGAAATTGGTGTTATAGAATCAAAATAAAGGTATGATATAATGGTTGGATCTCTTGGGATGGAGATGCATTTATGATTTCTGCAAAGCTTTTGAACGTGTGAAACGGTGCAGCTACTTTCCTGTCTGAATTCCTAAACCAATACAAAATGAAAATGTTTTTTTTTTTTTGATCAGACAAATCAATTTTGTAGAAAAATTGAACTATGAGAACTATGAGATAATTTTCAGTTTCTGGAAATGCTAAAAGAAGTGTAATTCCATATCCAGAAATAGGACTGGGTGTTTATGAGCAACTTTTTTTCTACTGTCATAGACAGAAAGCAAGCCAGAATATTACAGCAGGAATAGCTTTGCTAAAATGTACTGTATGTCCAATATGTGCTGTGTTGTATAAGTGCCATACAAAAGTCCAAGAGTTGGCCCTACATGCCATTTGTTCCCACCTCAGGGATATTATGGAGCATCTCTGGTACCTCTGATTTCATTGGACAGCAAATGTTGATTTTGCCATGGAAATGGCAATGTTTGTATGAATCCTTGTTGTGAAGATGATCTGAGGAAGTGATAAAAGTGGGATATAGCTTTTATTGTTTTCTTTTTCTTCTTACATTTCTTGTTCCCTGTACATTTTGTGTAATGATGAAGATAGCTCTTTTTAACTCAGACATCCTAGGTATCCATTGAAAGCTTCAGAGCACTTGGTAGAACCCAACACAAAAATCTGCAGCATTTTTATCTTGAGACAGTGAGTAAATGCAACCCTGAACATCCGTCACTTGTCTCTCCACCCCCTGCTTTTTTATTATTATTTTTTTGCTAGTTGTCTTCTTGATGATGAAAACTGAAAAAAAAACATGCTTAATATTTTCACTTTTTAAGTTGGCCTAATGATCTTATTGCCTTACTGTGAAATTTATAACAAGTTATGACTATTTGTGTATGGATGCATCACTCTTTATGATGTTTGAACCATCTTGTGAAAACAGAGAGCAAAACAAAGACAGATGCTGGCCTCCTGAAAATTAATAATATAACAGAAAGGTCATTGTGGTTTTAAAAAAAATAATAAATCACACGCATGTGCAAACATACAGAAGCACACACTTCCACTGGGCAAGCATTTGTTGCTGTCTGAACTGGCATCTTCCATATTACTAACTTAATTCTGAGGTTACCTTTCTTTATCTTTATCTTTATTTGATTTATATACCGCCCTACTCCCGAAGGACTCAGGGCGGTGAACAGCCAAACAATAAAATAATAAATACAAAATTTAAAAAACAGAATAAAACCGAATTAAACAATTTGGCCCAGATAGATTTAAAACACCCCAATCATTTAAAAAACAGATTAAAATTTTCATATTAAAAAAGAAAAAGGGAAAAGATTAGGCCAGGCCTGCCTGGTGGAATAAAAAGGTCTTGAGAGCGCGGCGGAAGGTGCACAGGTCCGGGATCCTCCATATATCCGGGGGGAGCTCATTCCAGATAGTAGGTGCCCCCACAGAGAAGGCTCTCCCCCTAGGGGCTGCCAGTTGACAGCACTCAGAGGAGATCCTCTCTATGAGAGCGTACCGGCCGGTGGGAGGCTACTGGTGGTAGTAGGTGATCCCGTAGGTAACCAGGTCCTAAGCCATGGAGCACTCTAAAGGTGGTAACCAAAACCTTGAAACACACCCGGAAGATCACTGGGAGCCAGTGCAGCTCATGCAGGAGAGGTGTTACATGGGAACGCCATGTCGCTCCCATTACCACCCGCGCGGCCGCACTCTGTGCCAGTTGGAGCCCCCCGGGTGTTCCTCAAGGGGAGCCCCATGTAGAGAGTGTTGAAATAGTCCAGGCGGGAAGTGACGAGGACATGAGTGACCGTGCGTAAGGAGTCCCGATCCAGAAAGGGACGCAACTGATGAATCAGGCAAACCTGATGAAAAATCCTCCTGGTCACGGCCGTCATATGCTCTTCTAAAGACAGCCGTGAATCCAGAAGGATACCCAGGTTGCGAGGCCTCTCCATGGGGGCCAATGATTCGCCCCCAATAGTCAGTGATGGCACCAACTGACTATATCGGGATGTCAGAAACCACAGCCACTCAGTCTTGGATGGGTTGAGCCTGAGCCTATTCCTCCCCATCCAGATCCGCACGGCCTCCAGGCACTGGGACATCACTTCAAGGGCATTGTTGGGGTGGTCCAGAGTGGAGATGTACAGCTGAGTGTCATCAGCATACTGTGGTACTTCACCCCGAAACCACAGATGATCTCGCCCAGCGGCTTTATATAAATGTTGAACAAGAGGGGCGAGAGGACCGACCCTTGCGGCACCCCACATATGGGGCCTCGGGGCCTTGGGGTTGACCTCTGCCCCCCTGCCAACACAGACTGCAACCTTCTCATGGCTGTGACAAAGAATGAAATGTTGACACCCAGCTGTGGTTTTAGGTAGATTAATATTGCAGTGCATATGGAGATCTTATCCACACTAGAGAGAGTAATCACCATTTGTTTCTTGCTCCTTCCCTCAACCTTGCCTGATCTATCACCCCTGTTGCTACGATTTATTAATGCTCAATTGAATTTGAATGTTGAATATAATTGCTGATGTTTCCCTTGGGAAAATAGGAAGGGTTCATTTAGGATTTTTTCCCTCAGAAGTTTCTGTTTCTCTTTCTGTATCACTTGAGCTGACACCTCCGCTGCCTCCTTACTGAGGGCCATCAATCCAGCCACTGATTTTTGAAATGAGGTGTTTATGCCCCATTCTGGAAAAGGAGGAATTTTGCTGAAGTGCCACTTGTTGGAGGCTAGAAATTACAACCAGACAACCATATTTCAGTCCTGATGGTACAGGTTGTATTTTTCTCTCTCTTTACTTCTAGCCAATAGATTGGACTGAAAAGAAAAAAAAAACAGTGGACAGATAGTCTTTAGTACCATTTTTTCACCAGGGAAGGATAGAAGGAGGGATACTATATTTTTTTAAAAAAAGGGTGGGGGGAAGAACCAGACATTTCTATGCTCTTTTTTCTATATCTATAAAGCTCAGCTTTACCTCAAAGAATGAAAAGGAATTCATGGTAATTATGATGTGCTATCATGGACAAGAGACTTCTGGGTAAAAAAATTAGGTTCAGGCATACTATGATAGCCCTGGTGCTTTGAGATTTTCAGAGCTGATCTGGGAAATGCTGAATTTGACTCAGAGTGCAAGGATTGTAAGGATTGATGGATTGGAGATTGTGTGTTAGGGGCCTGGTTTTCTACATTTTCTTGTTTTTGGTTTTATTATTTCTGAGAGCCATTCAGAGCTATGTTTTATGAGATGGGTGGCCGGAAAAGTGAAGGGGACTAAAAAAATGCCCCATGTAAATAAAAAATGAGTATAGACCAAACTTTTTTCTAATATTAATAAACAAGATCGAAATGCTCCCATGCATGAAAGACCTCTGGGAACTTAGATTATGAAAGCTTGTTTATATTATCAAACTCTAGTGGCTTATTAAAAAGTATGTCAATTTTCTAATGTCTCTAGTGATAATAATGGGGCATACTGAATATTCATAAGTATAATTGTTATTTGAGAGTATCTAAGGCAGCTTTTCCCAACACGATGCCTTCCAGTTGACAGAAAACTTTAATTCCTATTATTCTCATGAAATATGGTGAGAAAAATTTGAAGTCTCACAAATTAAGGAAACATCATGGGGAAGGAAGGATGCCCTATAGTATGAAATTCCAGCCCTTTATTATAAGGCCAGCCTAAAAGAAAGCTAATTATTACAAGTTTTGATTATATCACATCAGTAACTTTTTTTAAAAAAATATCTAATTGCTGATATGAAAAAGAGTGTTTAAGGATTATCTCAACTGTGAGCTATTTTATTCATTTTATTCTTTGTTTTGGAGTATTTACTTCTTCAGATAAAAATGTATATTCCACCTTCCAAGGGTTTACATACAACATATGATAAGGCATACAATAACAACTACAATTTGAAGAAGGGTTGCATAATAAAGACAGATATTGTTGCAAAAATAGAGCATTGAATAAAATTTAAATTCTGAATAGAATAAGTACCTATTTAAACAAGAAGATTGTTCAGCTGTAAAGATTGCTTTGAGCTGAGCTTGTGGTGATGGCAAAGGTTTATTTTGGCAGTATTATGAGGTTGGTTTATCACTTCCAACTTCTGATTTGTTTTTTATTTTCCAATCTAATCAACAGTCATTCAATTCTAAGGTTCTTACTTAAGTAATATCGAAGGTTGATTCTACTTAGCTTCTGAGATCACCAGAGGCTAGCCAAATGTTGGCAGCTGAATCGAGAACACAGCCTTACAAATCAAGGCATTTCAGTTTAAATCATCAAGAAATCTTTTCTTTCATCCTTTTCAGTTGGGTTTCTACTGAAGAGGAAAAATCTTAAGACTATGGTAATCTGGTATAGGAGTTGATTGTTATTAAAGTAGCATTAACCTACATGAGTTAAGGTTTAAAAATACAAACTACAATATAATGTTTAATAAATAGGTACAGCGTCAGGAAATTCATTTGTGGCAGCAAAACCAGTGACATCTAACTGTTGAGCATTAGCAAAGGACTACCAGACTGTTATAAATTGCATAGATTGGGGGAAGTCTTTATACTGATTAAATCAGTTCATTATTTATGTTGCAGTTTTCTCCAACTCAATGCTGTCCAGATGAATTACAACTGCTAGACTAAGGCTGGCTGAGAAGTTGTAAACTTTAGCCAAACTTATCCAGGCAATGACCGATTTGGAAATGTGGCAATATTTATATTGTGACTCCAATGATAAGAGTTGGTGGCAGCATTTGCAGGCACTATCCTCATGTCAGATGGGGCACCACCACCTCCACAACAAAATATTGTCTGATTGTCCTTGGAGTAGATGAGTGAACCGCATGGTTCTTTGCCTAACTTTAGGTGAGCTTCTTAGGCTGTAGGCATAACGAGCAGTAGGTCAGATAGAGGGGATCATGAAAGTATGGATAAAATAAAGAAGAATGGAGAATGGCACGACATAGGAAAACAAACCCATCAGGACTAGATTCAGCAGTCCATCTGCATTTAAAAGACACAGGGCACTTTTTTGAAGACAGCAAAGTCCACATTTTGGACAGAGAGGACTGCTGGCTTGAAAGAGGGATCAAAGAGACCATCTATGTCAAAGTTGAACAGCCCTCTCTCAACAGAGGGTGGAGGGATACTATATCATCTATCTCCAGACTACTACATAGTCCTTTCAACAGTTCCAAGAAGTCTCCACACCCATTTGCACACTCAGGTCACCTTGATGATACAGACAAACCTCCAAGTGGCCTGAAAGACTCGCTAAAAGAATGAAAATGATTAGCTGTCTGCAAGGAGTATAAATCCTTCCATTCCCCACCATCCAGTCCAGTAGTGGGATTCAAATCCCGTCACTACCGGTTCGCTTGTGGGTGTGTGCGCATGGGCGCAATGCTTCTGCGCATGCACAGAGCTGTCCGGGTGGGTGGGCGGAGTCTCCCACCGCCACTGCTATTGGTTTGCCCGATTCGGGGTGAACCAGTAGCAACCCACCACTGATCCAGTCAAAGCTCAAGAAGCTTCTTGGATGAGAAGTGAAACGTCTTCAAAGAAAAAGATGTCAGAAAGTCCAATTGCCTCTTGAAAAGGTACCTTTGGGACAACCATGACCTGGATGACTGAGAATCGGTACCTTTGGGACAACCATGACCTGGATGACTGAGAATCTCCATAGTCAATGGAGAATGGTCTAGAAATGTTTAGATATATGAAACAAGAAGTAAAAACAAAAACAAAGAGAATGGAAGGGATGGACACAAAAAGTAGAAATGAAAACAGATGTGAAGTTGGCAGCCACATGAATGTTCTATCTTTATGCCAAAGGTGAGCTTTTCAAAAATAAGGCCTGCATGATGCATTTTTGGAACAAAAGCTTTTCTATGCACTATGACATAGATTGTATACGCCTTTTATGATCTTTAGCCAAAATATTTTATTACAATGACTATGAGCTGTACATAGCAGCATTTTACTAGTATAAAAGGAATTAAAGGGGAAAAAAATAGACAAATACTATTGACTATGCTGTAATACTGCAAAGCTTTTAACCTAGCCCCAGCTGTCACTTCCTATCCTTCCCTAAATCCAGATTGTGATAAGAGAGTTGTCATTGGTTTGTTTGTTTTTTTGCTCATTGTAATAACTTGAATTACCTTCAGCTTGGAAGATTGCCAATGGCCTGCATGACACAAGCAGATATAAACATGTTGCTAAACAGCCTCCAAAGATGCTGCATGGGAAAACATGCTATTTAGAAATTATGGTATTTAATCGCACAGATCTGTTTTCTGTTCCATTCCCTTCTTTTTAACTAGCATTATTTCAGAAGTAAAAGGAGAAGGGGGTGTTTTGATAATAATTCTGCAGGTCTATGGCTAGTCAGGTTGCCATTCTTTGTATGATTTCCTTGATAACAGTAATTTCAAGCTGGAAATGCAACAACTATCATTAGTTCATAAGTATATGTAGATGTGTTACACACATGTATTACATTCACTACCTTTCAAAGTTACATTTTGAAAAAAAGGTAAGAAATAATAAATCAAAGAATTAAAGACAAAAATAAACTAAAGGAAATATGGCAAAGACTAAATATGCATTATATTAACACATTCTCCCTAATCCTTCAAACAGTACATTTCTGTCCTTACAAATTATTCTTGCTTTCTCCACCTGGATGCACCAATGCTTACATTTCTTTTTTGTTCTTTGTGCTTCTCATCTCTTTCTCAGGGGTTCAGTCCAAACTTTTTTACTCTTCCCCTTGACCCAATTTTGTTTTCATATTTTTTTCCAATACTTTTTCATTCATAGACTTTATATCTTGATTTATCACAGTTACTTATTAAGAAACCTATTCTGACTACATTCATCTTACTTCACTATTTCTCATAATATTCCCAGCTTTTAGTTCCATACACCAAATAAAGCAGATGCACACTCCATTACAAATCCATTTTCTCTTATGTTGACAATCATTTGTTACTTGTAACAGATCATACGCTACATATTACCTGACTACTAGTATTTCTGCATCTGAAATTTTTATCCATACATATTCTCCTTCTTTAGTAAGCATTCTACCAAGGTATACAAATTCACATACTTGCTCTGTCTCTACACACACACACAAACACACACACACACCTGTGAGTTTGTGTGTGTTCTCAAGCAATACCATGGTATCTTCTGCATACAAAAATGTATGTATACCCACAAGCAACATAACTCTGTTGCCCCAATAATCCCTTATATAAATGTGTATATTAAATAAAAAAGGAATATCACACAGCTGTCTTTCGTACTTTCTGCCCAGCATTTCACTATTCCACTTTTTCTCATGCATGTTTTACTTTTATAATTTTTTTTTTAATTTGATTTATATGCCGCCCTTCTCCGGAGACTCAGGGCGGCTTACAATGCGTTAAGCAATAGCCTTCATTCTTTTGTATATTTTATACAAAGTCAGCTTATTGTCCCCACAAACTGGGTCCTCATTTCACCTACCTTAGAAAGGATGGAAGGCTGAGTCAACCTTGAGCCTTGGAGAGATTCGAACCAGCAGAAATTGCAGGCAGCTGTGTTAATGACAGGGTGTACCAAACCACTGTACTATCAAGAGAGTACTTTAACTCTCTTAGTGTTATCACCCAACCAAACCTAATCTCCACATCCATTTAACACATTGATTGATTGATTGATTGATTAGATTTAAGTTGATTTAATTTATAAGCCATCTAACTCCAGAAAGAGTTTGGACAGTTGACACTAAAACAAATGGAAAGCAATAAAAAGAAATCTAGATGGCTCAGTGGCTAAGTCACTGAGCTTGTCGATCACAAAGGTCAGCAGTTAGGCAGTTTGAATCCCTAGTACAGGTCTCCTGCGTGAGCAGGGAGTTGGACTAGTTGACCTCCAAGGTCCCTTCCAACTCTGTTACTCTTAAAATCTATTTGTCCCAATAAACATTTGTTGTTGTTAGTCGCAAAGTCGTGTCTGACCCATCGCGACCCCATGGACAATGTTCCTCCAGGCCTTCCTGTCCTCTACCATCCTCTGGAGTCCATTTAAGCTCACACCTACTGCTTCAGTGACTCCATCCAGCACCTCATTCTCTGTCATTCCTTTCTTCTTTTGCCCTCAATCTTTCCCAGCATTAGGCTCTTCTCCAGTGAGTCCTTCTCATTAAGTGGCCAAAGTATTTGAGTTTCATCTTCAGGGTCTGGCCTTCTAAAGAGCAGTCAGGATTGATCTCCTCTAGGACTGACTGGTTTGATCACCTTGCAGTCCAAGGAACTCATGGGAGTCTTCTCCAGCACCATAGTTCAAAGGCCTCAATTCTTTGGCACTCAGCTTTCCTTATGGTTCAACTTTCACAGCCATACGTTGCAATTGGGAACACTATAGCCTTGACTATACACACTTTTGTTGGCAGGGTGATGTCTCTGCTTTTTAGTATGCTGTCTAGATTTGCCATAGCTTTCCTCCCCAGGAGCAAGCATCTTTTAATTTCTTGGTTGTAGTCCCCATGTGCGGTGATCTTGGAGCCCAGGAAAATAAAATCTGTCACTACCTGCATTTCTTTCCCATCTATTTGCCAGGAATTGAGAGGGCCAGATGCCATGATCTAACCCCAGATGCCATGATCTAACATATAATATAAAATACCACAAGCTCATCCTTGGTTGTGGGGTTGGGATCTTATTTGAAAAGACAGGCATATACAACAGACAAAGTATGCTTGATAGATGGTATTGTTTGGTCAATATGGTATTGTTTGATAGATACAGATGATAGATTAGATAGATAGACATATTTCATTAGGGTTCTCTATGGTTAATGCTTTGATGAGAGATGATGAATAATAGAATGTTCTAGAATTAAGTCATTTTTTTTTTTGCTATTTTTCCCCTCCTAGGACCAGGAATATTAAAAATGGTTTGACAGAAGATGTGTGGCATTTGATGCCTGCTTGGAAAATACTGCTTAATAAAAACATTTTAACTCTGCTATTATATATTCCATACCCATCACTCAATTCTGCGCTTGGGTGTGCATGCGTGTGTCTATGTGTGTGGTGGGGGCTTTGGTGCTTACTGAGTAACAAATAGCATTGACAAAATCTTTAAATTGTGTTTCACTCAACGCAAGCTACAATATCCTAGTACCATTTTTTAAAAAATAAACAAATAAATAGCAAATTTATTGGTCAGAGACATATAATGATGTACCATATATCATGTTTATATAAATTGTAAATAAATGATAAAGTGAGAGTGAGAAAGTTAATGTAGGATTTTTTTAAACACATGAATGATTGTTGCTGCCATTCTGAAATACGGCAGATTTTTTTTAAAATGAGGCCCATCTTATATGTATACTTCATATCCATGACAATTCCTACAAAGCCCATGAGGAATTTTTGAGATCTTCATTCAGTAGAGTTTAAATGCTGTTCTTGCAAATCAAGCATCTAAAACATGGCAGGTTGAATCTCACAATTATAATGATCAGCATTCACCGCAGATTCCATCTAATTATATTCAGAAATTCATTATCGATCATCCCTTATAAAAAGACCTATCTCACAATTACTTATTTAAAAATTATCCAGCACCATTCTCTAATAGAGAGCTAGTTTGATATAATGGTTAATGTACCAGTTTAGAATCCAAGAAGCTGTGAGTTCTAGTTCTGCCTTAGCCACAAATCCGTGGTGTCTTTGAGCCAGTAATTTTTTCCTCAACCCTAAAAGAAAGCAATGGCAAATCACTTCCAAAAAACCTTGCCAAGAAAACTGCAGACACTAATCCAGAAAGTCATCAGGAGTCAACACTGACTTAGGGAAAGAAACAATCTCCTAACCTCCAGTAATGAATTACTAATGTCATAAATGTCATTCGTTTCTATGAGGTGTAAAATAAAAAAATTATAGTCCTTTCTTGGTTTCCAATACAACTAAAGAAAGCATTTGGATTTCTGTAAAGGAATTGAGGTTTGAGTCTGAAATACTGGGAAAGCTTTCATTTAGTTCAAGATCTTGGACAATGATAAGGGATCATTTGTTTATTTATTCATTTATTAAAATGATTTGTCACCCATCTCACCACAAGGTGACTTTGGGATTATGGGAGTTCCGGGATTTACATTGGCTCCTCCTGTTCCAGGCAAGAATAAGCCATTTTGTTAGAAGAAAAAAGAAAGCTGTTTGTTGTGGCCTGCCAGCAGCCAGCAGATCTGGCAGCAAATTCGGACAGTTAGGAGGCAGGGAGGAACATGGGCCAGTGCTGGAGTCTGGGGAAGGCTCTGATGAAGGCTCTGAATTAGAGGCAGAGAGGGGGCCAGAGCTGTATGCCAGTTATCAGCTGCCTTTGGAGTCAGATATCAGTGAGGCATACAAACAGCTGGAACCTGTTCCCAGTGTGTGCATGTGCAGAGTTGCCAGAAAAAGGGAACGGCTAAAGAACAAGGGTCGACTTGGGAGTAAGGCCACAGGTGGATGATGAATGGCCCCTCACAGAGGGAATAAAAGAAGAGCGAAAGGGGAGTGGAGTTTGCAGGAGACAATTTGTTCATTACTGCATTCTTGCCAAGTATTGCAGCATCTGAAAGATATCAGCCCAGCCACTCTTCAAGCCTCATAAAAGTCGGTAATTGCAAACTAACTTGAAAGACTGTGGGAGAGGAAAGATTTTGCTGGAGAGGAATTCACTGTAAATTAAAGAAAACGGGTTTATCAGGACTCGGACTCGGCTTGGTGCTGCTGGACAAGCCTAGGTCAGAACACAAGCTTACTTGTGCATAAATTATATTTTTTAAAATGATACATAAAGGTTTTTACCACCAATGCAGATGATTTGCATCTTGTGAATTGCCATAACCGCATTGGTTGAAGGTATTATAATGTGTATTATCCAGCTATTGTTATCCTAAAATGGTACTGCACAGCTTCTTTGGGTCAAGAGTGTACTTGTCTTTGAATGGCATGCTAGAGGCTATGCCCCAAAAAGGAGATACAGCCAGGTCCAAAACAAATGTAATTGAATCTCTATGTCATTAACATTAAATCCCATTGTTTTCCCTCTTATTACTTAAAATAAATAGTGCTCATTTTTTTTATTAAGGTAAACACAAAACAAAAATACATACAAACATGGGTACATTAAAACAATACAAAAGAAAAAACAGACCAACACTAACTCAGTCCACTGACTGACTTCTGAAAGCTGTTGCATTGGTGGTTGTTTTCTATTTCGTCTATAGTGCTCATTTTTATAGGGGCTTTGAAAAGCACATTGATCATTTGGGGGTTTAAGAATTTCAAACTGCAGAATATCAGCTCATAAACTAGAAAGCGAGTGAACCTTTTGTGATGCTGAATCTCTCCATTCTTCTGTCAGCATTGCTTGTTTAAATCTGGTGTGGTAGATAAAATAGGAACAGCAATTCTGGATGTTGGAAGAAGAGGTAGTGATAACTAGATTAATAAGAAGCTGTTGAAAAGGCCACTTGGGGTGAGTGCTTTAGTAATAGCCAGCCTCTAATCCTCTCAACAGGTGTTGTGATGTCACATTGATTGTGTTAAACTAGATAAGATAAGGAGATGGTTCCTAGAATAGCCAGAAAATCCTGAAGATTATCATCTGATTGGCTGCAAAATAAGAAGCTAGGCTTGTGCGTTCCAGTCCATGTAAGCATCTGGTGCTAACAAGAAAAGAAAAGTGGATTAAAGAGGAAGTTAGCTGAAAGTAAATGAGTAACAAAATGTTTCTTTTCTTTTTTTTATGCTTTTATGTTGTGCTGAGAAGTCAAACAAAGTATACTGAAATTTGAGAATTCACCCCTTCTTGTCCCTATACTTATATTAAAGTTGAAAATAATATTTCTTTTAGGAATCAAAATGAAATTTTCCATTTTGTGCTGAGAAGGAAAAAAAATGGCAAAGTTTGGTTGTTGTGGTGGTAGTGGTGGATTGAATTTTGCTAAATATCTAGAATATAGTGTAGTGAACAGCAATGACTTTGGTGCTGGGCCCTAGGCCTCTCCTGAAATTCAGGTTTAGAGTGCTCTTGGAGATGTATCATGAAAATAAAGCAAAAAAAGGAAGGGAATGTTTCACTTCTCACTTGATAAGAGTTCAGAACTATGTAGTTGTGAAAAGAAGCATAGTGAAAACAGAACTAAGCAGAGGTTTCTACACCATCATAAATGGACCTTTTCCAATAAGACATTTTCACATGAAAAGGAAATTGGTATATATATATGTATGTATGTATGTATGTATGTATGTATGTATGTATGTATATGTATATGTATATGTATATGTATATGTATATGTATATGTATATGTATATGTATATGTATATATATGTATATGTATATGTATATGTTTGTTTGTTTTTTCTTTTTTTCTTTTAGCCAGGTTTCTCCTACGTAACCAAGATTTTTCTTTCTATAGCCCTAGCTCAGTGGAGTCACATTCACTCAATTCTGGGCTTTTTTTCTTCTGGCAGCCAGCAGGCCCTATGCTGCCCTATGCTGCCTAGTGAGAGACTTATATAGATCTATTTCTGGCTCGTTAGCCATCATCAGTAAGCCACACCCACATCTCATTTATCCTCCCTGTAAAGGTACAATATCTATTTTCTTACTTTTTTCTTCCTTTTCATAGGTTTTATGTGTGTTTTTCTTTTAGCCAGGTTTCTCCTACGTAACCAAGATTTTTCTTTCTACAGCCCTAGCTCAGTGGAGTCACATCCACTCGATTCTGGGCTTTTTTCTTTTGGCAGCCAGCAGGCCCTATGCTGACCTATGCTGCCTAGTGAGAGACTTATATAGATCTATTTCTGGCTCGTTAGCCAGCCAGCCTGGCTTGTTGGAACAATATATTTATATATTGAACTAGGGCTGCATAATATCTTGGTTTACGTAGGTAGAACCTGGCTAAAGAGAAATATATATTGAAGCTCCTGGAAGCACGAAGCCGAGAACACCAGCCTGAAGATGATGAATGAGACTTCGTCGAAACGTCGCCAAGACACTTCCAATTTTACGTGGGAGAAGACCCGAATAACCAAAGACCTACATACAAACACCCGCGAAAACCTGAGAAAACACATACACACACACACACACACACACACACACTTTAATTACTTTCAAACTGACTAGGTAGCTAAGCTACAACAGGAGCCCTGTGGCACAGTAGTTAAAACATTATACCACAGGCAAACTCTGCCCATACCCTGGACTCCAATCTTGATGGGGCTCGAGGTTGACTTAGCCTTCCATCTCTTCAAGCTTGATAAAATGAGGACCCAGATTGTTGGGGGCAATTTGCTGGTATTGTAAGCTATTCAGAGAGGGCTGTAAAAGTGCTATAAGATGGTGTATAAGCCTAAATGCTATTGCTATATACCTAGAAATAATGCTTTTGTTTATATAACATTTTTCCTAAGAGTGTTGCAAAGCAATAATCATTTTCCCCACAGTGTGTCTTTGAACCATGCAAATGCTTCTGACTTCTGACTTGCTTGTCAATCAAATCTGCCCATAAGTTGTCTACTATGACAACTCCAACAAAGGCACAGATTTTTCGATCAATAATTACCCTAATGTGAGTCTGGATAAATAGAGACTATGAAGCAGAGTACCTTCAGAAATACTTAGCCTGGAAATGAATTCTAAAACAACTTGAAATATTTTTCTTGGGAAAAAAAACAAAACCCTGCACACCCACATACTCATAAAGCAATAAAACAAGACTCCATCATGAAAAGACCTGCCAGAAATGCTTAGAAGAATGTTAAAAATAAACTAAGGCTGCAGTGATTTGATGCCTAGCTAATGTGAAAGCTGGAACCAGACATACCTAAAAATTCCTGGATGTAAAGCAGAATTTTTCCTTGATCTCTGACATGCCAGCTATGAGGAAAACACTTTAAAAAAATAGGGATATAAGATTTGATCAGGTCATTAAAATTAGAATCTGAGCAGTTGCATTCTGATTTTATTTATTTATTTAGAAATTTTATATGGCCACAGTGATTCCAGGTGGCTTTCAGAAGAAAAACCCTACATACTAAACCTAATGAATCCCACCCCCCTGGGACAACACTTGGTGGGCTTCGTATCATCTTGAGGCCCCAGAACTTCTGGCAAAACCATGTCTTCAGTGGTTTTCAAAAGGGTGGCAAGGTGGGAGTTAATCTTATTTCCATAGGAATGATGTTCCATGGGGAAGAAGCCACCACAGAGAAGGCCATTCATCTTAACAGTAGGGACGCTAGGGACGCATAATGTATCTTGCCTTCCTGCTCTGGTGGGTCAAGTAGATGTAATTGGGAAAAGACAGCCATTCAAATAGCCTGGTTCCAAATAAACTAGGGCTTTAAAGGTGACAACCAACATCTTGAATTGGACGTGGAAGCAAACCTATAACCAATACAGTTCCTACAAGAGTGGTGACATATGTGCAAATCTAGATTTGCATAAAACCATGTGGGGCTGCCACATTTTGAATCCACTGAAGTTTCCAAATACTTGTCAGGGACAGCCCCATGTAGAGTGCATTGCAGTAATCAAGATGGGAGGTGACCAGGGTGTGGGTAGCTGTGTGCAGGAATTATTGGTCTAGGAAAAGGCATAACTGCCACACAATCTGCAATTGTGCAAAGACCTTCCTGGCCATGACTGCCATCTGCTCCTTGAGCAGGAGTCATGCATCCAGGAGAACCTCAGATTACAGACTGGGTCTGTGTTGGGCAGTTCAACTTGATCCAAATTCAAAGATGGCAATTTTTTCATGGACCAAAGAACCACATACTCAACCGTTTTACAACCAGTTGCTCCTTGCCAATTTCAGGTGGACACTAGTCACTAATAAAAGGTATTTTATGTCACTACAATTACCTAATTTTTAGCAAGAAAGATGAAATTAAGAGAAACTATCAAAACCAAACTTGACTTTCAATGACAGTGCAAATCTACCATCTTCCAGATTATGAGATTGAAAACTATCTTTCCTTAGCTTCGGTGTACTAGTTCTCATTCAGCTCACTACTGATTAAATGCCACTCCACTATTTCCAATTTCATTTTATTCTGATAACAAGCAACATTGTTGTGCATAATCTGCATATAGTCCAAATACCTAGATAACTTTACGAGGATCCTTTTCATAAATATTAAAAAGGTAGGTATGTGATCCTACCTATAGTTTGGTATATATATACATCACACGATTTAGGTAGAATTGATAAGCTGTGGAACCTATAGTAGTATAGTTGATGTGTATCTTCCTCTTTTCTACCAGAAACTCTGTTAAGGCAATCACTATCTCTCTCCATCTGCTGTTTTTTTCTTCCAGCCTAATCCACAAATACTTCCTACCACTGCTAATGATGGTTGCAGAACAAATTTAATGGAAGTTGAACTCTATTAAAGCTGGAAGCTTAGGGGATTCTTAACTTCTGTTTCAGGATTTAAACTATAGAAGTGACCTGCATCTGATTACGCATATTTTCTAGTATATATTCCTCTTTTACGCTTTCATCTTGATTATTCAGCAGCTGTGTTACATTGACGTGTCAAAACACATGAATACCACAAGATGTTCTGATATTTTGCTCCTCTGTTAAGTGTGATGCTGCAAAAAACTTTAAAAGGTAGAAGTGTATGTTAGTAAATTGCACATTCTGTCCTGTGTGATGGATTTTAATTCAGGCTCTTTCTTAATAGCTAAGACAGATTCCACAGCAGGGACTTAGCAAAGAGAATAGAGACATTAATTGGCTGCATTTCTTCATGCAATTTTTTTTTCTTTTCAAATTGAAGATTTTCTAGAGAATAAAATCAAGTTCATCAAATATTTTTTGAAACTTATTTTCTTTTTTAACTTTTTTGTTTTATTTTTAACATAAGTTAACTGATCAACGAATCTCTAATTATAAAGGATACATTAGCTTTGGCCAAACTTTGCCCTTGGCAGTCCATTAATAGTTTGAGGTTTCTGAACGAGGCACAAGTATAAAAGAAAGGTAAACTCAATCTTAAATGGTTAAAAAAAAATAGCAAAAAAAGTCTACACCCTTTTGAAGTTCTCTTTTATTTCATTCTACTTTATTTTTTTTTAAAAAAATCCATATCCTACTTCCTGACATCTGCTTGGGAACAACTTCTGGACTTGACATATTTTTATCTGATTTAGTAGAACTGTTCTTACGATCGACAGCAAAAGAACAATCCTCTCTCTTTGAATGCAAAGGTGTTTCAGTATGAATGAATTAGTGGTTTATATACTGCATCCAGTTTGGTTGCCACAATGTAAAAAAGATGTTGAGACTCTAGAAGCAAAGATATTAGGGCTTGGAGACTAAAACATACAAAGAATGGTTGCTGGAATTGGGTATGTCTAGTTTAATGAAAAGAAGGACTAGGGTTGACATGATAGCAATGTTCCAATATCTCAGGGGTTGCCACAAAGAGTGGGGTCAGTCAACCTATTCTCCAAAGTACATGAAGGCAGGACAAGATGCAATGGAAGAATCTAATCAAGAGAAGCAACCTAGAACTAAGGAGAAATTTCCTGACAGCTTGAACAATTTATCAGTGGAACGACTTGCTTTAAGAAGTTGTGCATGCTCCAACACTAGACGTTTTTAAGAAGAGATTGGACAAATATTTGTCTGAAATGGTATAGGATTTTCTGCCAGAGCAGTGGGTTGGACTAGAAGACCTCTAAGGTCCCTTCAAATTCTGTTATTCTGTGTTCTGTATTTATATGAGTAAGAAAATCTTATACCAGCAAAACTAGGGTATCACTTATGAATCCTGAAACTGAGATTTTGGGAAGTGTGCATCCAATTATACTATTTATAATTCATGATGGATTTGATTATACATCATTTTTTGACCCAAAGAAAAAAAAAGGAAAGATGCTGCAGGAAGCATTATGTTCCAAGTCTACATTTTTGGAAAGATTGATACACTGAAGTGGAATAATTTCTTTAGACTCAGGGCAGCAGGAAAAAAAATAAAGGTTCCTGAATGAATTAGTTAACGGAAGAATTAGGATATATTCCTGTTTTCCAATCCAAATGGAGCTCAAGGCAACTTACAATAATGGAAATGAAATAAAGCAACGGTAATTGAATAAAAATGCAAACGGTAATTAAATAAAAACACAATTTAAAATGTAATTAAAACACCATTAAAATCCATCAGTAAAAGTAAAAATTTAAATTAGCCACCAGCTAATTTAAATCTACCTCAGCCATCAAATAGCTTGCATGCTAAACGTCAGCCCAAATAAAACAGCAGATGGATAGAAGGAGCCAGCTTTGCCTTAGTTGACCGAGAGTTGCAGAGGTCATGAGAAACCACTGGAAATTGTGTAGAGTATGTCCCCACCACACCTACTTTCAGCAGGGACAGGGATCAAGATGTCCTGAAGCTGTTAAAGCCCATTCTCATCAGGGAAATTATGCTATTTTAGGTAATCTGGTCCCAAGTTATGTAAGTTATCCCTTCACTCTGGCTCTGATTCAATTATATATTGTTTATTTCTTTGTTTTTTTAATATATAAAGTTCTAAATCTATCCAACTCATATACTATTTTAAGTGGTTTACATTATCTACTAGCAATTTTTCATGGCTTGCTTGTTTATTTATTTATTTTAGAAATTTGTATTTTAAATGCAAAACTATCTTTTAGCTCCAATGACATTTATTGTGTTGCCCTTAGTTGAACTTTTTAGAGGCTTATACACTATGTATGCTTAACACAGAAAATACAAAGCAGGAGAGCAATTTTGGTTAAGGTTGTATATCCATATATGCAAAAGCATATAATTTTCTGGAGTGCTAAGTCAGAGATCAGTCATTCAGAATCAACAAGACTGCAACATTAGTTAAGAGGATACACACATGTAAAAATTAATACAAATTAAAAGAAAAAAGAAAAAAGGTGCAGAAAAGAAAGAGAAAAGAGAAAGAGAAAAGAAATGAAAAATAAGTAAGAAAATAGTAAAGAAAATAAATAAATATATAAAGGTGTTCCCTCTTCATCACAAGCATAATTTTTTAGTAACTTATTACCTTCTCTTAAAATACAACAAGTAATCACTTCGTCAATCCCATTTCATATCTATAAACAAATCCATGAAGCCCTCTTGTTTCAGAATGTCAGCAAAAGTCCATTAAGGGTTACCAGAGAGATAATAACATATCTATTATAATCTTGATCACGTAAATCAACTTTATATTCCTTTGTTTACTTTACTCCCTTCAAATAATGTCCCAGAATTTGATTTATTTTTATTTTTTCCCCCAAAACTTTGACAAGACTGATATAAGAGGAGGAAGGACAGCAATTTAGGGTGGAGTCAAAAGAGAAATAAGCCTAGTGTCTATGTAATCACAAATGAACTAAATCCAACTCCTCTTGAATTCCTTTGACCCTTATATAATGCCAAGATACTGCTAACAATTAGTTAAGTAGATTCCTGTGCAAAGGCATAAATCAGTTTAATTGGAACTTCATGTGTGGGCCTGATCTTTCATGCCTGATACATCTTTTGTAAATTCAGTAAAGGAAGCTTATCTAGGTTTGTTAATTGTATATCCATTTAACTATTAAGACATCAACCAGATTGAAATTTCTTATATCAGTAGACCAGTGGTGGGTTGCCCCCAGTTTGGACCTGTTCTATAGAACCGGTAGTAAAACCGGTGGGAGGATCCGCGCACTGACCCTGACATCATGAGAAGCAATCTGCGCATGTGCAGAAGCGGTAGTAAAGGTAGGTAGAACCCACCCCTGCGGTAGACTTAATATTTGTAATAGAAATTAATAAAAAGAAAGAATGAAACTAGATAATCTTGGATGATATAGCAAAAACCATTGTTCAACATTAACACAGCCATAGTCAAATTGTTTAATAGCTTAAAAAGTTGCCAATGAGGAACATTTATTGATGGAAGAAGAAACATCTGTAAGTCTTTAAAGCAGTACTAACAATGTTATACATTTTTTCTAAAAAAGGAAAAAAGAAGTCCTTTAAGAAGTCAGTTTACATAATTGTAAATGTAATGATTAAAAAACTCTCCAAAATGTTCTGAATATTTTTGTATTGTAATGTTTCAGAAAGAGCCATCAACCTACCAGAATTGTTTTATGACCATTACTACCAGTGGTGGGTTGCTCCTGGTTCTCACCGGTTCACAAGAACCGGTAGTAAAAATTTGTAGTAGTTCAGAGAACCGGTAATAACATTGGCTGGCCACGCCCCCGAACTGGTCCCCGGCCCGATCACCGCTCACTTACCCTGCCCACTTCATCAGAGGCTTTTTTTTTTTACTTTTAAAAGCATTTTTTCTACAATTTTTTTTCCTTCGGCCGAAAAAAATGCGTTTAAATGTAAAAAAAAAAGCCTCTGATGATCGCATGGCTCAGCTGGGATAATCAGAGGCTTTTAAAAGCCTCTGGTGATCCCAGCTGAGTTGCCTGATTGTCAGAGGCTCCTAAAAGCATTTTTTCCTGCAAGCTCTTAAGGTTGTAGAAAAAATGCTTTTAAAAGTAAAAAAAAAAAAGTTGGCCACACCCACCCAGTCATATTAACCCCCACCCAGCCACGCCCACAAAATAAGCCACGCCCATAGTAAAAAAAATTAGAACCCACCCCTGATTATTACTAAAGGGTAGTTTTGTTTTCTGTCTCCCTTTCATTTATGGAAAACAAATGTACCAGTTTCTATCCTTTCTTCAGCACTATAGAACATTTCATAGAATAATTTCATAATATCAGGGACACAAACTCCCAAACTAGTACTTCATTAAAAGGACTAAAAGAGCTTTCCCCTCCCCCTTCCCCCTCCCCCTCCCTCTTCCCTCTCCCCTCCCCCACCTTCTCCTTCTTCTCCTTTCCCTTTCCCTTCTCCTTTCTATTTTCCTCCTCTCCCTTCTTCCACTTTTATTTTACATTGAGCTGGGGATTGTAATAGATTTCTTCTACTCCAACCTTAGCTTAGTTATTTTGAGGCTGTCATTTTAATTGCATTCTTAATGCCATATGGTGCAGAGTCTTGAGACTGCATTGGGCATTTTGCCTGTATCTAACAAAACATACCTCAGACTGTATTATGGCCAGCTATTATATACAGCAAGGGACTTCTATAAATACTATATAAAATGTAATTAAATCTAAAGTTTGTCTATATTGATTTGCTAGAGAGAAAATTCAAAATAGCAAAACCCCAAATTAGTTCTTTTGCCTAGACATAAATTGCATCCTTGTGCCAAAATAAATTTGGGGCTCCTGTGTTGTCTTCAAAGCTATTGTTTCTACTTAAGCGGGATTTGCCAGCATTTCTACTCAAAGGGTCACAGTTTGCAGAATGTAGCATATGTATGTTTTTGAAGTTGATACTTTTTGTTTATCTATTTTGCGGGAAATTGATAGCCTTGGCAACCAGGATTGAGTTCAATTTCATATCTATAGTGTTTGCAGATTAGAAATTCATGCTAAAGCTGGCTGTGTTCAGACTGAAGAATAACAAGGATTGTGACAGATGACAGGGATTTCAGAAGAAACAAAAAGCAAAGGACATCTTTGGGTGGCTGAGTGAGGATGGTTGCTTATTACACTTTTATGATTAGAATAGAGAGAAAGACATGAAGCCAGGTGTGGGTTGCTGGGGGTTCACAGGGGTTCAGGAGAACTTCTAGTTAAGATTCTGTGCAGTTTGGAGAACCCCCAAATCCCACTCCTGGCTGGCCTGCCCATCCCATCCCGCCTCTCTCAGAGCCCCATTTTGGATGCAGGTAAGTGAAGGGTGCACACAGACGCTCAGGGAGGGCAAATAATGGGCCTACCAGAAGTTCAGAAGAGCCTCTAGAGCGTGAGGAGGCCATTTTCGTCCTCCCGGAGACTCGAGGAAAGCCTCTGGAGCCCGGGGGGGGGCAAAAATACCCCCCCTGCTGTGGTGGAGGAGGCCGACTAGGCCACGCCCACCATGGCCACACCCACCCAGCAGCTGGGCATGGAAACCCTTGCTAAAATTTTTGAAGACCACCCCTGCATGAAGCCTGTCTTTATATCAGACCAAAGATTGTAGCTAGAGTAGCTACCTATTCCCCATAGCCTGGAGAAGGTGGAACTGATCTTATGGTACTGAAAATGAGACCAGAAGTACAGAAAAAAAGAAGGAACAAAGTTTTGGCTGGTTCTAGGCCAGAAATTTGTTTTTCATGTACACAATAACTGAAATATAGGTGGTCCACAATTCACAATGATTTGTTTAGCAATCATTCAAAGTTACAACAGCTCTGAAAAAAAGTGACTAATGATTAATTCTGGCACTTACAACTCTTGCATCATCATCATGGTCATGTGATCAATTGGCATGGCTACTGGGCAAATGGCATGCATTTACTTTGGTTGTAGGAACCCTAAGGTCATGTGATCGCTAATTGTGATCTTCCCACCCAGTTTCCAAAAAGCAAAATCAATGGAGGAATCCAGATCCGCTTAATGATTGTATAATTCACTTAATAATTGTGGCATAAAAATCAGGCAAACAACCCCCTTAACATAGCAAAGGAATTTTTTCTCCCAGTTGCGGTCATAAATTGAGGACTTCCTGGAAGTATATTCAAGGATAGCATCTAGGAACAATTTCTTCTAAATGCATCATAAATGTTTATGGTGCTGAAAGACAGTTGCTAGAAAGGAGTATAGTTCTGCTGGTTCTTTAAAATGTTATGAAAGAAAGCAACCCACCCAACATTTTGAGTAGCTCTTGCCTCTTGGGTCCTTTCCTTGTGCATATAAAACTCCTTGTACAGTTCATTTCACCCACAATGTTTGGGTTGGAGTGTGGGGAAAAACCCAGATTCAGTTGCTAGTACTGCATTTGCACAGGTGGTTGTTCTGGCTGACTTTCATTGTGGATCAAAAGCTTTTAGCTTTTGCTATTGATCCCAGGTTCTACAGTCATTCAATAGCTGTGTTGTTCAATAGCAAGTTTTGAAGGCTTTTTTTAAAATGTTGTTTTATCGATTTTAAATGAAAAAAAATACAACAAAATAAAAAAAAGGTATAATGTCTCATTTTAGCTGTAAATATTTACAATTCTATATATAATTATCTAATGCATTATTCACATGCATACATACGTACATAACATTTATATAACTATCATGTTTTTTAATCTACTGAATTTTGTATACCTGAGCCCCATCTTTCATTATTTTTGTCCTTATAAAGTCTATGTCTATAGGCAATCTGCTACAGATGACAAGTGCAATCAGGTCTTCAATCCACTGAGTGAAAGAGGCAGCAATTTCTGAAGCTTTAAGAATAAACATTCCTCTTGATTTATCTTCCCAGCTCTCTAGTTTTTAAAGGGTGAGATATATTGTAACTACCAACTACTTCATATTATATTGACAATCAAAAAGTTCCCTGTCACATGTACATTAAAATAACTTATATTCTCAGAGAAGTCTTCAGATTTGCATCCCCTGCTGTAACCCATCATACCCGGGAATTCTTGTCTCTCTGATAACTTTGAAAGTAAAAAATTAAAATAGTTGTATTTTAGAAAGGTACGGGGCTATTTGTAAAATATCTGAAGAAAAGCAAGATAACACTGACATTTTTATGATTAAGGGAGGAATGGCTATGCTTTATTTTACATCTTTTGGTACTCTACAATTTCACACACTTCATAAATACAGGTTTACTTACAGCAAGGCATAAACACAAATCATGCAGGCATATTGGAACCATGACATTTGACAAATGTGATTGCCTCAATGACACAAATACGAAGACTGTAGTCCATGAGCTAAATGTGGTCTTCAGACCATATCTGAAATACTGCATCCAATTTTTGTCACTACATTACAAAAAAAGATGTTAAGACATTGGTGGGATTCTACCAGTTCAGACCAGTTCAGGCGAACTGTTAGCTCTGACTTTCAGCCGTGAGCAAACCGGTTCACTCCATTTTTGAAGTGGGCCAGCGCACTTGCGTTATACTCACCTATTTTCTGTTTCTTGAGCCCAGCTGATCGGCATGGCAAAGTGGATTGTTGCGCCTCAGCTGTTTTCCTTGCCAGCAGCAATGTGGAAGGTGAGTTTTCTCCAAATTGCACACGCACGCACTTAGCAAAACAGTTGTTAAACCAATAGGATCCCACCCCTGTCTTGAGACTTTGGAAAAAGTGCAGAGAAAAGCAACTAAGATGATTAAGGTCCTGGAGATTAAAACACATGAAGAACAGTTGCAGGATTTGGGTATGGCTAGTCTAGAGAAAAGAAGGACTTCAGTGACATGTTAGCAGTATTTAAGTATTTGCCACAAAGAGGAGGGGGTCAACTTATTTTCCAATGCACCAGAGGGCAGGACAAGAAACAATGGATGGAAACTAATCAAGGAGAGAAGCAACCTGGAAGTAAGGAGAAACTTCCTAACAGTGAGGACAATTAACCAGTGGAACAGCTTGCCTTCAGAAAGTTGTGGGAACTTCATCACTGGATGCTTTTCAAAAGAGACTGGACACCCACTTGTCTGAAATGGTATATCGCAAGGGCAGGTTCCAAATCCCGTCGCTGCCAGTTTGCTCGTGCGCACGTGCTTGTGGTGCTTCTGCGCATGCGCAGAAGCTTCTGGGCGGGTGGGTGGAGCCTCCTGTCACCACTGCTACCGGTTCATACAATCCAGTGCAAACTGGTAGCAACCCTCACTGGTATATGGTCTGCTTGAGCAGGGGGTTGGACTAAAAGACCTCCAATGTCCCTTCCAACCTTATTCTATTTTATTCTAATTCTAGTTCTTTCTAACTGGTCCAAAAATCTTTTTAAAAATCCTTTCATTCTCCTGAGACTCTCCAGACACCCCAACCTTTCTCATAACCCATAATCAACTCTCTCTGTTCTTTACTTCCAGCCCAAGACCCCCATGTCCTGAAGATAACCAATAATGGAAGTCATGAAAACATTTGCACACCCAAAGCTCTGTATAGCACTTCTTTTCTAGTTTCAAATCCAGGTACATACTGGAAAGGGGTGCATCATGTAGGATGGTAGATACAGCTAGGTTCCTCACCTATGTTCATTTGATAGGCAGTCAAGTTTCTGTCTGTTTATCCAATGAAGTCAGATTTGCTCACAAATGCTAGTAAAGATTTTCTATGCTGTTGTCTTTCTTTGGAATTATTTTGCTAAAAAATTGTGACTTCAATATAAGTACCAGACTGTCCTAGGAGACAGCATATTTGAAATGTTCTCACACTGGTTGCTAAGAAATATTATTTGCAAAGCAAATAACAGCTTTGGGTTTGAATGTCATTGGTACCATGGAAAGGTTCCACTCCAGGCCAAATATAAACACTCTTCTTGAATTAGTCTTGGAAAGAATTCTCTCTCCATCTTATCTTTAGTTATTCTACTTCAAGTGATCTACTTGAATCAACTATCCAATCCCAACAGGGAGGAAAAGGTCAGGACTAATGTTGCTGGATCTTCTGTCTTTTCATTAACTCTTAAGGCTATTTAAAATCACTTTTTGAAACCTAAAATAGTTCATAGGTGTTCCAAACCACCAATACATTAAATGAGCATTTCCCCCCAAGAGCAAAAAAAAAATTATTTTTTTTTAAATGGAAGTCTTGTTAAAAAAAGAGGAAAAAGGGACAAAATGAAAGTATTTTTTTTTTTTTTTTAAAAAAAAAAGAGGGTTAAAATAAATCATCAAATACAGTACTAGCATTGTGCAAATCCTTTGACGGAAAACCTCTGAGATGCTTTTCTTTCAATCATTAAAACAGCCACATCTTTTTTTCAGGTCATGCAGCTGTTCAGGTGATGCACTTGGCTGTCTCTGAACCATTTTGCATGCACAACTTGGTTTAGCATTTTTTCCAGAGAAGTAGGACACTAGCCAGGGTCTGTGGAATAACAATGAAATTGCCGAATTAATGATTTGCATTTGTTTTTACTGCACAACGTGTTTCCAGGAAGGGAATCAGAAAAATTGACCAATTAGAAAGACTGGAGAGGAAGTTCAAAACAATATTAATACATTGAAAGTGAATAAAGGATAGGTCCAAATAATGTCTTTGAAGGATATTCAGAATTACAGCAGCTTGATCTAAAGCTCTGTAAATGTTCGATACAGCTTGTTCACATCTGGAGCAACTTGTGCTGTGTTCTCTCATTAACTAACATGGAAAAACAATATTAGAGAATATATACTGCTCAGGATTGAACTGTTGGGTTCTTGGTGTTCTCTGAGCTTGGTTGTTTTCCTAACAACCTTTCATTATCAGGTTAGGTCACATCATTAGTGATGCTTTTGATGATGTGACCTAGCCTGATAACAAAAGAACTGCAGGAAAACAACCAAGCTCAGAGAACACCAAGAGCCCAATGAGATGACATTTGCAGTCTAACTAGACATTTATGAGTGAAGGGTACCAAATTCTATAGAAATAGTGTAGGAGTTTTGAGTTATGCTCCTTTCAAATTCTCTTTTAAAAAGAACCTTTAATTTTCTTGGTTTTGGGCATATTATGTTCTTACTATAGTTCCTATAGTAAGAAACACCTGTGCCAAATTTCGACATCTAGGTTATTTTTTTTTTCAAAAATAAAGAAAGTTTTAAAGAATTATTCTGCCATTTCCTGAAAGTAGTAGAGCTGGGATTTTTTTCACTTTCCCATAAAATAAATCACTTGTTAGACAATGATAGCTAATACAGATAGTCCTCAACTTAAAACCGTTTGTTTAGTGACTTTCAGACTTACGACTTATGGCCGTTTTTCACATTTACAACTATTGAGGCATCCCCATGGTCATGTGATCAAAATTCAGATGCTTGGTAACTGACTCATATCTATGACGATTGCAGTGTCTTCGGATCACATGATCATCTTTACCTTCTGAGAAGCAAAGTCAATGGGGAAGCCAGATGCACTTAAGGACCATGTTACTAGCTTAACAACTGTAGTGATTCACTTAACACCTGTGACAAGAAAGGTTGTAAAATGGGGCATAACTCACTTAACAAATGTCTTACTTAGCAACAGAAATTTTGGACTGAATTGTGGTCGTAAGGCAAGGACTATGTGCATTGCTCAAACAAGATGAAGTCCATTCCTATCTCTCTGTATATCTGTACAAAGATGATGATTGAATGGGATAACGTTGTAAAATCTCTGAAACTCAACTTTCAATATAACTTGGCATCTACCTACAGTAAAGATAAAGTCTTCTCTTCCTACTTCTTCCCTGCTTGGCTATTTTTTACCAAGATCTGAAGTTTTACAGGTACTTAAAGGCCCAGCAGTGAGATCCAGGGGTTTGGCCAACTCCAATATCCTCATCTACTTTTTCCACAAGAGCATTTCTTTCCAGGATTTCATATGTGAGACATATCACATAGGCATTCCAGAAAATTATCTCAACAATTGCTTGGTCTAATATTCCTTCAGGATAAATTGGTAGATAATCATATCAAGTATAAAATTATTAGCTTTGTGTGAATCAGCTGTGATTTGATTCAAATGGGAGAGTCAAGACTGGAAGGTGACATGCTTCAATCTGAATATAAGTACAATTTGCTTTTTAAAAAAATTCTTATAGTTTATAGTGAGAAAGCATTAAAATCACACTGAAGACAGAATGATGAGCAAGACCTCCTGCTCATTTTATCCATTCTGCCCCAAAGTGAAGCAGACACAAACATCCAGAGCAAAGGGAAATGATGTCATATTGCAAGCTGTGCCCTTTTGTATTTGCATTGTGATGGACAAGGAGTTAGTTTTGTGCTGTGCCTATGCCTGCAGATGTTTCAGTTTTGGGAAGAATGGGGTGAAATGAGCAGGAATGATGTACCCTTTCAAGGAGGTTAACTTTGCTGTCTTTCCACTGAGTTCTTCCAAGGGAATTTCTACAATACATTTTGAAATGTCAACCTTATACTACTTTTTAGCACAAAGACAGGGGAGAGAAAAGTACAAGGCAATAAATAGCCTTCACATTGTCTAGCAAATCACTTATAGACAAGTGGGCTGAATCCAGAGATCCTACTTAATGCATAATTCTATAATGCACAAAGTTCAAAAACATAACCTTTCAAAACTCCCTTTTTTCCTTAAAAAAAATTGCACAACTTCATCGTCCAACATGTTTTTCCGTAGTGTTAGGTTTGATATATTACTGAAGATTGGGCACCATTATGGATAATACATTTTGCTGCTGATGATCACTGGATTTTTTGGCATGCCAGGAGATTTAGCATGTCAGGTTGGAAATTTGGCCTGTTTTGGATAGGGTTCCCCATCGCTGACATGGACAGGATATCTCAGCAAAGTGTTCTGGCAGACTTTGAAAAAATGTCTACCATATTAATTTGCCTAATGAATGGAGAAGTTTCGCTGCTTCTGATCACTGGGATTTCTGAGATGCCAGGAATTTGACTCAGCTGATTGACAAATATGGCTTCTCCATTTAATGACCCTGTGGCAGATTGGAGTAGGTAAACAACATCTGCTATCCTGTCACATGATGGTCCTGGCATGCAAACTCAGTGGTGGGATTCAATTTTTTTAACAACTGGTTCTGTGGGCGTGGCTTAGTTGGCGGTGTGACTTGGTGGTCATGTGACTGGGTGGGTGTGGCTAGCTGGTCATGTGACTGGGTAGGCGTGGCTAGCTGATCATGTGACCGGGTGGGCGTGCCTATGTGGATAGGGACTACTCAGAGGGCTGAAAAAAGTCATTTCTGACTGATCCTCGCACTTTTGACCGGTCCTCGCACTTATGACCATCCTCACATTTATACTCATTGCGGCATTCTTAACAACCGTGTCAATCATTTCACCACTACTTCTCTTCACCACGGTGACAAGATAGGGCGCAAAACGTAAAATGTGAGGACAGTCATAAGTTCAAGGACTGGTCAAAAGTGCGAGGACCGGTCAAAAATAACTTTTTCAGCCCTCTGAGTAGTCCATATGCACATAGGGCTAAAATTACTCAGAGGGGTAAAAAAAAGTGATTTCTGACAGGTCCTCACACTTTTGACCGGTCATCATTTATCTTCTAGTTCAGAGATCTCCAACCCTGGCAACTTTAAGCCTGGCAGACTTCAACTCCCAGAATTCCCCAGCCAGCTATGCTAGCTAGAGAATTCTGGGAGTTGAAGTCCACAAGACTTAAAGCTGCCAAGTTTGAAGACCTCTGAGCTAGGGCTTTGGGGCCAGCCTTTTGGGGAGGGGGTCCCATTTGGAGAGACCCCCTGCCTCTCAGGAAGCATCAGGCCCAGGTAGAGAAAATTGCCAAGGTTGGAGATCTCTGGACTAGAAGATCTCCAAAGGTCCCTTCCAACTCTGTAATTCTGGTATTGGCAAGCGAGCACAATTAAGCTACTTAAATCCTCCAGAGCAGGAGTCCCCAACGTTTTGGACCTCAGGGACCACCAAGTTCATAATTTTAAATTTCGCGGACCACTAATACGAATCCAGCGCGTCGCTTGCCGAAGCACCTGGACTCCCAGTGACGGGATAGGGTCCTTCAGGCACTCTCCCCCCTCTTTCTCTGTCTCTCCCCCCTCTCATTCTCTCTTTCTCTCCCCCCTCTTTCTCTCTCCCCCCTTTCTCTCTCTCTCCCCTTTCTCTCTCTCCCCCTTTCTCTCCCACTCTTTCCCTCTCATTCTCTCCCCCCTTTCTCTCCCTCTCTCACCCACTCTCTCTCTCATTCTCTCTCCCCCTTTCTCTCCCTCTCTCCCCCCACTCTCTCTCTCTCATTCTCTTTCTCTCCCCCTTCTCTGTCTCCCCCACTCTTTCTCTCCCCCTTTCTCTCATTCTCTTTCTCTCTCCCCCCTCTTTCTCTTTCCCTCTCTCTCCCCCACTCTCTCTCTCTCATTCTCTTGCATGAGGGGCCGATCTGGTGTCTGCAACGGAGAGCAAAAAAAAATACCTCAGTATATTTGCGGCACAAGGCAGCCATCCTTTCCTGCCGACTCGGAGCGGTAAACAGTGTCTGGTTCGGGGAGCAGCCAGATTTTGCTCTCCATTACTCTCTCGGCCCCCTGCAAGCTGTCATTTTTCGAGAAGCCCAACCAAAGTTTCCCCGCCACTTCAGGGAGCGCTCCTCGAGAGACGAGAGCTTGCAGGGGGCGGAGAGAGCAATGGAGAGCAAAATCCGGCTGCTCCCCGAACCAGACGCTGTTTACCGCTCCGAGTCCCAAGCGACAGGAGATGAGGGCTGCCTTGTCCCGCAAATATGCCGGATTTTGCTCTCCATTGCAGACACCAGATCGTAATGCACCACCTGCAAAAATGCGAAAATTTCCAAATGTAGCCCTGCCCTCTTACAGCTCTCCTGATGTTCAACTGTTGTCTTTCAAGGAGGATACTTGGCCAGCTTCATGCTTGATGTCTCCCACCTTGGCAGCTTTAAGACTTGTGGACTTCAACTCCCAGAATTCTCCACAATTCCCCAGGATGGGCTAGGCGGGAGTTGAAGTCCAAACA
The DNA here is from genome assembly GCA_022577455.1 of Arizona elegans. Lineage (NCBI taxonomy): Eukaryota > Metazoa > Chordata > Lepidosauria > Squamata > Colubridae > Arizona > Arizona elegans. The sequence goes on along the minus strand of JAKOOJ010000001.1, from coordinate 279,311,132 downwards.
TTATAAAAGAGCCACAATTGCCCAGCCCTGGGCTAGGGTAGGCTGACGCCGTGTGGATGGGAGGTGGGGCAGGGCGAGGGGCGGGCAAGCCAGCAATTTAACAAACGGTTCGGTGTGCTGCGGGGCTAATAAATTACAAAAAAACACCAAACCATTTGTTAAATTGCTGGCTCGCCCGCCCCATTTATTGGCAATAAATAGTAGTGCGGAGGGGCGGGGCAAGGGGCGGGGCGAGCCAGCAATTTAACAAAGGGTTCGGCCGAACCCCCTAGAACCCCCAGAATCCCACCACTGTGCAAACTATACTTGTGGCTGATAACTTGAGTCTGCGAAAGAGGAAGAGAGAAGGGGTTGCTTACAGAGAGAATCTCTCAAAGGAGGGAAGAAGACAGAAATGGGCCAAGAAGCTGGCAAGGAAGAGTTGACTTGAAGTTGAGGGAAAGAGTGAATGGAAAAAAAAAAAATGAGTGAGCCAAGATGGAATAAGCATCTTGGGTTGCTGAAGAGCAACTTAGGTTGCAAGTTCATTATGGAAGGAAGATGGTGCAGAAGATTTCTCTTTCCTGTGCAGATATCTAGAGAGATAAGAGGAACCAAAGCAACAAGAAGAAGATCCAGGTGTTGCTAGCCATGAGAGGGTGTCAGCTTAGTCTAAGAGAAGCCCTTTGTAGTAGCTCTTTGGGGAATTTAGTAACATATTTTAGGACAGAGACATCTCAGAAGAAACATTTTTTTTTTTTTGAACAGAGAGATGCTATTCCTAGTCAAACCATGAAGTAATTTGCTATATTCCAGCCTTGTTTGAACGTATATAGAGGAAGGATGGCTGTTTGGATGCATTAACTGAATTTTGCTTGCTTAGCTATTTGATTGAAAAAAAGTAGTCTTTCAAAGAAATGAATGTTTATGCTTGTTGTTTTAAAAATGAAGGAAAAATCATGATGGTTCATAAGAAACATTTAGCATGCTATGCTGCAGCATACTTCAGAATTTACAATTCCAAAAAGTATGAGCTATAATATCATGGTTATATCTTGCTAGCAATTCTCTACTTCAGTTAGTTAGAAACAATAGTGAAAACAGCACATTAGATAAAGTGGCACAGAAACTGGAAAACTCAGGACAGAAATCCAAAGGATCATCTTCCTATGATTGGCAGAGAGTTTAATAAGATATTATATACATTGGCTGGCTATTTGTGTCTGTATCAGAGACCCTATTATACCATTCATTCCCCACCCCCAGCATTCTCCTTATAGGGAACTGAAGTTTCAACGTTGTCTGCAACAATCCCAAGCATAGAAAAAGCATTAAATCTGTGACTTGATTTGAGAGTCTATGAAGTGCTTCAGAGCTGCCTCATTCAATGCAATCAAGAGTCTCCATTTTGATGATTCTGCTCTGCATAGTTAAATCCCTCTCTAATGTTTTCCAGCAGGAATGGGCTACCTACATCCAAAAGACTGGGAGTAACTCGAAGCTTTTTTTTTGGGGGGGGGGTCACTAACTGCTGAAAAATAAACAGCCTAACCCGTGGGTCTGGAGCCGCATGTGGCTCTTTCATCCCTCTGCTGCGGCTCCCTGTCGCTTAAAATATGTGTCACAACTGCCAATATGCAACACCCACCAGCCCATGATTTATTAAGCTTTTTGACTCCGGTAGGCCAACCATGGATAAATCCAAGAAAATAAAAGTTTCAGAAGAAAACAGAATGTTTAATTCAACTACATATGCTAGTTTTGTGGCCGCTCAGGAAATAGTCAGGTATGGGAAGCGTTTTGTGGCTCTTGGTGTTTTCTTTTCTGTGGGAAATGGGTCCAAATGGCTCTTTGAGTATTTAAGATTGCCGAGCCTTGGCCTAAATAGTTGTTACTTCGATATGGAAGAATTCAAAAACTGTATTGCGTAAACTTCTCCCTTCCTAATAACATACAACCAGGGGGTAGGGGGAATCTAGGTCTGCCTGCTTTTTATCATAACTTTGCCTACTTGTTCTTCTGACCTCTAAAATTTTTGAGTACAGTCAAAATAAAATTTTGCTCACCCCAATTTTAAAGTATGTCAAGGGTTAAACAAGCATGTAAATTATTGTAATCTGCTCCTAGAATTTGATCAACTCATTGATCAAATGATCACTCATTGAAAAAGAAATATGAGGTCCTTATATAGACTGGAAATTCACTAAATAAAGTGTAGAGTAGAAATAGTATTCCTTTGAAGAGATGTAAATGTTCTCTTTTAATTTGTTCATGAACAATATTGAGCTGAGGGTGAGCTTTAACTTGTCAATATTTGTAAAGAGCACCAATTTTTTTGGATGGTTAAAAATAAAAGGGATAGTCACAAGCCCCAAAGTAAAATGAGAAATGTAGAGGTTAAAATAGGAATTAGTTTAATGTAGGCTTAAAGTGAAGCATATTGGGGGAAATGAAAAAAAAAATGCTGACATTATTTTATAAATTTATTTTATTCTCTCTCATTTTTAAGTACTGTAGTTTCAGTTCAGACATAATACACATCAATCATAAAGTGCAGTAAAAATATTAATAAAATAAATGCTTTTCTTAAACTATATATCCTATATATTCAAAAGAACTTTGGCAAGTTTTTAAAAAATCTGAAATATTTCCAAAGTTGGCTCTAGTCTTATCTCCCAATATTATCTCCTATTTTCCCCACAACAATCCTGTGAAGTGGGCTTGTCAAAAGTCAGCCAAATAGCTCTCATGCCTAGGCGGGACTAGAAAACATGTTCTGATTTCAAATGTAAAATCCTCTTCTACAGGTAGTCCTTGATTTAGAACAGTTCATTTAGTTACTGTTCAAAGTTACAACGGCACTGAAAAAAAATGATTTATAACTGTTTTTCACATTTACAACCTTTGTAGGATCCCCATGATTACATCATCAAAATTCAGACTCTTGGCAACTGACTTATGACTGTAGCTGTGTCCCAAGGTCATGTGATCCCTTTTGCAACCTTCTGACAAGCAAAACCAATGGGGAAGCCAGATTCATTTAACAACCATGTTACTAACTTATCAACTGCAGTGGTTCACTTAACAACTGTTAAGAAAGGTCATAAAATGGGGCAAAACTCCACAAATGTCTCACTTAACAACTGAAATTTTGGGCTCAATTGTAGTCATAAGTCAAGGATCATCTCTATAAGATATAGTGGTGATTACCATTTGGAATATGTTCCATAAAGTTATTCTAGATATTCTAGAAGTTTCTAACAATCAGTAAAGAAGAAAGTAATGCATAGTCCTGTCCTGTTGTCTCCCCAAGAAATATTTGGGAACTTGATTAGTCTCCCATCCACTTACCAATTTAATAATATCTAATACCCTAGGTAAGACTGGTCAGATACCGAATCCTAACAAATTTTAACAAACAATGTTTAAACTAATGTTAGAGGCTGAATCACAAACTATGCCACTGATTTTCAGTACCTCAAATAACATAAAGTAATGCATCCTTGTTTGGGCAAAAGAAACTTATGATAAAATATATCTATAGCAGTGTCCCATTTTATTTTTGTATTATTTCTAGTAATTTTCCTGTTAGCTGATTCAAGAGACACTTAAGTACATTGAATGGAGTTACTACAGCTGGGGGAGTAAAGGCCAAGTTGTAGAGAATAAAGGATGCGGAAAATAGAGAAGACTAAGTAATGTGGAGGTAACTACAGAAAACATTAAGTGGCTATTACATTCATAGCTTCCTTTTTATCTAAACAAAGTTACTATTTCAAGTATATATTCCCCTTTTACCTCTTTAGGATATAAATAAGATACTTTGATTGAGCTGATAACCATAAGAAATTTCCTTTATCATTCTAATTTTTGTTCTACATTCAGAAAGATATTTCTATAATGAATAAATTTGGACTACAGTTCTAGTGCTTTTACAAAAGTGCCTTCTAATGAAGCTGACCTAAAAACAAAACAAAATAACCTCCAAAGCTCAGTAGACTTTGCATGTTGAGATCACACAATGAACTTCTCCATACGGTTTTGCATGTGATAGTTGTTTTAGATGCTCTGCTACTATAGGATGGGGAATCTGTGGAGTCCAACAGCCTGCTAAACTATAACTACTGACTGCTGGTGAACCGAAGACATTGAGTCACTGCCTCTTTGTTAGACACCATGCAACCACTACCAGAGTGTTACCTCTGGTTGTCCCAAATGTGCTTTATCAAAAGGCAACTGGATTTTCTTTGTTTTCTTTTCTTGATGATGTTTTGCTTCTCATTCAAGAAGCTTCTTCAGTTCTGACTGAATGATGGGGAATTGAAGGATTTATATCCATCTATAAATCCCTCCATTCTCCACCATTCAATCAGAATTGAAGGAGCTTCTTGGATGACAAGCAAAACATCTTCAAGAAAAAAAAGGAAGTCTTTTGAAAAAGCACATTCTGGATAACTGAGAAATCACAGACAGTTACCTCTGGTTGTTCTTTCATTAATCCAATGTTTTCATAACATTCTGTTATCCTTCTCATAAATAGTCCATCCACAAGCCATGCTTGCAAGCATTTTCTTAACTTTGAAAATCAACAATCACAAACTCTTCATTATGTTATGGTGAATGCAGAGGAAGAATTCAAACTCTGGTACAGGAATAAGCAAACATCTTTCTTTTGTATTTATGAAAAGTTGGGAGGTTTGGCCCATTGTAGACATTACATTTTCAATTTAATTCTAGTGACTCCATAACAAATTAGTTATTTGCATCCTTTTTTCCTTTATATTTTGTTCCCGAATGCAAGGATATTTCAGTTCTATTTTGTTGATTGCTAGATTATATTTTTCCTACATATATGCACAGACATTAGTTATTTTTGGTTTTAAAATTATAAACAACATGCACAAATATTTTAGGAAAAATAACATAACCATGAATTGAGAGAACTTGTTAGTATTCCTTTCTTTTAGCAAAGGCTCTACCTGTCCCACATTGATGGTAATGAGATTAAAACTAAATTTATGGATTTTGGACAAACAAAACATCTGTCTATATTAAGGAGGGTGGTATAAGTCAAATGCATTCTAATCAGCTTGCTAGTTGGCCAAACATATTTTCATGTTGGCCTTTTAAATTCCTTTCCCCTTGGCATTTTCGTTGCAGATTCTCCATTCTTAGTAGATTGGCAAGTCACATTAGACAGAAGTCCACCTTAAGGGAAAATAGAAAGACTATTAAACATGAGTGGCAGGAGATTCAGGAAATGCTGTAACTGGAGAAATTGTTCAAGGCATTTATATACATTTGTTTCTTAGAGAATTGCATGGCATGAGAAGCACAAATATTGCATGGTAATTGAGTTTTCATTATAGCTTTACATGAAAGTGCATGAGCTTGTTTTAAATAGACAGCCCCATAATCTATGGCTCTGTGCAATTATTATTGCAATGGGCAAAGATAGACCCATGAAACCCCAGGAGGCTGTATTGTGGTAGTGATTGAAACCCCCACCATTTGATTATGAATGCAATGTTGACACAAGAATCTAAGGGGCAGAACTTCAATCATGTATTGTGACTCTGAACTTGCTTATTTTGACATTCCCTCCATGGACACTGCTGGCATGAAAACCAATGCTGTAGAGATACTGACTGTGGTCAAGTGGCAATAACTTGGGTTGGGTTTTTTTCCATACAACCAGAAATAAAACAAAGGAAAAAAACTTGAAAAATATATAGAGAGAGACATACTAACTACTGTATTTTTCGGAGTATAAGATGTACCTTTTCACCTCCCCCAAAGGGGGTGAAAATTTAGGTGTGTCTTATATACCAAATGTAGCCCCGCCCACCCACTGGCCCCCACCCTTTGGCCTCTGCCTCCCAGCAGTTACCTTCTTGCAGCAAGCAGCAAGAAGAAACAGCTCTTTTCAGCTTCAGCACAGCCTAATTAGCACAAGTTAATTGGATCAGCCACCTAACTCTCAGCTGTTTTGCTCTCAGCTGTTTGGCCCAGGCCTTTGCTGCTTGCTGCAAGGAGGTAAATTGCTGGGAACAGATTTTTTTTTTTTCTTGTGCTAATCAAGCTATGCTGAAAACAAAAATAAAAGTAAAGCAGGTTGTTTGCTGTTTGCTGCAACGAGGCAAAATTGCTGGGAGGTAGATGCATCTTATAGTCCAGTGCATCTTATACTCCGAAAAATAGGGTATATGACATACAACAATAGTTAAATATGTTTGAAAAATAATGCAGTTCAGCTTTTAAGCAACAAATTCAGACTTTCATTCTAGGAATCATATAATTTACTCTTTCAATTGTGTTTATCAAGAGCCAGTTCAAAAGCCAATTTCATCAAACTAGGCTGTGGTATCTGGTATGTACATATATTTCCAGGAATATGCAGCAATAGTTTATAACAATTTGGGTATGACAGATCTGAAGTTCTTCATAAGTAGGTAAAGTCCAAATTTAAGGGATCCAATTTATCAACACTTAATATTTTCAAATCTATTCTCTTATTAAAATGTAATTGACCATATCCAACCAATATGGAGCAACCAATACATATAACCAAATAATGGGAGTTAATGTTTCCAACACTTCACATAGTTATATATTTTAATTATTCACTAATGAGTCCAGTGGTTCCCTAAACTAAAATGCTGATTGATTTATCTCATCAGTTCATACTAAATATATTTAACATTTTTTTTAAAAAAACTGAGACCATTAAGTTGATAGAATTGAATGGTGATCAAAGTATAATCAGAATTATATCAGAATAATGAAAAATTCTGCATGAAATAATTGTGTTACGGCTATTTAAGAGTGACTAACATATATATAATCTGACTTGGGATGCAAAATTAATGTTTAAAATCTCTCATTGCCTGTAAAAGAATCTGCTATTTTTCCATCTCATTCTCAAGATGCTTTTGAATTTCTTTCCCAGCTTGTAGTCTCCAGAGATCTTATCTCAATTCCCACAACTGTTTCCCTCTCTTCCTTGTTTGCAATGTAAGTGATATATATATACACCCCTTCTTTAAAAAAATCAGTCTACTGCCACCATTTTCTGGCTTGTCTCATCTGAAACCATCAGAGGATCACTACAGCAGCGGTGTCAAACTCACGTTGTCATGGCAGTGTCATGTGACATATCGGGACTTTTTTCCCCTTCCCTTCGGGCATGGGCGTGGCCAGTGTGTAACGATCCAGCCTGCAGGTTGGGAATTTGACAGCCCTGTACTTTATTTCTTTCCCACTACCTTACTTCATTATAAGGGGACTGACATCTCAAACTCAAACCTATGGCAACTTGAGAGCAGGTTAGGGATGGTTTGCGAGTTGACACAATTATTTAAAACAATATTACTGTAAATTTCCATTATTTTTACTTGCTAAAGTTGACTTCCTTTAATTTCACTGACTTTTTTTTGGCCTCCTAAATAGATTCTCAGATGTTATTTATGCATTGAATTAAAAAAAAAAGGAAGCACAGGTCATTGTAGATATAATCCCAAATGCAGAGGGGGGAATTCTTTCTTGTATTTGTTATTTTATCTGGCTGATAATGTTCTTTGAAATAAATTAAGCTTGGAGTGGAGGCAGGTTTTTCCACCTGCAGGTTATGTTTCAATGCTCATTCAATTTACCGGCCTGGTTGATTTAGCTGCCTAGAGGCAGCGTATTACAAAAAGGTCCAGAGAGACTCATCAGAAAGAGCTAGATCGCACCTTTTTTTGACTAAGAAATTTTATTAAAAAGCATCAGCCTTTGCAACATTTCATCGGGTGCAATTTTTTTACTCAACAAAAAAATGCTACCAATTTTCCAATTTTCTGTCATGGCTTTTCTGCTACAAGGAGAATCATATAATCTAAGACTGTTTAGCAGTCTTGCATTCTCTTAAAGACCAACAGTTTAGTTAAGGCAGAAGCTTTTGTGGATAATTGCACTTTCTGAGATGCGTGAACAATTATTCTGATCTAGGAAGATTTATAGCAGAGGTCTTCAAACTTGGCAGTTTTAAGACTTGTGGACTTCAACTGCCAGAATACTCCAGCCAGCTGAAGTCCACAAGTCTTAAAGCTGCCAAGTTTGGGGACCCCTGATCTATAGCATCATCATTAGCTGAGACAAGACATAGTAAATGTGCACAAGCATTATAATAATAGTATTTATAACACAGGTATGACTATAGTGAGTTTGCATCAATCAGATGATTAACATGAATACTTGGTCTCTTGTTAATGTGGTACCACTTGATTTGAATTTTTGGAGAAAAATGTGATTTTGATGGCAAAGCAAAATATAATATGTTCCTCTTTGGAACACGAGCAGGTGAAGATTATCAGACCTTGTCATAGGATTGTCAGAATAAATTGGGGATGGAATTAATATCTGGATCTTCTGCTAGGCTTAGTTCCTGTGTCTCTATCATTGTGACATAGTCTCTCTTTTTTTTTCCACTTACCAATATTTAAATAATATCAAAGCAAGTATGACAGGTTAGTCTCAAGATTAAGTTCCTAGTTTACTCTTATTATCAGAAGACTCTGTTCCCTTCAAAGGAGAACATTATGTGCTAATTTTCAGCCTAATAAAGCCACTTTAAAAATACTTCCAGAAAATATAGAGGCACTATATCAGTCTTATGAAGGAGATAGGAAATACAACCAGAGGAGTTGATTCTACTTTATTGTAAAACTTGCAAATCTGAAAGTACCTCTTTTCTTGGCCCATTCCCTTTACAGTCCAGAACAGGGGTCTCCAACCTTAGCAACGTTAAGGCTTGTGGACTTCAACTCCCAGAGTTCCTCAATAAAGCTTTGCTGGCTGAGGAACTCTGGGAGTTGAAGTCCACAAGTCTTAAAGTTGCCAAGGTTGGAGATCCCGGACCAGGAAACTAGGGAGGGTCTCTTCTGAGCCTCTTGCCCTGTCCACATTCCTGCTGTGGACTCTGCTGCCTTTTATCTGACAGTTCCCTTGGCTCATTTCCTTGTCCTGACTCCCAAGCTCTTTCACTACCATTACATCTTCTGAGGTTTAAGATGCACAAATCTTTGTTGTTTTCATCTCTCGCTTTTTCAAATAAACAGAGGCTTGAAGCAGAATGTCAGTGGTTCAGGTGGGGAATATTCCTAACACTGACATTTATTTATGAAGTTTTAAGAATAACAAGAGAGGAATATTAGTTCAAATTTTAAAAGGAGTCCAGGAAAATCAGTGGGAAGATCTTTAGAAAAGGAGAGAATATGTTGGGTAGCTTGATGAGGTTCATTTCTATATCTTGAATTGTTTCTGTACTTTTCGTTTTAAATTCATTCTAATATTGTTTTCATTGTTGGATTATTTATTATTAAGTGGGGAGAAACCCTCCTGCTTTCTAGGCTGGTTTAGCTGTAATTGAACACCTCTTTGCTCCAGAATATTATTCCTTCAGCAAAACCAAAGTTGAAATTTGCAAACCAACTAAGGTCCTTACCAAGCAGATACTATATTATGTGATTTCACATGCCAAGGTTACCCACTCCTATACTACCTATAGCAGCCTTTCCCAATTTGAAGTCCATTGTCTGGAGTTCATGCAGAGCTAGGATGATGTAGTGGTTAACATAGATAAACTAAGCTAAGATAACCTTTATTATAAGATAACCTATATATATATTAGTCACTGTCCATTTTGAATACATAGCAGAAAGGGGAAACTTGACAGTTCACAAAGTTGCTACTATATGGAATAAAGCTGTGATTGAATCCAGATATTTTGCTTCGAATACCACAAAGTCTCCTCCTAGAAAGTAACAAGGAAAACTGGTCATGGACAGGATGTGTAGCATCCCAGATGGTACTGCGGACTTTGCTCAAACAGCACTTTTATGCTTATATGTAGGACTAGCACTGGAGACATGGAAGCTCAAGAGCTCCTTTAGCCCTTGAAATCCACTAGGCAGCTTTGGGCATCTTATCCTTCTGAGTACATCCTAACTTATATTATGAACTTTCTGTGATTTTCAAGCCTGGTCTACCTAGTGGGACTGAATCAGTGTGGGTTCCTCCCGGTTCAGCCCGGTTCCACCAAGCCGGTAGCAGTGATGATATGACATCACCGAACTGGTTCTGCCCCCTGCCCCCCCCCACCCCCCACATTATTCTTACCTTTTATTTGGCCCCACCCCCAATCTATTGCTGCCTCCTGAGTCCCAGCTGATGGCTAGAGGGAAAAAAAAACTGTTTAAACTCTTGCTGTGGGGCTTCAAAGGGCCACCCTATCGCTGATCATTGTTAAAAGAAAACAAATGAGTAGACCGGTGCCTGCAAAAATACATGAGTAGATCAGTGCCTGCAAAAATAAATGGGTAGACCAGTGCCTGCAAAAATACATGAGCCTGCAAAAAATAAATGGGTAGATTGGTACAGCTCTGCAAGCAGTTAAAAGCCTGGTAGACCAGTACCTCTGCTAAATCCTAAATAATTGTCACATGACCATCAAGCTATGCCCACAAAATAAGCCACGCCCACAGAACTGGTATTAAAAAAATTTTAGAACCCACTCCTGGGCTGAATGTATTAAAGGTATGATTATTTGCTTTCTTTAAGAAAGAAGTACAGGTGTTCATTGCCTTATGATCATAATTGGGACTGAGACTTTTGTTGTTAAGCAAGGCAGTTGTAAGAGAGTTGTGCCCCAGTTTATGACCTTTTTTGCTATGGTCATCAAGTGAATCACTATGATGGTTAAGCAGATTGCAGTCATTAAGCAAACCCAGCTTCTTCCATTGACTTTGGGGGTCAGAAGCCAGCTTGAAAGTTGTAAATGGCAATCTTATGACCCTGGGAAGCCATAACCATTGTAAACACATGTTGATTGCCAAATGCCCAAATTTTTATCATGTGACCATGAGGATACTGTGTCAGTAAGTGTGAGGCAGTGGTAAGTTTTTTCAGCATTGTTCTAACTTCAAAATTCACTAACGTGAATTGTAATTGAAGGACTACAGTTTAGAGATGGTGATCCAAACTCAAAATTGAAATTCAATATCTAATCCCAACTCATCTATCCCTGAAACTGACCAATTGTGAAAAAAGGTTCTGTTAGAAGTTGGACTGAAAGAAAAATGGGAAGAGTTTTGATCTGCAAATCCATAGTTCTTCTAGCTCCTTCCTTGTTTAAGATCTAGAGTATATCTCTGAATAAAATTGTTGTCATCTGGGTATCCCATCATGTTTTCTTCCTTCCTTCTTTTAAAGCCCAAGGCAATATAATATAACTACACCAAGGCAAGAGCCTTGGTGGCGCAGCAGACTAAAGTGCTGTTAACTAGCACCAACTGCCTGCAATTACTGCAAGTTTGAATCTCACCAGGCTCAAGGTTGATTCAGTCTTCCATCCTTTCGAGGTAGATAAAATGAGGACCCGGATTGTGGGGGCAATAAGCTGACTTTGTATAAAGTCACCGCTTGGGGTGGGGGCAAAAACCCTACTAAGCAGGTATATACAAAAGTATGAAGGCTATTGCTTAATGCATTGTAAGCCGCCCTGAGTCTCCAGAGAAGGGCAGCATATAAACTGAACAAACAAACAAACAAACAAACAAATAAATATGCACCAAAGAGAGAGAAAAGCCTGGTCACTGGGTTTAAAAACTAACAAAGCATACAAAGGAATGAATTGCAAGGGGGAGAGTCTTCTCTGTGGGTGCACCCGCCCTGTGGAATGAGCTACCTCCTGGAATATGACTGATCCCGGACCTCTGGACCTTCCGTAAGGCCCTGAAGACTTATTTATTCCAGCAAACCGGCCTAGCCTAAATGGTTTTTAATGGGATTTTTAAATTTTATAGACTTGGGGTTTTAAATTGGGAGGCTGATTGAGTTAATCACTTTTAATTATCTTAACTTTTGTATTGTATGTATTTTAATTTTGGCTGTTCACCGCCCTGAGTCCCTTTTGGGAGAAAGGCAGTATACAAATTAAATTTTAAAAAAAGAAAGAAATTTAGAAGAGAGAAATCATTTGAAGAAGGAAAGAGTAGTCCTTCTACATCTTTTTTGGCCAGAGCTAGTTGTTCCAATAAATAAAATTGTTTGACCAAACAAAATTTGCTATTTGGCCAACAGATAGGCCAGACAACTTTCCCTTGCACAAAATTTGTGTGACTCAAAATATAAGGTGAAAATAAATGTAAATCTTGCTTCAGTTGGAGTTTTGGTTTCTAAAACAAGTGCTTCAGGAAAGGATGCTTCCAGGGCATATGAAACAACCCTGGCTAGTGAAGTAGTGTGATTAACTATCATTTCTACTTGTGGCTGTAATTTTCAAGCAAACTGCCCTCCCTCTTCAAAAACCTAAATTGCACACCTGATGCTATTCAAACCTGAGTGTGACCTCTCCTCAAAATGATTGCTTTATCCACTGAATGGATATTAACAGTCTATCTTTGGAATAAGTGAATAATTCAGTTAGTTTAATGCATCTGAATTTTATTTCTTGGATTTGCTCCCCTATCGGCCATCATGGCTTTAAAAAACATAGCCAGTTGATTCATACCAACTGTTGTCTGGAGACTTACACTGACTGTTAATAGGCCAAAATGGTATGCCTAAAGGAAATGGGAATGCTGCAACTTTATTTAGCCTTTCAACTCTTAATTTCTTTTAATCAAGGTAAGGTTTTTAAGCTGCTTAAAGGCACCATAAGAAAAGTAATGGTCAAATGTTTGTAACACTGAGTGCATAACTCCTAATACTGAGTTTAAGGTTCCTATGAAAGATTCAAAGGCAAGCAAAACATTGATTCCCCCCACCCCTCCATTTCCCAACATTTATACCATCCTCTGGCTAGATTCAGGACAGTGTACTTGACATTAACACACACAATTAATTTCATCAAAAAATCTGAAAGCTTAAAAATAGTAATTAAAAATAACATGCTGACTGCTACCAATCTTCTTTGCTAGGTGCCAAATGCTCACTTTTAAAAAAATGGCTTTCAATATTATCTAAAGTTCTCAACTGTGGAAGCCAAACAGACCTCAGAGGCAGCTTAGTCAATAGAATGATGCCTCCTGTTACACCCCTCTTTTCTCTTGAGAGGGTGAAACCATTAGTAGGCCTTCCCCAGGTGCCTTCTGTATGATGGACAGAATCCTATTGAGTGCAACAATACCTGGTATCACCCGGGACTCAAAAGGTTTATAGTAATAATCATCAGTTTGAATTACAGATGTCTACTACAAACCAATGCAGTGACTGCCAGATTGGTGTTGCAGGTAGTCCTTGACTTAGGAACACAATCAATCCCAAAATTTCCATTGCTAAGTCATGCAGTTGTTAAGTTAGTAATGTGGTTGTTCAGTGAACCTGGCTTCCTCATTGACTCTGCTTGTCAAAAGATCTCCAAAGGTGATCACATGACCCCAGGACACTGCACTCATCATAAATACAAACCAGTTGCCAAGTGTCCAAATTTTGATCATGTGAACATAGGGATGCTACAATTGTTGTAAATGTGAAAAACAGTCATAAGTCACTTTTTTTCAGTTCTGTTGTAACTTTGGTCACTAAACGAACTGTTGTTAGATGAGGACTACCTGTATTCTACAGTAGCCAGTTACTTTCTAACTACCATGTTCTGTCCTAGCTGTAGCTTCAAGGTCATCTTCTATTATTTCTTTTCCTTTTTTCCCTGAAATATTTTCCCTTTGCTATTGTTACCTTACCTGTGGAATATTATTCTGTAATAATATTAATTGTATGATTTTGGAAGGGGTGATGTTTTGTTCCAATGGAGCTATAGCTGACAAAGACAACATGGAGTTACCTGATATCTCAAGCAAGCAGAAAGTCCAAGAACATAAAGGCTATTGGTGAAACAGGAGGTAGAAGAAAACTGGTGAACAGCTTATGGTCTACAAATATTGTCTGAGAAGATCCAAAAAGAAGCCAAACAACTTCTGAATAAATAAGCTATTTGATTCAGTCCTGCTTTATTGCAAACTGAAGAGTTTCCACAGTCTGGGCTTCAGAGTCCCACTAGCTAGTAATCATGAGCACAGACTCATTTTCAATACATCTATTGTGCTAAGCATATGTGAAGTTACCTTGTGTTGAAATCACAACAAGGAAGGGAAAACCTGAAAGAAGCATATTTGAATATCTGTTTGGAAGAGTGAAGCACTGGTCTTTTATTTCCTGTTAGAATAAGAGATGAACAAAACAGTAACACAAGCAAGAAGGCACTTTCAAACTCAAGTGCCCTGTTTATGAGCCTCTAGCAATTTTTCATTTGCTACAATGGAAGCAGAAAGCTGGATCAGAGAGGCCCATGGTCTCACCGGATACCTTGATATTATTGTTGCATTGTGTTCACATACAAAGATGAATAATTCTTCATTTTCAAATTCAGGTTGCAAAGCTAAAACTGGGAGATCTGATTGCATCTGGTTTTCCATCCACGTTCACAAAATTCTATCATGCTTTGAATGCTTTAAATATTAATGCATACTGAAATTTAATTATGGGGTCACCTTTATGATGTTCGATGGAGATTAAGGGAATTGTAGTTCATCACATTTGGAAGGCCCCAAGTTGAGAAATAATACTCTACAGTCACCTGATTTAGCAACTGTGACAATTATGTGTGTATGTGTGTGCATGTTTCCCAGTTCTGAGAGTAAAAAGGTACCATGTAACCATATTCTATTATAAAAATAGAAGTACAAAGATCATTTGGGGTCTTGACATTTTAGAAGTTCTTTTATCCTGTCTCAACCACTTTGCAGATGTTTGGAAAAGCTTAATTTAAACACGGGTGGGGTGGGGTGGGGAGATGGTATGGCTGAAAAATTCATCCCATGTAAACACTGGGTGAAAGGAGAACCCATTAGCTCAAATAGTGAAAATTGACTTTCTTTGTAAAAAGATGAATGTTTCCCTTTCAGTGGCATCTGATTCTAGGGCACAGTGCTCATCTTCGTTTCTTGGCTGAGGGAGCCAGAGTTGTCCAAATATAATTTCTGTGGTCATGTGGCCAGCATGACTTTGCTTGTAGAAATGGGTGGGGAAAGAGAGGGGGAGAGGGAGAGGGGGAGAGACACAGAGAGAGACACAGAGAAAGAGAGATGACAAAGAAGGATTTATACCTTGAGTTTACAGCTCCTTACTGCCTGCTCCTTTGCTGGTTTTGTTTTATTGTTCTTATTGATCCTAGAAACTTTTTTTAGGCAGAAGGAAATAACATGCTTGCTTATCATTTGGGAAACAATACTAGAATCTGCAAGTGTTTCTGTCCTACAATAGGATTCCTAACTATTACTATGAAGTGCCTTGAAGAACTACTAAGAGTCTAGAATATTTGTCAGAAAGTTTCAAAGATACCTTGAGAATGATTGTTTTCAGGGAAACGTGCTTTCCAAAAATGAATAGGTTAAATAATTGCCCATACAAGGACATCACTTCTTTGTTCTCAACATTTTTAATTAAAAGATGTGGACTTTCTTTTTTTTCTTTTTTCTTTTTTTAATTTGAAGTTACTCTTCTAAAAAATAGAATCTGGATTGAAAGTAGAGGTTCTATCAAATAGGCAATTCTTGGCAGAAGCATTTAATTACATCTGGTCTTTGTTCATGATAGAAATGCATTATGCTTAACTTCATTTATTCTCAATCCATAGGTCTGATTGTAAAGGTAAGGGTTTCCACTGTCCAGTCATGTCTGACTCTAAGGGGTGGTGTTCATCTCCATTTCTTAGCCGAGAAAACCAGTGTTGTCTGAAGACTTTTCTGTGGTGATATAGCCAGCATGACTATATGCCAGAGCATACAGAACTCTGTTACCTTCCCACCAAAGTGATACCTATTTATCTACTCGCCTTTACATACTTTCGACCTGCTAAGTAGGTAGGAGCTCACCCCATCTCAAACCT
The DNA here is from genome assembly GCA_022577455.1 of Arizona elegans. Lineage (NCBI taxonomy): Eukaryota > Metazoa > Chordata > Lepidosauria > Squamata > Colubridae > Arizona > Arizona elegans. The sequence goes on along the minus strand of JAKOOJ010000001.1, from coordinate 279,295,228 downwards.
AGATTGTCATCTTTCCAGCTGACAAGCTCAGCATCTTTAATAGTTGAGCCATTGTGCCCCATATTATTCTTAGACTTCTCATTACAGTTTTCATTCATGAACATTTAGAATCTTTTACCTTTTCAGACTGAAGCTTAATACCTGTTGTGGCTCTGTTACCGGAGCCTGTGTCATCGGCAGGAGACCACTCCGAGAGTGAAGGAGAGGAGTTGGCAAGGCCTCCCTCTCCAGGACCCTCCTCTCTGGCAATGCCTTTGGTGTCCACCAAAGGGCAAGAGATAGGGCCGGGGCCAAGCACGTCCACACAGCCACAGATGGACAGTGATGAGGGTAATGAGTCTTGGCTGGATCCACTCCAGCGTCGCAGAGATAAGCGCGCGCAACAGAAGAAAAGGCATGCCTGAGATTAGGGTGAGTTACTGGACCACACCCCACAGGATATAAAAGGGAGCGTGGTGGCCAGTCAAATCTTGTGACGAACAAAGCTGAAAGCTTCCACGCCATTCTGCATTGTCGGACTTTTTGCTATAGACTTTGCTGGATTATCTCTGGACTTGATTAACTCCGTAATTGTTGAGCTGTTTCTTTTGATGTATCAGAAGTTGGGAGAAGTTATATTTCCTCTTCGTAAATAATAAACTCTTGGCAGGCAGCCACTAGGTTGTTGCCAAGTTCCATTATCATAAGAAAAAGGATTTTGCTGGCTGGTTTGGTCTTTAACTCTTGAACATCTGTTGGTGTGTGTGCGTGTGGTTGGGGATAGAACAATACCCAGAGCTGGCTATGCTATCTAAGTTGTTACTGTGGGACAATTTTGGATACAACAATCTTATGATTTTTAATACAAACTGATTGTGTGCAGGGCTGGTGTCATGCATAGCCCAGGACATACCTGTTGACTGAGTTTTATTCTTCTCCAAAAGTAATGACTCATGTTCAACAAGAAATACATTAAGGCATGCATTTAAAATCAATACACTCAGCAATATCTTCCTTAGGGAGAAGAATTCAGAAAAATCTAAATAAAAATTCTGTGTGGGAAAAATAGAAGAAGAAGAAATAATTAAAAGAATACCCTGTAGATGAATGTAGATACAGCTTGGAAATGGCTTGTGGGAAATCACATGGAATTGGAAGAAGACTCTTTCTTTAAATCTTGGAAATAACCTGGAAATAACCTGAAAAGGCTACATTAATCTCTCATAGAGAAGATATGTCAACTGTTTTAATATAGTATGGCTGACTTATTTCTCCTCTGTTTCTCCCACTGCTAATTCTTGACACAATAAAAGTAAGATCGTGTTTGGTTTTTTCAAGCTCTGGCAACAAAATGCCTTTTCTGGGGCGGGGGGGACGACAGGTGTTTGATGTAGTGCATTGATTTCTTTATGTTATCTCTCAGCCGTATGATATTAATGTACAGTTTAAAATGAAGAAGCATATGTTATATATAATATTAGGCTGATTCCTCATCTGAATAATTGTTTTATTATTGTTTTGGCTTACAAAGTTCCTTAGAAATCAGGCATGTCTATAGAGGGGGAGATTTTACAATATACATAAAAGGGGGTGGGATATTAATTATCTGGTCACAGTGAGCACCTTGACATACACACTGGATGCCTTCATTAAAAGACAGGTGGAATGCAAGCAGGTAGTTTAATAATATTATGTCAGAGATTTTCCCAAAATAATACTAACTAGCGATGGACTACAGATAGTCCTCAATTTACAACCATAGTTGGGACCAGAATTTCTATTGCCAATCAAGGTGATTGTTAAATGAGTTGTGCCCAATTTTATGGGGTGGGGAGGGGAGTTGGCCACAGTTGTTAAATGAACCATTGCATTTGTTAAATGAATCATTTTTTTAAAAAAAAATGATTTATATGCCGCCCTTCTCCGAAGACTCAGGGCGGCTTACAATGTGCTCAGCAATAGCCTTCATCCTTTTGTATATTTATACAAAGTCAGCTTATTGCCCCAAGAAACTGGGTCCTCAATTTACCTACCTTAGAAAAGATGGAAGGCTGAGTCAACCTTGAGCCTTGGCGAGATTCGAACCCTGCAGTAATTGCAGGCAGCTGGTCTTAATAACCAGCTTAATAACAGGGTGCCTTAAACCACTGTACTACCAAGGCCATCATTATGCCATCATTAAATGAAATCAGCTTCCCTCATTGATTTTGTCTGCCAGAAGATGCTGGGAAAGTTACAAATGATGATCACATGACCCCAGAATGTTGCAACTCTCAAATACATTTAGGTATCAAGCACTCAAATTTTAATCATCTGACCATAGAGATGATGCAACAGCCATAACAGAACAGAATAACATAATAACAGAGTTGAAAGGGCCTTTGGAGGTCTTCTAGTCCAACCCTATACCATTTCAGACAAATGGCTGTTCAATCTCTTCTTGAAAACTTCCAGTGATGGTGCATCCACAACTTTTGAAGGCAAGGTTATTCACTGGTTTATTGTTCTCACTGTTAGGAAATTTCTCCTTAGTTCTAGGTTGTTTCTCTCCTTGATTATAGTTTCCATCCATTGTTTCTTGTCCTGCTTCAGGTGCTTTGAAGAATAGTTTGACACCCTCTTCTTTGTGGCAGTCCCTTAGAAGTTGCAACACTGCTATCATGTCACCTCTGGTTCTTCTTTTCATTAAACTAATTCTTATAACTGTTCTTAATATGTTTTAGCCTCCAGCCTCCTAATCATCTTTGTTGCTCTTCTCTGTACTCTTTCTAGAGTCTCAGTATCTTTTTTATATCATGGAGACCAAAACTGGATGTAGTATTCCAAGTGTGGTTTTAACCAAGATATTATAAAGTGGTACCACCACTTCACTTGATCTTGATACCATTCCTCTGTTGATGCAGCCTAGGACTGCTTTGACTGCAGCACACTGCTGGCTCTTATTTAAATGATTTTCAACTAGGAGTCCAAGATCCATCTCACAGTTACTACTACCGAGCCAGGGGCTACCTATAGTATACATGTACATGTACATATGAGGACTGGTTGTAATTCACTTTTTTCAAAGTGAAAAGTGCCATTGTATTTTCAAATGGTCATTAAATGAATTATTGTAAATGGAGGACTATCTGTAATATGTTCCAATCAATGTAAACACTGATGCTGCATATGTATCAGTTTGCCCCGCATCTAGAACTCTTTGAATGTTCCTGTTTTACCATAAGCTTTTACTTCATTCTTAACTGAATATCAAAGGTTGATCTTTTCCCTAAAGTGCTTTCTGATCCCCAAATCACATATCTAGACCAAATTTTAGCATTCAACATTACTTAGATGAAGGGAGAACTGTTCTCTACTCCATTTGATAATTTCTTGTGCCTTGTGCCTAATGGTGAGGAAATATACACACAAATGCCCATATCTATAAGATATTTTTGCTATATTTGAAATTTTTGGATATAATCTCTTTGAGTCAGAGAGAGAGATGAAATGCTGACATCCCCACTGGCAAAAAAGTAAGGAATTAAATACGCAGGTTAAATCCCAGAGGGTAATTATGCATTGACATCACACCTCTATCCTAAATTCTTTCTGTGAATTCTAATGTATTTGATCCTTAGAACTTTCTGTCTGTGTCTCTGAGAGTGAGAAATTGATAATTAATAGGGATGTGAAGAACATTCCCTGGATGAAAGAACTGTTTTTTTAGTTGTCCCTGTTTATCATATATGGAACAAAATGGGGTTGTTTGTTCTGGATTCAATAGGGAAAAACCCAGGAATAAGGATTTTCCTTGGTGAAAGCTTATGTTAAAATCACCAGTGGTAATGGCAGCTAGGAAAAGACAAAGGTGGAAGGGAAGGGAAAATGCTGGAAAAAAAATGTAGAAGAGGAAAAAGAAAGATAACCCAAGTCAACGTTGACACATTCCTCTTGTATATCAGTCTGGGATACTTGTACATTTTCTTTCAGTTGAAACCAGGAACAATCAAAATGTTCTATTTTTATTAAATGGTAGCCAACCTGAAAGAGATCAGCAGGACATCAGAAACATGATGATTTGACCTGAGTTTGAAAGTGTATATTTATAGATAGTTGTCAATGACCATTCACTCAACAACCATTTGAAGTTATGAAGGTGTTGAATAAAAAGTACTTACAAAGTACTGGTCCTTGAAGTTCCAGCCACCTCAGCATCCACACAGTCACATTACCATAATCCAGATGCTTGGCAAGTGGCTCACACTTATGATGGTTGCAATCACTCCTGCAAGTCATTCCCCCTCCTGCCACTCTTTTCTCCTGAGGAGCCCATCAATGGTGTAAGACATCCCAGGAATCTTATACTCCATAGGGTACACCTGTACACCTGATCATATTCACATGGCACAATATCAGCCACCTGCATATTAACCTGCACCTGGCAACAATCGCTCCTAGCATAGCCATATTTGTGCTGCACTGCTGCAATCACTTATCTGCCTGCCAGCTGCTTGGCTAGGATTCGCAATTCCCTGCCAACTTCCCTACTGACTTTACTTGTTGAAAGCCAGTCGGATGTCACAAGGAGGTTCTTGCTTAATGACTTGCAATCCTCACTTAACAATAGCTATAGGGACTACTGGGATTGCTGTTGCTAAACTATGAGGTCATGAGTCATCTTGCTTATGATCACATCGCTTAGTGGTAGAAATGACTGTGAGGACCACCTGTATGTTTTCAGTGTACTTCTAATAATTCAACTAATGACTTCTACTGGTAGGGTCATTCTTTAAGATGTGGCAAGATTTCTGATTTGCAACAAGTAGCTAAATTGTCTCTAGAGATGTTGGAGAAATTCAACTGAGCCACATTTTAATTACGTAATTTGCCATTCCCAGATGGCTCCAAGTATTCTTCTTCCAGGAAGTTGATGATCATGTATCGCCACCATGTTTGCTTTGACTCATGATTGACTATCAGATAGAAAAAAACATGCTGAAGTCCTGATCACTTTTACATTCTATGCTATTGATCAAATTAGTTTGGTTAACTGCTTTTAGGAATATATTATCACTCCCAGGTAAAGAGAATGTGCTCTAGTAATTCATATGCCCAAATTGCCATTGAGAATATAATCCCAGATGGCTATGTGAATTGGAATACTGTATAGTTTAGATTCTGCCCTTGTTTCAGTTTTATAGTGCTGCTCTGAGCTTAAACATTATATGCAAATGCATAGATGTTAGGGAAAGTTGCATACAATAATATGGTGAAGTTATGTAGCAATAGCATACATAGTGCTTTACAGCACTCGCTGAGCAATTTACAAATCAACATATTGCCTCCAACAATCTGGGTCTTCATTTTATTGACTTCAAAAGAATGGAATCCTGAGTCAAGGTCACAGTCGAACTCCTGGCTGAAGGCAGAGTTAGCCTGCAATACTGCATTTTAATCATTGTGCTACCATGGCTCCTATATTAATGTATTTATTCTTCTCCTTAAGGAAAATATAAGTAAAATGGTATTCCTGGTTTTTGCATTCTTTTTCTGTGGCTTGTTGACTTTTACTGTTTATTTTTTTTATATCATATTATTGTTCATTTTAACCTGAGTTACAGTGAATTGTATGTTGCTCAGAATCTGCTTTGATTGGAACAGTTCTGCAGGCATTGCAAAATAGAAAAAAAATGTGCATGTTACAGAAGACTATTTTAAAGGAATATATACATTTCATTGCTATATCAAAAGATTCTATTTGAATATAAAACCCAAACATAGGGTGAATTTGTCTTCTTATCCCTCCCCATAACATTTTGGTATTTGCTTATATCTCACAAGTTTTAAGTTTCTTTTTAATATCTATATGCCTAGAATGAAAGACTACAGCATAGCACATCACAGACCTGATATAAACCGTACATTATCTGTATTTTTTTTTTATTAAATCTGGCTATTAATCCTTTCCTGCTGGCAGACATTTCATTCTTCTTCTCTTTTTAGCCTGTCTAACACAGCCACAAAGCATCAAATATTTTGGAGCATCTGGGACACATTCTAATGGCATGAATATATTGCGATTCTCCTAGTAAATCTCATTTTTTTCCAAAACAAATATAAATACCAAACATACTCACAAAACACCCACAATCTAGCATGTACCTATCATTGTTTCAATAAATGTTACAGTGATTAGTAGTTAATTGCGCTTCAAGGTGTTGGTTACCACCTTTAAAGCGCTCCATGGCATAGGACCTGGGTATTTGCGGGACCGCCTTCTGCCGCCAATAGCCTCCCACTGACCAGTACGCTCCCACAGAGAGGGACTCCTTAGGGTGCCGTCAGCCAGGCACCCGACCCCCAGGGGGCGACCCCCAGGGGGAGGGTCTTCTCTGTGGCAGCTCCTGCCCTCTGGAACGATTTGCCCCCGGAGATACAAAGGATATCGGATCTCCGGGTCTTTCGCTGTGCCCTGAAAACTTTTCTTTTCCATCAAGCAGGGCTGGTGTTAACCGCCCCCCCCCTTTTTATTCTTTTTTAGTTTTTTAGTTTTTAATTTGTCAATGGGTTTTAATTCGGATTGTTTTAAATTTGGGCCAAAGTATGTAATTCTTTTAATAATTTTAAATTTTGTATTGGTATGTGTTTTAGTTCTAGCTGTGCACCGCCCTGAGTCCACTAGGAGAAGGGCGGTATACAAATTGAATAAAATAAATAAATAAATAAATAAATAAATAAATAAATAAATAGGAATTTATTGAATTTATAGCTATGAAAAAAGCAGGGACCGACTTAATTTTTTTTTAATAGAAACTGAAGCTTTACATGACAATGTCATCATGTCAAATGTATAGAAGTATCTTAAGGCCATTTTGATGGCTTGTTTAGCATGCCTTTGTTCTATATTCCAGCAGTTAGTCTTATTTAGGCTTCTGTAAGCATCTGAAAATAGCAATGTTCCTCTAGATATTTAATTACTTATTTGGGTTTTCCCCAAGCAGTATCACATTCCTGAGGCCAATGAAGGGTCAGACAGAAATTCTCTGTGGAGTAATGGTTGAGGTTCTAAATCAGAGGTATATACAGTCAAGATGGTGACCATAACCATGTGTTCAAAGGTCCACCTCTTTTAGATGAGTTTTGTATAAAAGGGCATTAGGGGGTTTTATTGTACAGTTGTGATCTTGTACATCTTTTTTTTTTCACCCTCTGTAGATACTCCTCCTTTTCTGTGCCACAAATTGGATGGCCACTTATTTAAATTTCACCTTGAACCATGAAACCTTAACTAGTCCTTGACAAGTTGCTTTATTTCAGCCTTAAGCCACCTCTCTGTGAAATGTTTTTATTCATGTTAGGGAATTTTTTTAAAAAAGGTCAGCTGTAAAAGTCATAGGAAGCCATCTTCTCCAATTCTCCTTAAATTTGTCCAAATTTTTTAGAACAACCTTAATAGGTAGGGCTTTTAGTGTCACTGCGTTTTTGTATTTACCAGCTGAGCTCATTATTTCTGGACTGTCAGACTTTCCGTAGCTTGCCAACTTTGTTATCAGTAAGCTAACTACGTATATTCGCATTCTCTTTCTTTCTACTTCACACTTTTCTTTGTTCTTTTGCCAAGAGAAGTCCGGCTGCAGAGATGTAGCCGGTAGGAACTTTACCAAAATGTAACAATTTAATTAGTTTATATCAGTAAGATGTTTTATTTTCTTCTTTACAATAAATATGAGTTTAATTAGAAGATGTATTCCGGTTTTATTTTTCAAGAGTATACACAAGGAAAGTGCCACGATCCAGGCAATTACCCCAGAAAGGTAACGGGGCTAATTGCCTCTCACATTTAGAATGTTAAAAGGACTATTATTTTATTTTTTAAAAGGCGTTGATATAATTGGTGAGTACAACAATATCCTTCTGATGGATTACAGTGATAGTTGTGATAGGATATGTCTGTTCATTAACAAACTGTCTAATCCCTCTACTGCTGTTGCTACAGAAGTGTGTGTATGTGTATTAACTTTTACACAATGCTTTTCATGACTTTGAAGCCTATCTGTATTTGTATGTCTCTCCACCCATCTCCATCTCCATCATCTCCATCTCCATATCTCTCTATCTCTCTATCTCATCCATCCATCCATCCATGATCCATCCATCCATCCATGATCCATCCATCTATCCAAAATACAGAATAACAGAATTGGAAGGGACCTTGGAGATCTTCTAGTCCAATCCCCTGCTCAGGCAGGAAACCCTATACCATTTCAGACAATGGTTGTCTCTTTTTAAAAACTTTGAGTGTTGGAGCATTCACAACTTCTGGAGGCAAGTTGTTCCACTGATTAATTGTTCTAACTGCAGGAAAATTATTCTTAGTTCTAAATTGCTTCTCCCTTTGATTACTTTCCACCCAGTACTTCTTGTCCTGCCTTCAGGTGCTTTGGAGAAAAGGTTGATTCCCTCTTCTTTATGGCCTTATATATTGGAAGACTGCTATCATGTCAACCCCTAGTCCTTCTGTTTATTAAACTAGACATACCCAATTCCAGCAATTGTTCTTTATATGTTTTATCCTTGAGTCATCTAATTGAGTCTTTGTTGCTCTTCTCTGCACTCTTTCTAGAGTTTCAACACTTTTTTTTTACATTGTGACAACCAAAACTGGATGCAAGTATGGTCATACCAAGGCATTGTAAAGTGGTATTAATACTTCATGTGATCTTGATTCTGTCCTTCTGTTAATGCAGCCTAGGACTACATCCATCTATCCATCTATTGTATCTATCATCTATCCGGGAGGTATCAATTTTGATGAGAACTGACTGCCTTTTTTTTTTTTACTCCCTACCTGCCTCATTTCTTTGCTCCTTTTCAAAGTCCCCACTCCATTGCTAGTGCCATGATTTGAATGCTGCAATTACAGCATTTCTTTTCTTCTTGAAAAAGGAAAGTTACATTAGATTTGCTACTATATTTTTAAGGTGGTAAACATTTTGTATTTGACGGGGGTGGGTGGAAAAGGACTATCTGACATATTCTGTATTGTGGCATTCTGTTCTCTAGCCCTCTGAAGATTCCTAGACAAAAATGCATGCCAAGCAACTATTTTGTAATGTCTAAAATGGTCCATCTGGATCAGCCTTGCATCCAGAAAGACTAATCTCCTGCTGGGCAGAGGGAGAAGTCATTTTCATAACTGGAAATACCAATGATCGCATTTGAAACGGTATATGTGGGAAGCTGTTTCTCCAGCCACTAAGCACCAAGCCTTGTCTTTGACTTTGTATGTATGCACACTTCAAAAGAACTGCATTGGATCACACCAGCAGTTCATGTAGCTCAGCAACCTGACATTCACAATGGCCAACTGTAAATAGCAAGCAGTTTTACAAGCCATCACAGGTGCATATCTTATGCTTTTCAGCTCTTCTATTTTTGGAATTTGTTAGATCCTCCTCTGCAAATGACACTGGAGTGGGCTATGCACCCAAATGTGCAAAAGATGCAAATCTGTTGTGACTTGTGGAGATCTAGGTGGGCAGATTCGTGTTCAACTATTTCTGAATCATTTCTGCAAGACAAGCTCTCTCCCAATTCTTCAAAGGAGCAAACTCAGCCAAAATAAATGAGAAGAGCCTTAGCTGCAGGGTGTACTTTATTCCAGCTGGCAAGAAATCAGAGGAAGGGGAAGAACTTTATTTATTTATTTATTTACCTATCAGGGGAACAGCTACAGAAACACACACACAATACACATATCTTCTTTATTACCCTGTTGAGTATACACCATTATAATAAGTGCACACCTTAATTAAAAAAGCATGTGAGATGTCATTCAAATCACTCACGGTCAGGTCAGTTTCTTTGCCTTGGGTATCTCAGTCTAACTGGAACCTCAGTCTTCTTATCTGCCTCTTCTCCTGAGAGGTTTTGATCCTTATCTGCTGCATTGCAGGGAGTGCTGAGATGCAATAGAGCTGTTCAGAATAGCTTGCTTTGCAAGCTAAATTTGCTTTCTTTGATAGATATTCCCATTAACAATAATGAATAGATACGCCAAGGAACGTTCTCTAAGGAACTGCAAAGCAGTTGGCATTCTGCATACTTCCCAATTACATCAAATTTCATGGTTTCCTTCTTCTACCCCTCCCCCCAACCCAATCCCCAGAACATGGATAAAGGTGGAATGGGAAAGCTTCGTTCTTTTTTTCCCCAACAATCTGGGTCATTTTTCATTTTACTAGAAGGATGGAAGACTAAGTCATCCTTGAGTTGGTCAGGATTGAACTGCTGGCAGTTGGCAGAATTAGCCTGCAGTATGATTCTAACCACTACACCACCACAGCTCTTAAACATTACAATTAAAAAGATGAAACCTAAAAAATACAAAAAATACAAACTAAAAAATAATATAAATAGAAAGTGCAGAAAAGGAAAAAAAATAACAGTATAGTAAATAAAAAGGGAAAAAATGTATAAAGAAATGTCTTTCCTTTTCATCAGAAGTATAAACAATTCTAGTAACATATCTCCTTCTCTTAAAATAAAATAAATGATTGGTTTATTATTTTTATATCCTTTTAATTATTCAGACATCAGCTAGTTTCTTTTCTATGTCCTATGTAGCAGCTTTTTCCATATCATTCTTGTAGCCTATCATTTTTAAATAGTTTCAGATCAGTTTCTATCTTGACTGATATAATCTGCTTCTCTTTCAAAACTTATTTTGAAAATGTCTATAAAGGTAGACACTATTAAAATTTACATCTGAGTCTGTTGTTCAAAAATATCGTTCAATATGTCCAATGTTAAAATATTTTGCTTTATAGTATATTAGTAAGTCAAATTTAAGTGTTCTTCTTTAATTGTAATCTTTAATTTCTTCTAGGCACCTGTAATGTCCAACTTTCAAAGTCTCATTTTATCATCTTATTATCCCTTGTTTAACAAAATTCCAAAGCAAAGCATTTTCCCGTAGGGAAGATTTTTACAATTAATTCAAACATTTCATTTCAAATTCATTTAGTGAGTGAATTCACTTGTAACTTTGCAAAATCAAAATTCTAACCACCCTTTTGCTGTTTATTTCAAAAGTTTTTTTTTTTCTGTTCTTAAATTTGAATTTAAAACTTCTTTTGTTAAGAATAGAAAACTCAAGAGGTGGTATAAAATCTGTTAGTCTAAATCTATAGTTAAAAAGCAGTTGACAAGCAATAACTTTATTTTCTGGAAGTCCATCAAGACCTAGCTTTGCCATCAGGCCTGACAGGCCTAGGGGACCAGTTTGATCTTGAGGTGGCTTCTTTGGTGATTAAATATTGTGTGTATGTGTGTAAGATGTGTTTACGATTGGGTTTGCCATGTTCAGTTTCTTTATACTGTTTTTTTTTTTTTTTTTTTTTTTTTTTTTTTTTTTTTTTTTTTTTGCTGTATGGCATCCAGAGTCACTTCTTGCAAGTTGGGCTGCTATATTTTATTTTTATTTTATTTTGAATTTGTATACCGCCCTTCTCCCTGAGGACTCAGGATGGTGAACAGCCAAGTAAAAACATCAAATACAAATATTAAAATACAGTTAAAAGATATATATAAATTTGGCCCCATTAATTAAAAACGGTAAACAAAACAATTAAAAACACTTTAAAAAAATTAGGCCAGACCGGTTTGCTGGAAAAAGAAGGTTTTAAGGGCATGGCGAAAGGCACTGAGGTCTTGGATTCTCCTTAACTCTGGGGGCAACTGATTCCAGAGGGTAGGTGCCCCCACAGAGAAGGACCTCCCCCTGGGGGTCACCAGCCTACACTGTTTGGCTGATGGCACCCCAAGGAGGCCCTCTCTGTGGGAGCGCACGGGTCGATGGGAGGTCGTCGGTGGCAGCAGGCAGTCTCGAAGATAGCTAGGCCCTATGCCATGGATATATATTATTTTATTATATAAAATAAATAAATAAATAAATAAAATCCAGAAGGTAGGCAAACCCTGGATCCTTTTCAAAATCTTTGACCATTGTTTGAGCAAAAAGATGTCTTTCTCTCTGGTGCTTTTAAGAGATACTTGTCTCTTAAAAGCACCAGAGACTAGTATCTTGTGGTTTTCTTGCAAACTGTATGGAAGACTTGTGAGAAGATCTCAAGTCCTCTCTTTGTCCAGAGAGGAATTACAAAGAGATAATCTACTCACTGGCTCTTCATTCAGTCATGGAAATTGGCTCTACTGCAATGGTGAAATCCAAATTTTTTTACTACCGGTTCTGTGGGTGTGGCTTGGTGGGCTTGGTGTGTGTGGCTTGGTGGGTGTGGCAGGGAAAGGATACTGCAAAATCTCCATTCCCTCCCCACTTCTGGGGGAAGGATATTGCAAAATCTCCATTCCCACCCCACTCTGGGGCCAGCCAGAGGTGGTATTTGCCAGTTCTCCGAACTGCTCAAAATTTCCGCTACTAGTTATCCAGATCCTGTCAGAACCTGCTGGATTTCACCCCTGCTCTACTGTTAGCAGAGCTGTTTTCAGTTCACCGTTTCTTTCCTGTAAGTCCTAGGAAAATTTGTTGTCCATGCCCTTCCTTCCTTTCCCCCATAGTAAAAATATTTAACATGAGCTCATATACTAATGTATACCACCAAAACATATTTGGTAGAAATGCAGACAGTGAACAAAGAATGTAAGCATGATCTAAGCAGTATGCTTGTCTTTTTATTTATTTATTTATTTATTTATTTATTTATTTATTTATTTATTTTCTTACTAGGAGGAACTGCAGCCATCATGAAAGAAAAGTTGTTGCTAGTGTGATCAATAACAAGCTTCAAAATAACCTGGAGGTGTATAATTTGGACTGAAGGTTGTGTTTGGCCCTGAACTGTATGCATGAGTCACCTTCAAAAAGCAAAAAGCAAGAATAGCAAAGGCAGTTGTAGAAGAACTTGTCTAAAAACGTGCATGCACCATTGTGACAGAGTGGTTAAAATTCAATATCGCAGGCTAACTCTGCTCATAGGAATTTGAGTCCTTTGAACTTGACTGGCTCAGGGTTGACTCAGTCTTCCATCCTTCCAAGGTCATTAAAATGAGGACCCAGATTGTTGTCAATCCTGACTCTGTAGTCATATCCTGACTCCGTAAACTGTTTAGAGATAGTTTTAAAGCACTACAAAGCAATATATAAGTGCTATTGCTATTGCTAAAAATGAACATTAATAATTGACAATTTCATATTTAAGTAAAGTCATTTATTTTCCACTTAGTATTAATGAACTAACATTGACAGATGGATCTTGGAATAGGAAATTGTGTTGTTTTAGATACTCCTCTTACAGACTCATTTTTCCAGTTTTGATATTTTTATTGCGGCTTTGCACTTGAATGTTTAGATGCAAATTTGTACCTAGGAACATTTTCCTGATGAGTTCATGGTGACATGTACCTTAGTTGCATATAAATGGAGTACTGTCATGAATTGTGCACAAAACGTTCCTCAATCTGTTTCACTGCTAATGGAACGTTCTGGAGGTTCATAGATCCACCCATAATATTGTATCCCAAACTTTTTTTATATTACATAACTAGAATATAGACAGTGACATCCTGTTTTTCCCAATAATAGTAACATACTTCCTATTTGCAGAGTCTGAGATATTCATTTGGTCCACATTTTAAAGTCCATAAAGCTGATTCCATTTTCCATACTAATAAGTATATTGGAACTCAGTTAACCTTCAGGTTTCTTATTTCTCAAAATAGCATTATGCAGTTCTTGAAATAAGATGTGCATATAGACATCTACATTTGCATACAGTGATGGGTGGCCTTCAGACTGCTTGAATCAGCTGGATTCAGCTCGCTGCTTGAATCCTTTTCGAAGCACCTCTAGAGTGGATACAGGAAGCATTTCACCATTCCAAACATCTACTAGTATTCCAAAACAGGATAGATTTTTCCCTTATTTAGAGAAGCTAAACATAGCGTCCTCCAGAGATATGATGCTATTATCCAATTCCTTGATAGACTGATTAATAAAGAGGAGAGATATTTTGGTCCATGCAAAATTTGGGGAAAATGGGATATATTTTGTACAGAAAAAGAAACATGAAAAGGAAATGTGGATTTTCCCATGGATGGTGCAGTATGTTGTGGATGCAGATAAAGCAACATATGCATTCCAAAAAGGATGGAAGTAGATCGCTTCATCTATCTTTACTAAATATGCATTGTCTGTTCAACATATTAAGCTTTAAAAGAGGCTGGACCTGTAACAAATGGACAAGTACGGAAGACACATTAGTATATAAAAAAGGAAGTCTGTCTGAAGAACACCTACACTTCTGGTTGTGACTAATCAATCAGTCAGAGTATGAACATTTTCATTGTTTTCATAGAACTAAATATGAAGTTCCTTTTCTTCCTGGAAAAAAAAGAGAACTTACATATATAATTAGTCTGATGGTTAAGCACCGTTTCCTACCAAATTCCATTAATTTTTTACTAGGCTATCTGAACAGTAATGAAAAGGGAACATTTTGACTTTCTGTGGAATTAATTTACAATGAAAAAGAAAATACAAGGGTCCAGTAAATGACAGCAATGCAGCCCTCTATAAATTAAAAAGTAGTTTTTACAGAACATTGAGGCAGTAGTACAGTAATTAGCATCCATGCCTGAGATTTTGATTTAACTTGACCCTCAGTGACTTCAGAGTGATGCTGTGAAAAAATATATCTCAGATTCAATTTCAACATAGCAGGCAAGAAGGAAAACCATTACATGAGTAAATCTATGGATTAGGAAAACACAATGTCAATCTGCCATGGGTAGAGACACAAATAAATACTTATCCTTGCATTTTTTTCTTACTGAGACTCCAACTCCCTTTGTAAACAGGATGTAATTTTAGAGGAAAGAGAACTTATTTGAGAATCTGATAGCGTATGATCCTTTTTTCATACCACAGTTGTTCATCAGGTGCATCTAACATTCTCTTTTTAGAGACATGCTCCAGAAGCCGTGCACAGTATGTGGAGAGCTTTGTTGTAGCCCACAGAATATTGGAGCAATCCTTTTTGGTACTATTCTCATGGTCATTCTCAATTCTCAGTTGCTGGTTTCATTAATTTTGCAGGGTGGTCCTTCCTGCAGTGAATTATGCTCCAATAGCCATATTCTTGGTTGCCAGCCCTAGGACATGGTTTCTATAGTACCTTTAAAGCAACTGAAGCAAACTCCAGCTGCCATAGTCAATAGGCTGGCCACAGAAATGGAGACAAAAAGATAAGTATGGGTATGTGGATGAGTGGGTGGGCTCTTTTTGTTGGTTTTCATTTGTTTCTTTTGGGTGTTCTAATGGAGAGAAGCATGAAGGAGATTGCTGGCATTCTTCATACCATATCATGTTAACATGGTAGCAGAGTTCCAATATTTGATGTTCTCCAAACCACCTGAAGGCAGGAGAAGAAGCAATTGATATAAACCAAGAGCAGAAGCCAACCTAAAAATAAGGAGAAATTTCCTCCAGTGAGAACAATTAATAAGTGGATTAGCTTGCCTTCAGAAATTGTGGGTGTTCCATGACTTGAGGTTTTTAAGAAGAGATTGGACAGCCTTTTGAATTGGTAGAGGGTCTCCTGATTGAGCAGGGGTTTGGACTACCAGACCTCCAAGTCCCTTTCAACTCTGTTATTGTGTTATTCTTTACCATAACTAGGAATAGCTCAAGACTTATCTTCTGCAGCTTTCAATCATGGACATGCCAATTGTTATCTTTCTCATATGGATTGGTATATGGGAATCAGCTCATGTATCTATGTGTAGGAGGAATGATTCAATTAAAAAAAATAACAGAATAGAGAAAAAAATAGGCTACAGTCTCCTGTTCAATATGTAATTTTGTATGTTCATTTTCATGCTATATTTATTGACATAATAATAGCAATAGCAATAGCACTTAGACTTATATACCAGTTTCCAGTGTTTTACAGCCCTTTCTAAGTGGCTTGCAGAGTCAGCATATTCCCCCAGCAATCTGGATCCTCATTTTACTGACCTCAGAAAGATGGAAGACTGAGTCAATCTGGGGTTGGTCAGAATTGAACTGCTGGCATTCGGCAGAGTTAGCCTGGAATACTGCATTCTAACCACTGTGCACCATGGCTCTTACTAATAATAAAAAAAAATTTACAAGTGAGCACCAAAGACATAGACTCACAAAAGTATACAGTGCATCCCTTGGCAGAAAAAAAGCAGTTAAATCAACTGTGGTAAATGCTTTTACAGCCTCTTTTTAAGAGCCTTTAGAAATGGAAAAGCCATAGTCTCTTAGATAGAAGCTCCTATTATTTTACAGGTTTTACCATCTATACGTTATTTTCTGACATTAATTTTAGCAATCAAAGGGTATTAGTTTGCTCCTCCTGGTAAAACCAAAGGAAAACTTCCAAATGTTTACACATCTTCCCTTTCTACATTGATTTTTTTTTTTTACTGAGGTTATTTTTGATTGTCTGATTCAAAATGCTTTAACAAAATATGGGACAAGGTCTATGTATTCAAATACAATTTACCTAAAAGGATAAAATATGTTTCTCCAAGTTTATGATAATGATAAACTGATGATAAAAAGGATATAAACTATATATTATCACAGTAGCAATCTGTGCATATGATGTGAAATCAATTCAGTGCCATCATTCCCAACTTCCCTCTCCTAGTCTCATGTTCTTGACTTATTCAGTAAAAGGTAAGCAGGCAATGATAAAGAAGGAAAAAGTTGTCTCAGCAACTTACGTCAATCAATGGAACCTGATATGCAGATATTTTCTCTATAGATCTGAGAGGTGCTTCATCTATCAGATTGGCCATGTTGTTGTTTTTCCTGGGTAAAAACAGCTGAACACCTTGAGTGCAGCATATGAACAATTACTGAGTAGCAGAAAGTTGTGGCTGCATTTGCCAAGATGGCTCTTCTAGCTTCTGCATCGTTCATTGTTTAATGTAGAACTCTGACATAGAGTTATGTGAAAATCAAATTGTTCCAGACAACAAAATGTTCCACAGGTTTGATTCTGGATACTAGCTTGGCTGCATTTTCCAAAAAGGTATGTGACCCTGATTGTTGGTTGCCAGGAAGAGCATGATGTGAGTGCTAAAGAAATGAAGAATCCTCACCATCTTTAAAACACACATGTACTGCGAAACCATAAATTCAGCATATTATGAGTGTTCTTTTAAATTCATTCTTTTTAAAGCTGAGATATCTACAATCGATCTAGACTAAGAAAGCTATCTTAGAATTTGAAGACTTAACCATAACAGAAGAAATTCTTAATTTTTCCTCATATATCTTGGCCATTTCAATGCACTGAACCCTCTATTGAAAAAAAAATAGAGTTATGCATTAAAATACATAACATATTAACCATTTAAAGCTTATTTAAATGTTTTTGAGGGGATTTTTAAATGCTGAAATGAAGCAGAGTTCTGAAAAAAATCAAACAGATTTAACAAGGACTACATATGTTCTGGAGCATCTGTCCCTGTATGAAACCTGAAAGAAGATTCCTTTACTAATTCATATATAAGAAGAACATAAGTGTATCTTTTACTAAATGAATAATAATGATGGGGTTTACCATAAGGATAGGAAGCAAGAAATGCAACGATCCTTGTGAAAGAAAGGAATGGTGGAGGGCAAAAATATAACATTTCTAGAAATGTTAAAATTAAGGGAAAAAGTGTGATTGGCTGGATGATTAATAAGATTATTCATATGATTAAGGGTGTGATTACAATTAACATAGGATATAGAAAAATGCTAACTAGCATGACTAAAAAGGAGCTATATGGTGCAATCAAACTTGAGGTATGCAGTGTGGTAGAATTTATGAGCAGATTAACAGGGTCAGAAGGATAACTTCCTGTCAACCTCCAGACTTCTTCCATTTTTCTGAGCAAACAGGAGCATCAGTTCTGTATTTATAATATCTACTCTACTCTAATTATTGAAGGAAAAACGAACTGCTGCCCACTCAATTGCACACTCAGGTTTCTGACAACCATATTAGAAGGAAGTCAGGAACAGACTGATTAGCCTTTAAAAATGTGAGTTTGTAAGTAAAGAAGGTACTTGGGTAGTTTTTTTCTTCCATTTCTTTGGAAAATGGCAGAGCCCCTGGGAAGGAAGAGTGCATCTTGCTCTTACAAGTACCGCTCATCCTCAGCACAAGAAGTGTGATGGATGTGTCTCACCTGCAGCAAGAGTTTACTTAAATATTTTATTCATCCTTCTGAAAGGAAATGCTCAATAATATATATTCCCAATTCTTTGGGATGGTGGTAGTGGTGATGGTGGTGGTGAAGACAAGTAACCGAAAAGAATGTTTATAAAAAAAAAAAATCCCTTTGTATTGCAACATTCGGATATCAACATGTGCTTCATGCTGCAGATTTAGAAGATACTAGATATGAAAGCTGAGAATTGGGTAGTTTCTTTAATGAGGCTTTAAATTTGCATACTGCATGCTGCTTATATTAGAGAAGATCCAGGCTTTGTGTCAGAAATATGCCCTTCCAGGCCAGCTCAGTAGCCTGTGATGAATCAGGGTACAGATTATACTATTGTGAATAAAGAAAAATGATATAAATCCCTATAACTGGCAATTTTTCCTCTTCTAACATTGAATCCATGATCAAAAGAAACACCATCGAGTGAGACTTCTCACAGGGAATGAAGGAGATGGAGAAGGAGAGAGAGAGAGAGAGAAAGATGCAATCAAAGAGTACTTGAAGAACAAGGAAGCTATCCTTTGGTCATCATTGTGACATAATTAAAGCAGGATCTTTTTCTTCTCCCAATTTTCATTCTGCTCATGACCTTATTAAGAGAAAGGTCCCTCTGTTTTATCCAATATACCAAAATGTGATAATCTCAGTCAAACTGTGATATTCTGTTGTTCTATTTTTTTTTAATCAAACAGTGGCAGTGTCTCTCATCCAGGAAAAAGTTTAATTTCAGTCCTGAACATTCATACTTCTGTGGCTGGAAACAAAGGTCTGTATAAATAGACGGTCAAGATTCAAACATCTAAGGGTCTATGAAATAACAGTTCACTGATCATGACAGTGAAAATGTTCCCAGTATTGTCTCTAAGACTCTAGTCGTATTTGAACATATCACCATAATAAGGTGAAAAATTAAAAAGAGAAAAGAGACACGGCAAGGCAAAATATTACATGGCCAGTATATTAAAAATCTAGCAGGCAAAGCAGATATCAAAAACTGGCAATGGCTAAGAGCAGGAAAGGCTCTTAAGGGCAGAAGAAAGGTAGAAAGGGGAGAAAGGCTCATTCTGACCACACAAGACCAAGTCTTAAGAATAAAGGCAGAATTGACAAGACAGCAACAGACAGCAAATGCCATCTTTGCAAAGAAGCTGAAGAAACAGTGGACCCACCTAGCTAACTTCTGCAAGAAGATCACACAGACTGATTACTAACATTGGCATGAGAAGTAACACTGGTGCATTGGAATATCTCCAAGAAATACCATTTGCCTGCAAACAAGGATTGGTGGGACCACAAAACAGAGAAAATAATAGGGGAAAAAAACTAGAGTGCTTAGGGAGTTTAGAATTCAAACAGACAACGTCTGCCAGATAGTAATGCAGACTTAACAATTGTCAATAAGAGAGACTTTTTGGATAATAGACAGTGCAGTACCTGGAGCTAGGAGAACAGAAGAGAAAGAACTGGAGAGAGTCACAAAACACAAAGTTCTGTCAATATAACTAGAATGACTGTTGCAAAATAAAACAAATATAGCACAGATAGTAATAGGCGCCTTGCGTGCAATCCTCAAAACAATCCTCAAAACAACTGGAGCACCACTTAAACACCATCCGCATTGACAAAATCACCATTAGTGAATTACAAAATTTACTAGGAACAGCTTACACCCTGAGACAATATCCTTAGTACCTTCAAACAACAGCATCTGTCTATCCTAGGTCCTTGGGAGAGACTAGATAGGTAGATAAAAATGCCAAATCCACTTCCGGTTTGCTGTTTGTCCCCGCTGGACGCTCCTTTGGGATCGTCGCACCCACTGCCTGTAAAGAGCCGCCTTTATAGCGGAATGGCGGCTCGAAAAAACTCCGTTTCCATGAGGAAACGGAGATAGAGCAGGCTGGGGTGGGTTGAGTCCTCTGCCTAATCCCAAAAGTTTTTTTTTTACTTTTGGGACGGAGCGGAAGAGACTCCCCGTATCCCCAGCCGATGCTCCGGGCTCTGGGAGATCTCTGCTACACGCAGAGCTGGGTGGCAAAAGCAAGCCTGTAAACTTGTTAAACTAATTAAAGAAGACATGAGCTGGACCACTGACCCTGAGGCGCAAGTATTTTTTTTTTCTTATTTTAGAAAAGTTACTGAAGTTGTTTAAGAAGTGAAAGGAAAAAAGATTTTTTAAAATGGCGATTCCTGAGGCTTGAAGAGAGGCTGAAAAGGGAAAGTCCTTCCGTTTTCTATTACAAAGTAGCGGAATGAATACTTCTGGCCGTAATTGAGGCAAAACCTCACTCTCACTCTTGCTTTTTTTTTCTTTTTTTTTTCCTGGGGATCTGATATTGATCTTGGTTGGAAACAAGCCTTTTTTTTTTCTCTCTTTTCCAAATCTTGTCTGTGTGGGAAATGGCATGGAAATGGACTTACACAGCTAGACAAACAGGGGGGGGGGAATTTCCCCCATTAATAAATTACATCAACAAGTTGTAACTCTCCAGTGTCAGAAACCTGATTTTAATATAATAGAATTTCTTCTTGAAGAGATTGTAAGAAGGGATGAGATTGTGAACCAGCAACTCGAAAAATTTAAGCAGGAAATTAAAGAAATTGGTGAATTGGTGAAATCAAAGTTTGACTTTTTGAATTGAAAGATTTTAAATACAGCTAATGGTTTATCAGACTTTCTGATTCGGTTGGATGCAAAGACTAAATTATTAGAGTCTAAAATGAAGGAAACTGAGGAGAATTTGGATGACAAGATTCAAAAAATTAAAAAGGATTTGGTAAACATTCAGGATAATAGCTCAGAAGACAAATCTAAAATGGAGGTTGACCAAAAGACTGGTAATGAAGAAAATGTGCAACAGAGGATTGAAAGAGAAGTTTTAATGATTCAATATAATTTTACAGAATGTGCAATTAGACTGAGAGGTCTGCAGGAAAATAATAGAGATGACTTAAGGAAAATATCTTCTGAAATTCTGGCTGGGATTTTAAAGGTTCAACCTGATGAAGTGTTTTGCAGGATTGATAGAATTTATAGAATAAACTCCTGGTTGGCAAAGCAAAGACAATTGCCTAGAGATGTGGTGATCTATTTTACAGATAAAGAAATTAGGAATAATATTGTGCAGAACTCTTTTAATTCTACTTTGCAATTTCATGGAAGAAAGATTTGGATTTTTAAGGAGCTCCCGACTAAGATGCTAATGGAGAGGAAGAAATTTGGCTTTCTAGTGACTGAGTTAAAAAAAAGAAATATCCTATTTAGGTGGGATGCCCCAGTTGGTTTAATATTGAGACACCAAGGAGTAAGATATCAACTGAACACTGTTGAAAAAGCGGAAGAATTTTATCAAAAAATTTTAAAAATGAATTTAACATCTTTAGGCACAATACAGGATAAGCAAAAGGAGTTGGAAACAAAAGGAAAATATCAAATTACAGAGGCTGTGGTGGATAAATTGTCTTTGGACTCCCTGGATACCCCAGCTGGACTGTCTATAAATAAGAGAGCAGTGTCATCCGACTCCAATGTGATGAACCATCAAGTCACAGACAAGTGCGCAAATCAACCAGTTGATATACAAGTGATGGAGAAGAAAGATGAGATGACAAAACTAACCCAACAAGATCAACTCATAAAGCAGAATGAAAATCAATCAGCCGACACACAATTGGTAGGCATGAAACGAGGATGGAAATTCAACCCGCAAAAGAAAAAGAAAAGAAATAGATCTCATAGAAACAGCAGTTTCTAAACCAAGCAACAGTGAAGCCAGGGACTTTAAAAAATGAATGAATATCTGAAAAGATAGTGGAGGCGAACAATTGTTTAATACTATCCTGAGGATTGTGGCAGATCTCTGTAATGCCGTGATTTTGGGATGTGAAAAGAGCCTTACCTTGTTGGATTTGAATTATCTACTCTGGATTTCTTTTACTGGTAAATATATTATAATTATTTTGAGTTACAAGGCAGGAGAGTTACACTGGGGCATGCAGAAGATCTGGATGTTACCCATTAGGAGGATGGGAATCAACAATCCTGATGAACACCACAACTATAACTATATGGATATAATTATAACGTCACTCGGGTGGTTGTTTTTACTTTTATATATATACGAGGATATCTACTACTGATGGGGGCAGAAGATGATTGAAGATTTTGAACAAACTGTTGCACCAGCATGTTATTTTACCCTATTATGGGTGATGGATTTAACAATCCAGTGGAAAGACACCAAAGAAGATATTATATGGGTTATAAATTTAAAGTTATTGTCTTTTTTCTTTTTACAAAATGGAATGCATATATAGATATGTGTATATCTTAGTAAAGTGGGCAGTGGATTATATTTAGAATTGTATTGCATGCTTTTGTAGGAATTGAAGGGTTGAAATAGGTTAGTTTACTGATTGATTAGTCAAAGAAAAAGGATCTTTAAGTCATATATTTAGGGGAGTGGAGGAATTGGATAGAACTGAATAAATGTTAAATTTGGATGTAGGGAGAAGGCCGCTTTAAAATGTTATATTAATATATATAAAAGATTAAATGTTAAATTGTAATAATACACTATAAGTTTAGGGGAGGAGAAAAAGGGCAGATTATCGTAAAAATGGGAGTTACAAGAATAATATGCTAAGGGTCAGTATTCTGAGGAGGGAGTAAGGGAAAGGAAAGATATTATGTATGTAATTAGTTATGAAATAGCCTATTGTTGTGAAGAAGTCACAGGGGGGGGGGATGGGTGGTGAGGGGGGGTTAGGGAAGAGGGGGGGGGAAAGGGGGAAAAACTTGTATTTGAAAACTTTTTCAATAAAAAAAAAGAAAAAAAATGCCAAATCCAGTCTAAACATTTGGTTGATTGTGCACCAACATAATAATATAATGAACATTCTTTTCTGAACTGTGTCTGGATGGCCAAAATAGGGTCAAAGCATAACATGATTGGGTCACAGATTTGCATACTGGATAGACTTTTTTCCCTATTTGGCTGCAATTTCAAAGAGCATGTTTGCATGTCTGTGCTGGATTTTAAAGCAGTGTACATGTTAATTTAAATAATCAGCAATACAACCCCTTTCATTCTTGACAAATATGAGCTGCATTGAGCTGCATAATGTAGGGGGCTTAAGAGACTTATATTTGTTCATAACTTTTTCCTCATATGGGCTCCTAGGTGCTCTGCTACATTGGAACATGAATTGCAGATCACAGAAACAATCAGGACTAAAAAGTCATCTCCTGTATGTCTGATGAAGGAGATTAATGTGATTTAACCTTAATCGCTTCTCAGAGTCGTGTACAGATCAGAATTAAACAAATCCTTGGCTTTTATGACTCCTGAATGTAGCTCAAGGTTTAAAAATGCTCAAGAAAATAGAGATACTTGAAGAAAAAAAATAAGTTGGAATTATATTAGCTTTCTTTAAAGTTAACGGGCTCGGACTGTTTACCTGTATACATGTGTTTAGAGATGCAAATATTCAGAAGAAATATATTTTGTTTAGAAATGAATAAAAATATTGTGGGTAGGTCAAATGCATTCTTTAAAATTAGGAGAATAAGTTCCTAGATATATAATGTACAATGCACAAGCCAGAAAGATGGCTGTGAAAATATTTACAGACCCCTCATATATCCTGGTCATAAACTGTTTCAACTTCTTCCCTCAAAATAACACTATAGGGCATTGCAAGCCGGAACAACCAAACACAAAGACAGTTTTCCCCCATGCTATCACTCTGTTAAACAACTAATTCCCACAACACTGTCTATGCCCTGGGAAGTCAAATCACCTAGTAGAACTGTTTTACTTATTATCCTTCCCATCTGTCCTATTATCTATTTCTTAGATTCTCATGACTAAAACTTGGTATTGTATCTCATGATTTATGCTGATTGCTTATGTTGATTATACTGTTATGATTTCTGTTGTTTGCTTTAGTATCCTATGACTATCATTGAGTGTTTTATCTATGATTTATGATGATTGTATTTTATGATCATGATTATGGCCTGTTGCTTTATATACACTGAGAGCTTATGCACCAGAGACAAATTCCTTGTGTGTGTCCAATCCAACAGTTGGTCAATAAAGAATTATCTTCTATCTATCTGGGATCTAAACTATTTGGTTGAACTGACTAGATTAAAAAAAAAATGAATGGATCCAGTTGAAATAATCAATCCAATTTGTTTTGGAAGGAAAGGTCAGAAGAAGATTTGCACAACTCTCCTTTCTACTACTGTAGCTCATCTCGTATTGTGTGGTTGGAAATTCTCATTATTCAAAGAAGGAGGCAAATCTAGCTATTGAATGAGCCTTTTAAGGGAATTGGGCTTTTAAAGAGACTTATGAGCCAGTTCTTATCCTTTCCACCGTATCACTCCTGAGAGATTTTTCTGCCTATTTCAGCAGTCTGAAGACTGATTAACACAGCAGCTTTCTAGACTGTGGCTGTTGCTGCTGCTGCTGCTACATTATACTTCAGAGCCCATCAAGCATTCAAAGATCTCTTACAAGGTGAAAGGTACAAACTGAATATGAGCGGTTATTATTTTCCTGGGAAAAAGAATAAGAAAGAGGTAAAAAAAAACCCTGAGTAATGAAATTGTTAAAGGATTTCAGTGTTTTAAGGATGGATGATAATGAAACAGGAGAACAGAGTCAACGAACAAAGTTTGCAGGTTTGACTTTCCAAGTAAAAGCAGTTAATTCACCGATAATAGAACTTTTAGGAGATGGTAGAGAGGGATGCGGTAGTTCAGTGGCTAAGATGCTGAGTTTGTCAATTAAAAGTTCAGCAGTTCAGCTGTTTGAATCCCTAGTGCCATGTAACGGGGTGAGCTCCCGTTACTTGTCCTAGCTTTTGCCAACCTAGCAGTTCAAAAGCACGTAAAAAATGCAAGTAGAAAAATAGGGACCAGCTTTGGTGGGAAGGTAACAGCGTTCCATGTGGCTTTGGCATTTAGTCATGCCAGCCACATGGCCACAGAGACGTCTTCAGACAGCGCTGGCTCTTCGGCTTTGAAACGGAGATGAGCACCGCCCCCTAGAGTCAGGAATGACTAGCACATATGTGTGAGGGGAACCTTTACCTTTACCTAGGAGATGGTTGATAAGGGGAAAGCCTGAAAAAAAAATAGACCCATTTTTGTGAAGCAGCTTGCCTCCAGAAGTTCAGATGATAGGTCCTTTGGTTTTAGGAAAGCAATCAACAGAATCCTACTATGATTTTCAAGTTGGGTTTTAAAATTGTGTAGTTTGTTTAATTTTAAATTTAATTGTTGTGGTTAGGTTTGCGGTTCTTAATGTACATTGGATTATTACTTTATAAAGTGTGAACTGTCCAGAGTCTTTGAATGGATTTGAGATAAAAATGACCAAATAAGTTTTTTTTTTTAATTTGATTTATATGCCGCCCTTCTCCGGAGACTCAGGGCAGCTTACAATGTGTTAAGCAATAGCCTTCATACTTTTGTATACTTATGCAAAGTCAGCTTATTGCCCCCACAAACTGGGTCCTCATTTCACCTACCTTAGAAAGGATGGAAGGCTGAGTCAACCTTGAGCCTTGGAGAGATTCGAACCAACAGTAATTGCAGGCAGCTGTGTTACTAACAGGGTGCTTAGACCACTGTACTATCAAGGCTCAAGTAAGTAAATAAGCAATATAGTACAACATGAACATTCTTTGAAGTCCCATTTTTAATAGTATCTTAAGGTTTGTTCCATCATTTTCCTTTTTTTAAAAAAAAATGATATTATGATAAAATTAAGGAAAGAACAAATCTTGAGATGCAACTACATTTTGGTTTATACGCTGGTTTGGCAGCATGGATGATGTTACCTAATTTGGTAATGAAATATTTGTAGGAAGAAAATCAGACTCACTAAATACCCAGATCCCAAGACAGGACTGGGAACTGAATTGGACTCGTACTTGTCTGGGCAGGGATGGAACAGTACTGTTCCATAAATTAAATAAGTAAAAGCTTATTAAACGCAAACCCATACTGAAGAATTAGAGAGTTGTGAAAATGAATGAAGCCCAAAATAATTTCAATCTAGCTAGCCACCTCAAAATTGCTTAGTCAAAAAAAGAATTGACTAAGGTGATAAAACTCATTGGCTAGCTATACTTGTCAGTGTCAGAGAGTACAACACTTC
Organism: Arizona elegans; assembly: GCA_022577455.1. Lineage (NCBI taxonomy): Eukaryota > Metazoa > Chordata > Lepidosauria > Squamata > Colubridae > Arizona > Arizona elegans. The sequence continues at coordinate 279,268,817 of JAKOOJ010000001.1, read as the reverse complement.
AGTCATATTAAGCATTCTCTCTTACTGGGCTTGCAACATTGCATATTGTCTGTAAAATTTACCAAAAGGCCATGGAAGTTGCAAAGGGGTTCAGAAGATTAGAGAGTGCTTTGAAGCCACCTGGTTCTTTTTATTGCTTTGAAACAGGTCCTCGGTTTGATTCACAAATCTGCCTCGATAGGATAACTTGGATCACGGTGACATCAAACTGAAGTTTCTCCTTTGAAGATTTGTACAATCCTACTATATAATATTTCCCTTTTCAAAGTGTATGCTTTTAAATATGAGTTGCTATGAAAAATAGATGGGAGGATCAAATAGTGCTTCTGTTCTGTTTGTGAATAGCCCCCCTCCAAAAATACATATGTGTTAATGTTATAGGAACAGAATGCTGCCTAGATGTTAGCTGAAAACAGAGTTCAAGAAGAGGAGTCAATGAGACTAGAGACATTCCAACTTACTTAATGCTATGGCAAGCATTCCATAATCCTTTCGTCTATCTGGATATTTATAGTTTTAAAATTGTTTTTTCTGTCCTATTCTGTTTTTAAACATTTCATTCTCAAATGAATTTGGTAGGAAGAAAAGGACAAGCCTCAATTATATTTTATACTTTGTTGGCAAAATAATTTCTCCACTCCACTTGGATAAGAGGTAGGCTTCATAGAATCCCTCCTTCCCCCCTCCTTTTCCATGATGATTTCCCAAATTTTCACAAGAAATGTTAAGTCATTTAAAACTCAGCAATTCACAGCAATTAGTTCTGAATGTAATAGATTTTAGACATTACATTGGTCACCACTGAGACTTTATGTATCGGGTGAGTACCTCGAAGCATCATCAGGATGATGGGACTTGCTTTTGATTCTGGTGGAATCTGGGATTGGGACTTGTGTTCACAGTTGAAGGTCCTTGGAAGAAGGTGATTGACTTTTCTGAGGAATGTGACCACTCTGAATTTCAGAGGAAATTAGTCAGACAATGAAAGCTGAATTTGGATTTGATTTGGCTTATTTCTAAGTACATTTAAAATGTCACACAGTTGCAGAAGTTGAACAATACTCAAACTCCACTTCCTTTACAAATTGTAGTTTGAGTGCACTAAGCTTCTTGAATTTCAGGGTTATCCCACTCTGTGAATTCAATCATGTCTGAAAAATGTTGGGAAAGCAGGACCTTCCCTCTCTATTTTTTTTTAAAAATAATTACTTACTTTTGTCTACACAGCTGCTGCGACTGGGGAGGAAGGTTACAATATTTCTTTACAGCTGTTGTGAATCTTTTGTTATTTCTGATTCATTTTCTCCAGCATTTTAATTGTTCAGATTACTTATTATTTTGAGAAACAAAGATAATCAACAGAAAAAAAGAGGAGACATATTATTGAGGAAAAGGTGGGGGGTGGGAAGGTTCTGCAAACTTGATTTTCAGAAGGTGGAATTATTTATGAATACATTCGTTAAGTGAGAAATTACAAACTCGGGTCCATCATTAAACCACTATTACCACCATCACCATTCTTCTCTCCCATCACCACGGAAAAGAAAAGAAAGATGTGGCTTCATATTTAAAAAAAACATCCCCCCCCCATTATATTATGAAGGAAAAGATTGAGAATGTATTGCTATTCTGCTAATCTCAAAGGAATGTTTCCTTGTTTTGCTCAAAATGTTGTTGAGATCCAGTTACTATTTCTAGAATCTGTCATCTTCCCTTTACTTGTGGTTAAAAAATTGAATCAGTATTATTGTTGTTGATGATGAAGTGTGTGTGGGTGGGTGTATGAGAGGGAGGAAGGGAAGGAGGGGGAAGGAGAGAGAGAGAGAGAGAGAGAGAGAGAGAGAGAGAGAGAGAGAGAGAGAGAGAGAGAGAGAGAGAGAGAGAGAGAGAGAGAGAGATCATTGTAATCTAGTGATTTAACATGGGTGATTGAGACTCCATTTTGGTTCCCTAAAGGAGATCTAAATGTTATTAATTATTCATTCATCCTAATTCCTCATGAAAAAATTCTGAATAAATCCTTACAGATCAATTGTAAGGATTACTATAGAAAGGGTTTCATTTCCTAGATTTTGATTCTAATATCTTCTTGGGCAATAAGATACTAGCAGTGTCAAAATATTTGCTGATTTCAAAGCAATACGAATGGTATGGTTAGAAGGGAAAATGCTTGTCTTTTCTTCTGAAACATTTCCAATCTATACCTGAATGTGTGAGATAACTAATTAATATCCCCAAAGAGCTCCAATTGTTAATCCTCCCTTTCTCCCATTCTCAGGTTCTATATAATTAATACCATCAAGATGGCTTTAAAATATTTTCATAAGAAAGGATTTTTGCTGGAGATCTGTAACCAGCATTTCATCTGATCATTGTCCAAAGCCCAATATTTTAGATGAAGGCATCCATCCTAAATTATATCAGTTTCTTATGTTGCTCAGTATAAGATGTGCATGTTTAGAAATGGATCTAGAAATTGAATAAACAAACAAATAAATAAATGTTTTTTAAAGAGATTCTGGGGGAAAATATCAACAAGCCAAAGTGTTTTGCTATGAGTTTTGTACCAAAGAGAAAAATTTTATCCTTAATTAGTTATGGCTTTGTTTTTATGGAGCACAAGTTTTATGGAGCATTTTTATCCAGCACAAGTTCCCAGGGAAATATTCGTCTCAGCTATAGTTCTATTCTTATATTTCAATAAGATTGATGTATATTTCTGATATTTTTTCTTCCTAGCAACATTTCTCACTTTAAAATAAATGTGGCAAAGTTTTGAACATCAATAGATCATGCATGAAAGGTAGTAATGGAGAAAAACCATAAGAAGAACAAAATATTTCTAGTGTTCTGCTTACTGTGAGTGGCTTCTTTTTGCTTTAGCTTTAAGTTGAAATGATAGAGGCATATATTTTTTTAATTCCCAACTCGAACACTGTTTACTTGCAGCTGAATCTAAACTTTTGATATAATGCACCATTTTCCCTTAGGTTACTGTGTATCTGTGCTCCCCAAAAGAGACTTTCTCATGAAGTTGTGCTTGTAAGCTTATTGTGAGGAATCATAACACGGCAAAGTAGCTTGCTCTTTTATTGCAGTCGGGGATAGATATTTCTAAGACTTATAATACTTGAAAATTCCTCAGGTCCCTATAATATCAAATATGTAAGTTGGGGCGGGTAACCAGTAGGGAAAAAAGAAAAAGAAAGTGAAGCAGTTTAAGAGATTATAGTATTTAATGTATAATCCTGATCAGGTTGAGAACCTGTAGAATGCTGGTCAAGATCTTAAATGAACCAACTGGTAGCTGAGATAATAAGCAACTTATCTTCTTCCTCACAGCAGGGAAAGTCACTGAAGCATCCCTATGTTGCCTAGGCAACTGGGTACCATTTCCCAGGCTTCTAGCATAGAAATACAGGAAAGTATCATCCTGTTTCCTAGACAACCAAAAGGCTTTTTCTCCCTGATCTATAAACACTACAGCTCCCTCCATATTTTTATGGAGCTAAGTGGTTATGATCACCATGGACTCAAATAGCCAGAATCTATTAATAAGATGTGTGAAAGGTAGATTTTAAATTGTATAAGAAACAAAGTTCAGCCCATTCCCCTTTCTTACATACACATACTCTTCTTGAAACAGAGCAGAAATAAGACTAAAAAGTTATTACTTTAGTATGTTCCCTGACTTAAGCTCTTCCTGCAAAAGGGAATTTTTACTATAATGATAAAAAATACTCAATCTATGAAAGTTAGGAAATTCAGAAGGACTTCTATGAAAGATCGTTTAGTTTGGAGTCACACAAGGTTTCTAGAAATTGATTATGTTCCATGAATTTGCTGTCCATTCCTAGTGATGATATAGACTTTGTCTAAGGCAATCTTATTGCTAAAATATTCTTCTGGTTTTCTTTTGATGAATTCATCACTGCTGTAACTGATTCCAACCACCTTGCAGGTGCACATCCTCTTCATCTCTTTCCTTCTACAATTCCCAACACTAAAGCCTTCCAGAGAGCTAGGTCTTGGCACAATGTGTCCAATATGATCATTTATGTCTACAATGAGAACTCCAGGTTGATTGTTCAATTGTTTATTTGTTTTCTTGGCTCTCTATTGTATTCCACAGAGTCTTCCCCAGATTTCAAAAGCATCAAAAATCTTTATATCCTGCTTTTTCCATGTCCAACTTTTGCTTCCATAGAGTGTCATAGGGAAAACCCATTATTTGCACAATTTTAATCTTTGTAGATATAAATACATCCTGGATCTGAACTTCTTTTCCAAAGTCTTCATAGCTACTATACCAATTGCTCATCTGTAGTGTATTTTTTAACAGTTGGTTCCTTGGTCATTGATAGCTAATCCTAAAAAGTGGCAGAGTCAGTTTGCTATAGCAGTTAAGGCATCAGGCTTAAAACCAAGAAACTATATGTTATAGTCCTACCTTAGGCACAAGGCAAACTGCATGACCTCGGGCCAATTTTACTCTCTCAGTCCTTAGTAGAAGGCAATGGCAAACCATTGCTAGGGAGTTGTTTAAGTTTAAGTTTAAATTTTATTAAATTTCTATACCGCCTTCTCCCGAGGGACTCAGGGTGGTGTACAGCCATATTAAAACACATGAATTTATAAAATTTAAAACCAATTAAAATCAAATATATGAAATTTGCCCATCAATTTAGAACACACATACACCCATTTAAAATTCATATTAGGACAGTTTGGCTTGCTGAAAAGAATGGTCTTAAGGGTGCGGTGAAAAGTGTGCAGGTCGGGGCTAAGACGAAGCTCTAGGGCAGGTCATTCCAAAGGGCTGGTGCCCCCACAGAGAAGGCTCTCCCCCTGGGTGTCACCAGTTGGCATTGTTTGGCTGACGGCACCCTGAGGAGCCCCTCTCTGTGGGAGCGTATTGGCCGGTGGGAGATTGTTGCTGGGAGAAGATGGTCTCGTATATACCCCGGTCCTAAGCCATGGAGCGCTTTAAAGGTGGTGACCAACACCTTGAATCACACTTGGAAGACCAACGGGAGCCAGTGCAGATCGTGCAGGAGGGGTGGTACAAGGGTATGCCGAGTCACACCCATAACCACCTGCATGGCCACATTCTGGACCAGCTGGAGCCTCCGAGTGCTCTTCAAGGGGAGCCCCATGTAGAGAGCATTGCAATAGTCCAGACGGGACATGATGAGGGCATGAGTGACTGTGCGCAGGGCATCCCGGTCCAGAAAGGGACGCAACTGGTGTACCAGGCGAACCCAGTAAAAAGCTCCCCTGGCCACAGCCATCATATGATCTTCCAAAGACAGCTGTGCATCCAGGAGAACACCCAAGTTGCGAGCCCTCTCTGTGGGGGCCAAGGTTTCATCCCCAA
>JAKOOJ010000001.1:279073440-279258440 GCA_022577455.1 Arizona elegans | reverse complement strand
TGTTAATAAAAGATGTTAAACGGCCATGGTGGAGTCATAAAATATGGGTGTGTCTGGCTGAAGAGGTTCAAAAAACCCGAAATAGTGCTATCCCAGTCTCCCATAAGGCTCAGAATAAACAACACAAAATGTCTGACAGGCCTGAAAGTGATGATTGGAGATTTCATCCCACCATGGCCGTTTGACATCTTTTATTAACATAGGAAAAACCCTGATTACAAAAATATCACACATTTATACCTATGAATTAAAAAGTATAAATATTTGACCTTTACAGGGAGGAGTCATAAAATATGGGTGTGTCTGGCTGAAGAGGTTCAAAAAAACCGAAATAGTGCTATCCCAGTCTCCCATAAGGCTCAGAATAAACAACACAAAATGTCTGACAGGCCTGAAAGTGATGATTGGAGATTTCATCCCACCATGGCCGTTTAACATCTTTTATTAACATAGGAAAAACCCTGATTACAAAAACATCACACATTTATACCTATGAATTAAAAAGTATATATATATATATATATATATATATATATATATATATATATATATATATATATATATATATATATATATATATATGAATGTATTACTTTTAAGAAGCTTTATTCACAGCAAATATACTTACAAGTGAAAGGGCTAATTTGGCCAAACAAACAACATTTTTTAGTATATAGCAATTGCATTATAGTTGCTCCTGCGTGAAAAGGAGTTCATGCAACTTTCTCCATGCACTGAATGATTTGAAGGGATGACCTCAAACCTTGAATGCAGTGAATGATGCGATGGTCGTGGGACTCTGGGCCAATACACTTGCTACATCATCACTGCCTTAGTATTGTGTGCCATTTATGAATGTTCATTTGATTTTGATCTCAGAGATTTTTCCATGTGTAGAGCTATATGCATAAACATCTTCTAAAAGCAGAGAAGGAGCATGGTTAAAATATCTTTCCTGGAAGACTGGAATTCTCTACACATTGGTTATGTGAATTGAGACCCCTTCAAGCTCAAATTGCCCAAGGTGCTGCTGATACAGTTGTACAAAGGAACTATTGAGTCTATCATCTGCACCTTTATAACTGTCTGGTTTGGTTCTGCAACCCAACAAAACAGGCACAGACTTCAGACGATAATTAGAACTACAGAAAAAACAATTACTACCAAACTGCCTTCCATTGAGGACCTGTATACTGCACGAGTCAAAAAGAGGGCTGTGAAAATATTTACAGACCCCTAGCATCCTGGACATAAACTGTTTCAACTCCTATCCTCAAAATGACACTATAGAGCACTGCACACCAGAACAACTAGACACAAGAACAGTTTTTTCCCAAACATCATCACTCTGGTAAAGAAATAATTCCCTCAACTCTGTCAAACTATTCACATTAGGCTGCATTACTATTGCTATTGGTTTTCTCATAATTCCTGTCGCCCATCTCCATCCACTTGTGACTGGATGACCGTAACTTTGTTCCTTGCAATTTATATTGATATTGATTGTTCGATTGATATTGATATTGATTTGATTGCTTATTGTACTGTATGACTGTCACTGGGTATTGTGCCTTGTGATTCTTGAAGAGTGTATCTTGTCTTTTTATGTACACTAAGAGCATATGCATCAAAGACAAAATCCTTGTGTGTCCAATCACACTTGACCAATAAAGAATTCTATTCTATTCTATTCTATTCTATTCTATTCTATTCTATTCTATTCTATTCTATTCTATTCTATTCTATCCCTATTCCTATTCCTAAGGATCTGAAATTGACTTCTGTTTGGATGCATACAAGAACAAACTGTGCTAGAAATTAGATGAGGTTAGACCACAGATGTCAAACTTGCTGCATCACATTGCCGTCATGTGACATTTCACAATATTTTTTCCCTTCGAGGAGCTGGGGCAAGGGTACTCTGTGTGTGTTGCATTTGGGCTGTGGGCTGCCAGTTTGACACTCCTGAGTTAGACCATGCAGTGTTGCATGAGCTTCTACACATTAATTCATTACTTAAAGGCAGTCACATATGGTCTCTTCTGAAGTCCTTCTTTCCTTCCTTCCTTCCTTCCTTCCTTCCTTCCTTCCTTCCTTCCTTCCTTCCTTCCTTCCTTCCCTTCTGATATGTCTTTCAGAGAAAATCCATTCCAAGTAGATTCATAAATATGATTAAAAACATAAAGAACAAGTAAAATTGCTTCTATATAATTAAAAAGAATCCCAAAATGTATATTAGGGCAATAAAACATTAGTTCAGTAACAGTGGGACCAATTATTGCCTCACAACGAAAACAGAAGTCTGAAAAATTCAGACGATAGAGATAACTCTTTTTTTTTAGAAAAAGAGCTACAACAGTTTAAATAATAATCATAATTATTTAAAATCAGAGATAGCAACATTTTTAAAATAGTATTCATAATTACTAAAAACAAACAAACAAATCTGCCTCTTAACTGAAAGAAACTTAATACAAAGGCTCTAGTTCTAAAAAAAATGTAAGGAAAAATCCAGGAGGATCTCTTTGAGAATGATATCATGGCAAGGACGTGTATTTAGCAAATATTTATTTGCATTTCCTGCATTAAATTCTGCAAGGCACATTTGAAGGTATGAGGATGGAAGTATAACTATTACTGTTATTCACATGACATGTAATCTGAATCAATCCCTGTTTACAATTTGCAAGTAAATATTTTTTAAGCAGTCAAAAGCAATTAAGGCTATTATTACTTTAAATCACCTTGTTGTTAATTGGGTGTTTTTTTTTAAAAAAAATCAATCAATGCATTGAAGGAGGAATTTTGAGTGCCTAAAATTGTGAAACAATAGTGCATTCAATTAAAACTTATCTTGATTTTACAATTTGGTTCTGATCAATTAGCAGCGTTTAAAACTCCAGAATTATGGCCAATACTGGGATGTATTTTAGATTCTTCTAGGTTTATAGCAGTAACTTTTAAAAACTATACAGTACCACAAATATCTACATTAAATAAATGAATTTGTAAAAACACCCCATGGATAAAATTCATTCAGATACACACCCCAATGAATAAAATGAATGATTTTTATTTGGGGTTAGGGAAGAAATAAATATATCACCTACCAAATTTTCATTTTCACTGAAAAAATATAATTACATTTGGAAGAGATGTGGTAAAAGGAAACCCAACCATCAAAAAACATGGTGGCTGGACACCATCAAACCTGACACCAGCCAAAGCATAGAACAACTTAAAGAAAGTAGTGCAAGATCGGAAGATGTGGAGAGACCTGACCAACAGAATCATTAACCTGAACACAACTGAATGAATAACATCATCATCATTATCATGATCAAACTTTCATCTTGCTTGACTTAAGCTTATTTTTATTAGCACTATTGGTAACCTAGCCATTCAGCTTTTCTTTTACTATCCAATGAAAATTCTTCTAATATTAGAAGGCCATGTAAACAGTCACCAGCTACTAGTTGTAGTGTATATGGATAGATGTAGAGATTGAGAGGTTTAGCGTTAGTCAGCTTCTCCACATTTGCACCTGAGTTTGCTCTCCATTTTCCCTGTTATAGGTATGCTAAATTGTTCATAGCCTATTCTAAAATTCATTGCTTTTGCTTGTTTTGCAAAGACAATTCTGTGCCTGTTCAGGCAATTTGTTAAATGTAATTCCTACTCTTTGTTCTAGGAACTTAAAAATTGTACAAAATTAGCTTTAGATATGGAATTTAGGTTTATTTTCCTATGGTTTGATGGTATGTAATGTGCACTATCACCTCACCTACTTTTGTGGCCTGCTAAGTCATAACATGATAAGTAAAGGGTTGATTTTAAGTTGCTATTACTTTTCTATGATGGAACACTGGAAAAAAATATGGCATTGAACCATGGAAAATTCAAAAAAACTGCCAACCAAATACTCCAAGTGGACTGTTTTATTTTGAACTTGGGACAAAATTGTTCTTTTCTCATATTTTTGTGCACATTGCTATATAGGAGGATGCTTCATAAATATAAATTCACAGCTGAAAAGGGTTTGTTTCTATACAGCTAGTCCTTCTTTAGAGAAGAAGAGCAAATGGTTCTGGTGAAATGGTCACCAAGTGACACAATCATTAAGTATAGCACATGACACAGAGAGAGTGAAGCTGTGTGAAGAATGCTAAGAAGTTTGCTAAATTCCTCAAGATTTCTCCCATAGTTGTCCTGTGTCTGACATGTTCTTTATTTTTTCCCTTTTCTTTAACCCCCTCACAAAGGGGAGCGATTGCTTAAACAAGTTCCTGGGCTGTTTTTCCTGCAGTGCAGCTCTCCCTAGAAAGTGGTATCTGCAAGTTAACAAACTCATCTCTGTGACCTTAATTAATTGAGTAGAACCCTCTGGCTGATTTTGCTGCTACTGAAACTGATCAGACCTTAATCAGTTTCACACTGAAGCCTTTTGTTGTCCTAAATGCAAACATTGATGGCAAGGTTACTATTTCATCATTGTAGTAATTATGAATGATCATTATCCAATGTAATCATAAATAAATACTTTCAATAGCAGAAGTAAGCCATAAGATACCCATGGACATTAGTATCCTGATTTTAAATTTTTAAAATGATTCTTTCACTTCCCCCCTACCCCTACTAATTGGAAAGCTGTTATCCATCAAAACAACACATCAGCCTTCAATAGTATTCATAGTTGTATTTATCATCACCATCACTAACATTTCATAGTAAGAGATAGCTTACTTTAATAGATGGCAGATAAGAGTAATTATTTCTATGAAATGTATCTTATAGTGTTTATTGTCTGGAGTGGAAGTTGTCTTCTTGCAAAACAAGAAGTATTACTGTATAAGCATCCATTTTGTGAATTACAGGTGTGAAACAATTCCTTTAAACAAAGCCATAAAACCTGTAAATATTGGAAGCAAATGGAACTCAAAGTAAACTAAAGATATGAGGAGGAAAAAGAAAAAGAAAACAGAAAAGGATGGGTTGTTAATCATTCAGAATAACAGAGTTGGAAGGAACCTTGGAGGTCTTCTAGTCACCCTCCCTGTTTAAGCAGGAGACCTATACCATTTCAGACAAATGGCTGTCCAGTCTCTTCTTAAAAACCTCCAGTGTTTAAGCACTCACAGCTTCTGGAGGCAAGCTGTTCCATACATTAATTGTTCTAACTGTCAGGAACTTTCTCCTCAGTTCTAGGTTCAGAGGGAAAAAAAGCCTTCCTAACCTCCACCATAAAGTTATTTTTACTCTAGGTCCATGCCTCAAAGAACCCTATGGCACCTCATAACCAAATGTATCTTGAAGGTTAAGAGGATTTATACTTTCAGTGTTGGCGGAGCAGGGAAGTAGGCAAATTAAATGGTATACAAAGTAATTAAAATAAAACATGGTATAAGGTAATTACTTTCCTCATTCCCTGTGCACTTCAGGTTGTCACTTTTAGATTACAGTATAATCATATTCAAATAATCTATGTAATTTGAAAAATAATGGAAAATGTGGTTTGACAGGAGCCACACACAATTTATGATATTTAGTTGATACCTGAAAGATTCAATAAGTAGAAATAACTGTGTTGAAAGGCCAGGTGTTCACAGGAGTCTGGTAGACATGAAGTAAGTGGTGATGGCATTGCAGAGAGTCCATAATCCATGTCATTTGTGTAATGATGTCATCATGCATGTAACATCAGGCATATCCAAATGATACCCATGCCAGGGTTATTCTTGGTCAGTTATTGTAAAAATATTCATGTCTACATTCAGTAGACTTCACAGTGGACTGAATACTGCTCTAGGGGATAGATAGGTAGAGAATAGAACTGTTTCTTGATTTTCAATTTCCAGTAGGTCTTCCTTTCAATGATTGCTATGTGATATTTTTTAAACACAACCTCAAAAGGAATCCCAAATGCAGTGTCAAACTGTGATAAAAAGGTAATGTCTTAAATTAAAAATCCAGCCATGGAGTTATATTTCCTTTGGTCTTGCACAGTTCTATATGGAAAATTGAAAACTAGGGCACCATTAATTTTCAACAGAGGTATTTTGTTTTGGCTTTCAGATTTTCAGTTCAAAGATCTTGACAGTTGGGATTTGTTTTTCACTTCTTGTTACAAAAGTATTTTGAGTTACTGCTGAATTAATGTTGTCTGATTGTTTCATTGGATATGGAAGTGTTTGTTTGTGATTATAAGTTCTCAGCCTAAGTGATATATAAGTGTCACATGTCTGGTGAGGAGAGTAGGTTGACTTTGTTCAGTTCTCTGTTTAAAAGAATAGATGACTGATCCACCCAGTCAAATTGTGTACAGTTTCATTATTTCTTCTTTGTTCATCTGCATATCCTATTCTAAAATCAACAAGGTTTCTTTTCTTCAGACATGTTTTTCCACCCAATGTGAATGAAAAGTAAATGTAGGCTACGCAAAGCATGGCCCTGTCTTTAATGTAATGTATTCTAAAATATATATTTTAGAAATATAGTTCTTAGCATCTGCCTTGGACATCTTACTGTATCATTTTTATTCTTAGAACATCTAAAGTGAGCATGCAAGGAGAGGGAAGCAGAGATAAATACATTCACTAAATGCCTGTATCATTACTCTCATCCTGCGGGTGACTGTGTAGAGCTAAGAAGCTCCATTATACTTAGAGATTCTCTGCAAAGTTTAAACCAAATTCCAAGCTCTACAAACATTTTCCTGCCATCCTTTTACTATGCATAGGAGAATGAAAGAAGATATTTATTGAAAGCAACATCCTGTGTTGCCTGCAGAAATTACATAGAACTATTGAGTTGGAAAAGATCCTATAGACCAGTGGTTCCCAACGTGAAGCCCACGCCCCACAGGGGGACAATTTAATTTTTAATGGGGGCAATTTGAACCATGTTTAAACCAAGTTAATGGCTTTTTAGGCTTCCTCCCCGTGAGTAGAGTTCACTTTTTGAGTAAAGTTAGAATTATATGTCAGGGAGGACATAAGGATTTTAGAGATACTTAAGTGGGGCATGGCCAAAAAAAAAAGGTTGGGAACCACTACTATAGACTCTCAAGTCCAATGCCTTGCACAGTGCACAATTCTAGTGTCTGTTTGAACTCATACAACAAAAAGGAAAAATTCACCACTTCTCTAGGTCATTAGTTCTCTTGCCAAACAACTTTTAGTATTATAGATCCCTTGGAATTTGCCTTCCTATAACTTCAATCCATTGTATTCTGTTCTGCACTCTTAGTATAATGGAAAATAGACCTTGACATTCCTTAAGAGTACTACCATGTTCCCCTTTTGGCTTCTCAAAGTTCAATTCTTTTCTTTATGGAATTTAATTTCTAGTTCTGTGATAATTCTCTTTTTTACATAAAAGTTTATTAGAATTTTGAATGTAGAGTAAAAACTAACAAGAAGTAATGACAAAAGAGAAGAAAAGAAAAAAGCAAAGACAAAAGTATAGCAATTAAAGAAAAGAAAGCAACGACTATAAAGAAGTGACTTCTGGTTTGTTTGTTTTTCAGGAGTTATAATTATAAATATAAATTAACCTCTTACTCTATAGTTAAACATTATTTACATGTTTGTTTATAATCAAACCCAAAAGTTATTTTATCTACTTTAAATAATTGTACCAAAAAAAAAGCATCGATATGAATATCCTTCTACCTCCAGTTCTTCTTTTATTTTTATTCTACATTCTTCTTGACAAAATTCTAATGTATCAGAGTAAGTCAATCATTTATGTTTCATAATCATTTCCCCACTATAAAATCCTTCCTGTGTTGAGGGCCACACAAGTATTTTTGAGCACATTGTAGTTCTACTGTATATGTGTTCCAAATGCACTTCTAACAAAATTATTTAAAATATCTACATTAATCTTAGCTTTATCATGTCATGGATACCCATGCAACTCAAAACTTAAGTGATTCCCTTCTAACTCTAAAAGCCTTCTGTTCCTCAGTAACATCCATTTGTTTCATCCAGACAGAACAGCAGGCTTCAAAATATAATTGCAAATCAGGTAAACCCAGTCCTTCTCTTTCTTTTGCATCTTGTAACTCCTTATATTTAACTTGTTTTTCCCCTGCCACACAAATTGAGATATGTCGTTCTGCCATTGTTTAAACAGTTCATCAGAGGTCAAAACTGATATTGTCTGAAATGAAAAAAAATAATGTTCAAGGTGAGACTTTCATCTTAATCCCAGAAATTTTCCCCTACAGTGATATTTTTTTCTCCCATCTTTCAAGACTTAACATAATCATTTTGAAAAAAAAAAACCCCATACAATTGATATTTGTCATATTAATATCCAAATATTTTATCTTCTTTTCAACCTTAAAACCCATTTTATTTGTTACTTGTATTTGGTCTTCATATTTTTGTCAACATCTTTGTCTTCAGATTTTTAAATCTAAAAAAAAAACAAAAAACCTTTCCTTCTTATCTTTCTTAAAGTGTGGTGCTTGGAATCAAACTGAATACTAGTGATCTGATCAAGACAATAGTAAAATACTATTATAACTTCCCATGATTTGGAAACTATATACTTTTAAAGCAGCCTAAATTGAAGATGCGTTCTTGAAAACTGCTTCACACTGATGACCCATATTCACTTTATAATCAATCATTATTTACTTATTTTGAGATCGCCTATTTTTACTCCTCCTTGGTGATAGGCCTGTAACCATCTCCTGTATGTGTTTTTCATTGTTTATAGAACATTGCTAAGTTTTTAAAATAACCATTTTGGTTTTGTGGGAAGAATTTCAATAATTGTGAAAATAATTTTAATTTAAAACTGAATGTATTCCTGTACTGTCCTTGACTCTCCTTTTGATCATTAGCATGACCCAAAAGTAACTAAAAATAGAAAACCATGTTGTAAAGAACATTAATCCACTTCTTCTGATAATTAATGACCAGGCTATACTAATTAACCTGCACAAATAATAGCAAACAGGAGAAATCCTTTATACAAACTTCCTTGACACCACTAATGAGTTACCCAGGTTTAACCCACACATCAAAGAAGAAGGTCTAGAAACACAATAAAAGTTAATTAAAATATTTTCATCAATGTAGTTGCATGTCCACCAAATTAAACTTCACAGAAAACAGGTACACACACACATCCTAACCCCCACCCACCCACACACAAAAGACTACCTTTCCTATAAATATTTCCAGGTTTTGTACCTCAATCTTGTACTCTACCTTCGAGGGCTTATGCTCTTGGATAACATTTTTCTTCTTCCAACAGTATTTCTGGATTTTATTCTGACTCATTCTTTCATAACCCTGGCTCAGATTGGGACCTCAAATATTTCTAAGAGTTTCTACTATCTTTCTTTTTTTTTCCCCTTTAGAATTGTTTGACATACTGCTTTGAATGTTTTTATCTTTTTAGGAACTCTATATGCCTTGAATTATTTTTTCTCTTTGCCTTCTTCTGTCATGGAATCCTAGTTATCATTGCTTTGAGTTTTATTAAAACCTGCTTCTTTTTTTCTGAAATCCAAGATACACATTCACTTACCATCAATTCTAAAAAGTCAAGGACTCCAACAATATTTGACCAATTCTCCCCTATATATCTGCAATGACCATTTCCTCAACAAAACCATGTCTTCGGTTGGTATAAAGTCAAGGATCACCGATAGTCTTATGTTTTTCTCCATTTCTGAAAGAGAAACTTTCAAAATGATTGAACGGGCTATTGGTGCAGAAACATGTCTCAACAAGATACAGATGACTTACTATTGTGTCAGTTCATCACCTCTGACTTTATGACAGCTTTTTGATGGTTATATTTTAAAGTTCTTTAAGTTCAACATGGTTTCATTTTTTCTCTTTGTCATACTTAGAATAGACAACTAGACTTTCTGGCTTAGGGTAGATCACTAGTCAACTAATCTACTATTTCAATTTTTTTGGGGGGGTTGGTGTACAGACATTCTATAACAGTATATGCCTATATGAAACACAATTTAATTTCTACCTCTACATTGCTTTGTTAAACATGAGAATCCACTGCAGGTTATTTATTTATTTAAATTGTATCTTTTCTCTAGGGTTCAAGGCAGTATATATAGCACTCCATCATCATCATCATCATCATCATCATCATCATCATCATTATTATTATTTTGCAAATAGTGAAATAGGCTGCCAGCTATGTGGCCTTGGACCAGTCATTTGTTCTCAACCTTAGATAGAAGATGGTGGAAAACCACTTCTAAAAACATTGATAATAAAACTGCAAGGATTTGTCAGGTAGTTGCCAGGGTCAGAAACTGACTTGAAGGTACACACACAATGCAGGAGAAGAGTGAATATAATCTGAACATCACAATTTCCAACAAAGAATTGTTTTATTTTGTATTAAAGATATTGCATACACAGTAAATCTTAGTTCATAGATGTATGACTTAGCTATGCATATACTTAACATGGCCAGTTTCTAATAAATTTGGAAAAGAACACACAAAAATATTGATCAGTCTTGCCCTGTCATAGTCTATGCAATTATTTATTAATTGAAATGTATCCCTTCTTGGCTCTAGCGGTTCCAACGGTTCTCAAATGCAGTTTGTAAACACATAGCGAACCTTAATTAGGAAACCAAATTTATGAGGTAACTAACAGCAATAACAGCATTTAAAAAGATGAAATGTAAAATGTATAAATATATTTTATAAAATATAAAAAGTTATAAGGGCAATGGGATAACCTCACTTCCTTCCTCATCTGTTATTCTTTTTATGAAGTCTTTCTGATGACAAGCCTGTGGGTGATTGATTTTTATAAGGAGCTTGGGATTGCAGAGTGGGGTAAAAAAAAACTTTAAATAGCTAAGTAAGCAAGTAAGACAAAAACCATTATCTTATCAGTGTCGCCATCAATCTAAGCAATTAGTTTCAATTAGCTGAGCATGCAAAATTTACATGTGGCACTAAAATAATTCTATTCCCATTGCAGACTGAATGAGCAACAAAAAGATTAATACATCACCAATACTTTAAAACCTAGTGTTCATTCACTACATTAAAAAAAAAACACATAATAATAAACTTTCAAGGTTTGCATACTAGAGGGAATACATGCACTACTTTAGAGTGGCTTGAGAATATATTCAAAAAGCGGAAATAGATTTGGGAAAAAGCTTCCATTGGCTAAATAAATTCATGTTCCTTGTGGGTAGGGAAAATTTGTGTTATCCAAATCTAATTGTAATAAAGAGAATATTTTCCCCTGTCCCCTAGCACCCCCTATTTTAAAAGGCCCTTTAAAAAATAATTACACATTCTTAGAAAAGCTCAATTGACATTAACGGATGCTTGGTAAACTTAGATTACTGCACAGAAGTCAGAGAGGAGCAGAGAAGAATGCATGGACCAGGAGAACGTTGCATATATGACCCCATTTGTGACTATTATCCAGTTTAACATTAGCTCAACATAAAAACTCACAGCTTTAGTTTCAGAAACATGAAGCAATATAGAGGTGGCAGGTCATCAAGGTAGAAGTTGTATTTGTAGCCACAACAATATAATCCACATACAAATGTTTCCTATATTTGTATCTATTTTATGTATTCAGTTCATGCTTATACTTATATATATATATATTACCTAATACGTTCTTGACAAATAAAATAAAAAATAAAAATAAAAAATGGAATTATTGTCAAGCCTGGAGGAACACAAGGACAATATAAATTTTGCCTGGCCAATTTGGTCTAGTTAAGAGAAGCTACTGGTGGTTCCCCACTTCAAAGAGGTAAGAGCAACAGTGAAATCTGGCCGGATCTATCTGGCTCTCGTGAGCCGGTAGGGCTGGCAGCAGGAGGCTCTGCCTATCCACCGGGACATCATTATGCTCCATTTTTGACCCTCTGCGCAGAAGAGGTGCGCATGCTCACATTTCCGAACCAGTAGCAAAGGTAAGTGCATTTCACTGCTGGGTAAGAGGGACCATGGCTCAGAAGTGCCACTTCTAAATGGCAGCTCCAATCCTTTGGACTGGCCTTCAAGTGGAAATCAGATTGGTTCTCACTAAGTCTACTTTCCAGAAGCAGCTCTTCCAGAAGGTGTTTTGACTACAATACCATATTGTCTGGCTTCACAGATTGGTTTGTAATATATTTTGTATTCTCTGATTAACATTATGTGGATTGTGGATGTTTTAGTTATGTATTTTTATTTTTCTGAACTATTGAGAGTCCTTTGGGGTTGTGGTGGTCTATTCAAATGATAAATGCATCAAATTGATCAATAATAGTTTTACATGCTGAATGACCATGGAATGCTAGCCAGGGGAGGGTGAATGGATTGCAATTAAAATGAATTGAGCATGCATTGGGGAATGGTTGCAACTGATGATGCAACATCAGCTCCTTGAAAAACAAAGGATTTTGGTCATTGATTGTTTGGGAATTCTGGTGTTTTATTTCTTCAAGAAAATGGACTTTTTAAACCCAGAGTCATAATCCCCCAGGAATGCTACCTTCCACACATGGAAATCAAATGCATTTTTAAATTTAATTTCTGACCTGTGCTCTCAAGGAGATCTCAGACTAAGTGAGCATATGCTAATTCCTCATGGGCTATTTTGCTTGCCCATTCTGCTTCAGTATATCCTGAATGTGCATAGCCCAAGACAGAAGCCTATCTTTTCTGCCTTAATATGTGTTGAAGGAAAACAGAAACTGATGCCCCATGATAGAGTCTCCAATCCCTAGTAAGTTAGTGTGGGACTCTTGTCTTCTCTGTATGTTTATACATGAGACTTCTGAACAATTCTTGGTGGAGGGTGTCTAATTAGTTAAGAATACATTATGCAAAAGAAAGCAAAGTTTTTTTAAAAGAAAAAATCACATTAAAAGCTACAATAGTTAGAAGAAAATCAGAGTCAGCAATAATGACATGGCACACAGAAAGGTCTAGGAGTGTGATGAATACTGGAATCTTAACATCTCTGCTACATTGTTGGGTATTGGACTAAAATAGCTAAAACAACCTTTGTATGATTTTCACCTATACAGTGGAAACACAATGGAGAAGAATGAATATGAATACTTTGATTCATTTATTCAACAGAGTGCTCTGCCTCTCAAAATAGCAGGTAGGAAGGGGAGCTGAACAATAATAGCTCATGTTTGCAAGTTATCAGCAAACAGTAGTTTTAATATATATTAGGTCCTTCTCTGAAAGATGTTTGGCTTTCCTTCAGGAGATTTATCAGCCAAGAGAGGAAACTGGTGGAATGTTTCTGAACTCGAAAGATAAAATTGAGGCTAGTAACTACAACCCACTGGGGTAGAAAAATGGGTCTGGGAATAATTCAAAATATAAATCCTTGAGGTTTATATAGTGAAGTACTGCTGACAGCTTTTTAAATTCCTTGATTTAAAACAAATCCCTATTTGCCATTGTCACTGCCCACTAGATCTAGGGTTATTCTGCCATTGCGGGAAGTCTGCTAAGTTGATGTAAATCAACTAGTTGTTTTCAGCAATGTCCTTCCAATCTTGCCATATATTTCCACTGCTGCCACCAATACATCCAATAAACATAGCACAGCTGAAAATGGAAGTCTAGCTTGGAAAGCATATTTTCAGGCAATAAATACCAATAAAAACAGATGCTTTTGTGTTGCTAATACTTGCACACAGCCCACACAGGCTGTCTAGCCCCAGACCTTTGAATGCTAAATTGGTACAATATTATTGCTGGCCTTTTTTTGCATCTTGCAAATTAATTCTGTCTAAGTGATGTAAAAGACCACCACTGCACCTAATGTGAGCCCTGCTGTCCTTTGTAAGGAAAATTTTCCTGACTCTAAATTGCAAAACAAGAGAGAGCAATGTATATTGAGATTGGCACATTAAAACCCACCAGCAATTTATCAGTTTCATATATCTTGATGTTATAAGTGTATGCTTTTTTTTTGGTGTGCGTTCTTCTTCCTACGTACTCCTCCCTTCAAATAAATTGAGTCGTGCAGTCAAATCCCATGCAAAGCAATTGCCGCTTTGATTTTAACAGTCACCCAAATGTGATTTGGATGCTTTCAGTGTTTCATTTGATGTCAGCTTTAGAAGGCTGATCAGATAGGAAGATCAGAGAAGCCAACTTCTGAACTCTGATTTTATTGTAAAGCTACAAGTCTAAAAATACAATTCTTCTGCTGTCACCTTTAAATTCTGAGAACCTAGAGGAGGTTCTTTCTGAGCCTTGCTCCTTCCGTGATGCAGTTGTGAACCATGCCCTCTCTTGTCTTATTGTTCCTTAGGCAGCATCTTTTCAACACATCTTTCTAGAGACATTCTCACATACCCTTATTTTTGCTGCCCTGGAAAAAATAGGACAACAATGAAAATTTAGGACTGTTGAAAACAAAATATGATGAAGTTGTTTTAGGGATGCTGGAAAATTGAACAGGTTCTGAATGTTCCAAATTTTATTGGGTGCTGTGCTCTTTCCATAATCCACTGAAGGAGGTGAGATCATAGCTTTTATGGACGAAGGGTGGATAGAAGAGTGCACCCAACTATCATAAGCTCACACTGTTTCTTCTGTTTTGTGCTCATCAACTTTCTCCATCATGTCAATTCAAATTTAGAGATTTGGAGGCCAAGCCGAAATGCCTTTGCCAGACTTCATCTTGGCAACGTGTTTTAGCTGTTTTTCTAACCTGCTTTTTGTTGATTGATTAAGGAGATATGAAAACTGGAGGGCATGATGCTTAATTAGGTTGGTCAAAGTAACAGAGTAATGGAGGGCTGACATCTACAAGCAATTTTACTGATGAAACAGGCTTTTCTAGATTGCTCCTTTATGTGGTAAATTAAGAGTTACAGAATCAAAGTTCTTGAAATTTGGCATAATTAAATGAGTTAAGGCAGGGGTGTCACTTTATCATCACATGACATATCATAACTTTTTCCCCCTTCGCTAAACCAGGGGTGTGCATAGCCAGCAGGTGATGCATCCAGCCCGCGACCAGTGAGTTTGACACCCTTGAGTTAAGGTAAGAGAATTGGCTGACTAGCTTGCACATCAACAATCAGAAATTAAGGGGCACGCATAAGAGCACCAGCGTGCCTACTGTTCCTGTCCTAATGTTTCTTTTAATTGTATTCATTTTATGTATTCAATTCATGCTTATACTTATATATATCATCTAATACGTACTCGACAAATAAATAAAATAAAAATAAAAATAAAATAAATGAATCCACTTTATTGTTAAGCGAAATAATGACCAAGTATCTTGGCTGCTATGCATATTCATCTTGTATATTTCTTATTGTTTCTATTGTTTAAAAATGTTTTTATTCTTCTAATTGTGATATATTTTTTAATTGTAAGCTGCCCAGGGTCATTGACTGAGCTGGGCAGATATAGATATTGATTGATTGATTGATTGAATGCAATAAATGAATAAATAAATAACACTTGTGCTCCTCCATTTGGAGGATGACATGAGTGAAGATTAAGGGAAGGAGTCACAGTTGTATTAATTAAAATTATAAAAAAACTGCAGTCAGCAATGATAGAAGCAAAGAGACTGAAGTTGTCATGCAGTTTAGATAATGGATCCCCATCAGGATTTCTTAAAAGACAGCTCCATTCCAGGTCAATTAGATAGCTGCATCATCTCTTATCATTGCCTTCCTGCCCTAAAACCAGACATGGGATTTCCACTTTGTTGAGTCGTAACAGCCACAACCTGAGAATGGCCTCTACTACACCTCTTCAAACCCCTTGACACTGAGTTCTAGCCATGGCCAGTGACTGATTATCTTCTGCTACTTCAGGGAGTTTACCAAAGAAAGCAGAAATAACTTTTACCTCTTACCAGGTAAAAACCAAAGTTGCTGAAAAGAACCAAATGTGGCCCAAACCAAATGAAAGGGATAAGCCCCCTTCTCAAAAGATGTTGCCAATCCAGAGAAATCCAAAAAAGTCCGACTCAGTAAAAAAAAACATGGTAGCCATTAAGTCCCCTTTGTATATGTAATTCTTTAATAATGCAAAAGGACCACAAGAGGGAAGAGTTAGCTATTTCTTCTACATCAATCAAGAAATGATCCAAGAATGCTACTTTAATTGTTGTAGGCCAATATTTTTCAAACTTGACAACTTTTAAGATATTTTAATTTCAACTCCCAGAATGCCCCAGCCATCTTGATGACTCCTTTGAAGTTTATGCAAGATAATTTGCCAAATTTGGAAAAACACTGTTGGGGGGGGTATATTAACAGAATCACACAAACTTATCCAAGTTTCTCCCTTCCCATTTCATAATCCTGCCTTGAACTGAGAGAGAGAGTAACCAGCCCAGTGTCACTAAGCTGGCTTTCTTGTCTAAAGTGGATCTATCTTGATGCTTTAACTGCTAGGCCTGGCTCTGGAAATCTGAAACAGTCCAACTTGTCAGAAGGACATCAGATTGGACAAGAAATATTGTCCAGTCTGATGTCCAGCAAGAAATATTATTTAGTATTAATGATAATTATTTTAGATTTCTTAGAAAGAATTATGGTAAAGAATGAGGGGATCAATCTATTTTTGAAAGCACCTGAAGGCAGAACAAGAAGCAATGGCTGGAAAGTAATTAAGGAGAGAACCAACCTACAGTAGAACTAAGGAGAAATTTCCAGACAGAACAATTAATCAGTGGAACAAGTTGCATCCCACAAGAAATTGTGGGATGTTCCAACACTGAAGCTTTTTAAAAAGAAATTAAACAACCATTTGTCTGAAATGATATAGGGTTTCCTGCCTGAGCAGGGGGTTGGACTAGACAACCTCCAAGGTGCCTTCCAATTCTCTTATTATTTTTTGTTCTAAATTTATGAAAACTTAATTATGCCTATTGGCTATAAACACCTAGCTGACCTCAAAAAGCTAAGCAGAGTCAGATTGAGTTTTACTTGGATGTGATTTCACCAATACATATTAAGGTATAGGCTAGAAAAAAAAAGTCCTGCTGTTTTAAATGAATCTTTTAATTCAATAATCTTTTAGGAATTTATTTTTATTTAACCTGTCTTTGATCTACCTTTTGGGAAAAACATACCTGTAGGATATTTGATCTATTATAGCCACTCGTAATTTAGCAGCTATTTCATTTAGCAACGGTTTACATCTATGATGTTAATAAAAGTTAATTTTCTGACTAACTTGCACATTTATGACCAATTTTCATGAGCCTGACAACAAAAGCTAATCAAGGTCTGGTCAGTTTCAGACACCAGCACAGCTGGCTAGAGAGTTGTAATTCCTCTGTGCCTGGGGATCCCCTGGTAATAGGAAGCCTAACTGCCGGCTGCATTATACATACTGTATTATGTTTCCTCTCATGTTGCTTTATTTATGTCCATTGTTTTTAACAGGGTTTACAGACTGTTTTAATTACCAGTTTTATTGTATATTTCCCAGAATCACTTCATGTGAGATGGGCAGGCATATAAATTTGATACGTAACTAACTAACTAACTAACTAACTAACTAACTAACTAACTAACTAACTAACTAACTAACTAACTAACTAACTAACTAATGCCATATTGCTGGGTTTGTTAACTTGCAGATAGCATTTTTTAGGGAAGTGCTGCCCTGAGGAGAATAACAGTTCTGGAAGAGAGAACTTGTTTAAATAATTAAACAAAACAAGGATCTTCCCCCTCCCCCTCCCCCTCCCCCCCTCTCTCACACACACACACACAGATAAACATTCACTTAGCAACCATTTTGTTCCCAACTGAAAGAATGGATTGCAGTCACTAAACAAGGAGAAATAATATTGATAATATCAATATTATTTGATGCTGGCCATCTGGGAATAAGTAAGGTCAAGAAAAGGGCACAGTAGGGATTCCAGAAAAGCTTTGTCCTGTGCAGGAATAGAATAATATAATTTGAAAGCCTATCAGAGTTTCTCTATTCCAGTTTATACCAAACACAATCAAACTGAGATTATTTTATGTTTCTTTTTCATGCTTTTTCTCAGGACTAAGTAATTTTTTTTTTTTTTTGAAACAATCCCTTCGATGGTTCTTTTCCCATTCCAAAGGCCATATCTATATTTTTATTTTTTTATAGTAGGAAATCTTACAGCATTTATTTTGGAGTCTGCAGAATTTCATGAAAAAGAAACAAACAAATCAGCATGTGGTGTTTTTGTCAAATAAAAAGGAAGTGCATCATTTCTCCAGCTAATTGTTTCTTTGTCTCTTTACAAAATGATGACATTTATTGTTAGCATCAATCTTTTATTTTATTTTTTCTTAGTTTTACTTTATTGATATTTTCTGTGTAATGTTCTGGATATGCTCATGAAAGCAATATTATCTTCATTGATTGTTGGAAAAGGCACTTACAATTTTGACAGAAAGTAGTTAGCAGTTGCCTTTTTGGACCACACCTAGACTGGGGAAATTATAATTGTATATAATAATATGTATATAATGTATATAATTGCCTGCTTCATCCACTGTGTGGTCAGCCAACATGCAATCCAACCCAAAACTCAGCTCAGCCATAAACTAGAATTAATTTGCTCTCTTCAGACATAAAAGCGGGAGGAAAGGAGACAGAGCTAAGCATCGTAATTTCATCAGCCTCTCCCCCACTCTCTCCACTATTCTCATCACTCCCTACAAGTCGAGATTAATTGCGTACAGCAGAGAGTTTGTGATGTTTATCACAAACTGAATTGGAAACTTGTCATATACTGCAATATTCAATACGATGAACCATGATGGCATAGTGGTTAGAATGCAGTATTGCTATTGCTTAATGCATTATAAGCCGCCCTAAGTCTCCGGAGAAGGGCGGCATATAAATCAAATAAATAATAATAATAAAAACCCTGCAGAGAAAAGTGCAGAGAAAAACAACAAAGATGATTAGGGGCTGGAGGCTAAAACATAAAGAATGGTTGCTGGAATTGGATATGTCTATGTTTAGTGAAAAGAAGGACCAGGGATGACATGATAGCAGTGTTCAGATATCTCAGGGGTTGCCACAGAGAAGAGGGAGTCAAGCTATTCTCCAAAACACCTAAGGGAAGGACAAGAAGTAATGGGTAGAAACTAATCAAGGAGAGAAGCAACCTAGAATTAAGAAGAAATTTCCTGACAGTTAGAACAATTAACCAGTGGAACAACTTGCCTCCAGAAGTTGTAAATTCTCCAACACTGGAAATTTTTAAGAAGAGGTTGGACAACCTCCAAGGTCCCTTCCAACTCTGTTATTCTATTCTATTCTGGGTTGGTTTGTCTGACTGCCAGCAGTTTGATCCTGATCAGCTCAAGGTTGACTCAGCTTTCCATCCTTCTGAGGTCAATAAAATGAGGGCTCAGATTGTTGGGGGCAATATGCTGACTCTGTAAACCACTTAGAAAGGGCTGTAAAACACTATAGAGTAGTATATACAGTAACTCTAAGTACTATTTCTATATTCATCCCGGTACTTTGAAACTGGAATGCTAAGGTGCCACCAGAAGTTGACAATATGCTTGCAGACACCCTCCATGATACATAGCAACCTCTATGCCTATGTGATTATATGTTATTTATAAATACATTTTAAAGAAAATTAAGAAAAGCTGGTGTACCACCCACCAAATTAATTTCAAATTTTTTTCTCAAACACATTTCTAAATAGTACAGAATGTGAGCTATGGTGTGGAAGTATGTCCAACTGCCCAGAAAAACAAAATAAGCTATGATGATAAAGAGCATTTTAGAAAATAAGCTCACCAGTTTGCCTTCTGGTATTTATGAACTTCCATTGTGACTTCCATGGAGAATGGATGCTCATTGGCCTGGAATGTTTGCTATGTTCTACTGTAAATATCTACTATTTAACATGTTATTTTATACAGTAAATGCCAGTGTACTGCACCTAAAACATTACAGTCAATTATGCATCTAATGTGCAAGAGATTGTAATGCAAGTGACACTGATTGGGAATATGATAATTAATGGCCCCAGACAGGGAGAACCATTTCATCTCTTTATTAGAAGCATTTCATCTCTTCTCTGAAGTCCTGAGGAGAAGCTCTCTCCTCATGCTCCTAATCTCTTTATGGAAATGAGAATCTCCCTATAACAGGAATGGAGGTTTTCCTGCCCAAAGAAGCACTTCTTGGTGAAATGTTATGTTTATGTAGAGTCATAGCCTCTTATGGAGAAAGATGCCTATGTTTGTTGCAGATTTAACAAAGATGTTTGGAAACAAGAACTATGAGTCATTCACATAGTCTCATTCTCAGCCTTAAAATATTCCAGGAGATATTAGAGCAACTCAGAAAAGCACCAAGGCTAGACAAGTAAAACACCCTTTGCATGCTAGTCCCAGATCCTGCTTCTGCCAAATTATTGATCAAGATGTGGCAGCAAAATAGGAAGGATGTGAGACAGGCAAGTTGTGAAATGAGACGAAGCAAGAAGCAGCAATAAATATTATCCTGTTCTTCCCTGCTTCTGTCAGAGTTTAGAAATTGTCTTCCAATTTCAACAACCATCATAGACTTAACCTCAGATGGCTGTTGACAGCAATTCATTCATTACATGTGCAGGTATCTACCTATGCATGGCAAACAAGCTTCAGCATCTGTTAATCAGGTAACTTCTCAGCTGAAGAGGTCACACAAGACTCTTCACAATCTGATTTTTTGGGGGGCAGAGTATAAAACTAATTGTGTGCCCATGAATCTGGATCATGCCATAGTGTGCCCAATCGTTGCATGGGGCAATCCAAGAAAATGAGGTACACCCAAACTTTGTTGCACCAAGTATACATCCAATGAAAGCATGGATGGGAAAAGCATTGTTTGTCCTACGCTCAATATCACATGCTTTACTGTCATTGAACACTAGTCCATTGAACACAGCTCTTGAAAGGGAAGCCTACATTAACTGCACCTTTTTGCTATTTTTAGTTGTTATTTTTGCTAGATATTTTAATCCTAAAATGGAACCCACCTTGAGTTGCTCTTTTTAGGGATAGATAGATAGATAGATTAAATGGAAATATGTTAATTTCATGAAGAGTTGATGTTTATTGTATGCCTTTGCTGCCATCAACTGACATTCCAGGGATGTTTTGCATATCAGTAGTCCTATTGAGTACTGCAATGTTTCTCAGACTCAACAACTTTAAAATGATGGACTTCAACTTCCAGAATCCCCAGCCAGCCTAATTCTTGGTGTTGAAGTCCACATGTCTTAAGGTTGTTGAGGTTGAGAAATGTAATGGAATATAGTGAGAAAGTGAATTCCCATGAGGATGGGAGTTCCTTTCAGAGGAGTAAGAGTTCATTTAGCCCATATATGATGTGTGAGAGAAAGAGGGCCAAGACAGCCTCTCCTTAATAATTCATAAAGTGTATTGTAGATGCAAATAATAGAGTCCTTAGTCTGGCAAGATTTTGTCTGTAGGTCTGAAACAATAAAGAACTTAGCTTGAGTTAACTGTCACATGTCATTTTTGGTTTGGGACCTGACAAAAACATTGGTGCATTGGCCCTTCACCTAAACATGTACTAATCATGCAGAATTCCTAATTGTTTATATGAATCCTTTTTAGGATGCTGCCCTGAGCATATTGTCCAAATGGGTTTAAGCAGGGATGGGTTCTACTTACCTTTACTACTGGTTCGCAACGGGGCCGTGCGTGTGCTCTCACTTCAATCCTGCGCACATGCTCTTCTGTGCAAGCACAGAAGCTTCTGTTTATGCGCAGAAGCATTTCGATGATGTCGGGACAGTGGGCGGAGCCTCCTGCTGGTTTTACTATCAGTTCTATAGAACCAGTGCGAACCAGGGGCAACCCACCACTGGGTTTAAGGAGGCTGGAAACCATAGCTGTGTTCTCACATTAAAGTTTGAAAATATGCATGGAGGGGCTTGAATGTACAGACCTTAAGACATATGTTGATTCAGCTAATGTGTACATGATGTCAAGGTTAACTTGTAGTGGAAGATGGAAATATCATGCGAGCAACTCATAAAATCAACAAAAGGAACCTGTATTGAGGACTGAGATATCAGAAGATAAAAGTGTGGTTTTATAAGGCTTGTATTATGCTAACATATAAAAGATGCATCCTGACAATCACCAGGGAATGACTACTGCTTCTAATCTCTTAGCAACAAGTATGTTTGATGGCTTAGTAGAAGCATAAAAACTAACACAAGGAATTTGATTTCACTGGTAAATTCACTTGTTTCATATAGTTAATATGAGAGAATTTTTACATAAATACAACTTTTTTTCTAGGGAAAAGACCAGATATATTCTGGAAAAGGGCTGTGTATTACAGATATAGTGTCATGTTAATTGCCTATTCATAGTATAGTTATTGACCATTCCATTCTTTTAAAATATCTGCTTTCTGCCAGAAGAACAAATACCGCACTTAGGTTGATTTATGTAAATCAGTGTCATTCAGGCAAATGTTCCTTAAATGCAGAATGGCATTTTATCTCTGGTATTTGAATGCTGCCTATTTTTTAGAAAATAAAACTTTTGATAAAGATGATTGCAGGAGTGCAATCTGTTGGAGCGCGTAGGAATAGGTGGCCGATACCTTGACAAGAGTAAGGAACAAGTATGACACTTCCTTGTGCATGAGTTGTGAGCAACAAGTTATCCACCATTGTATTTATATATGATTGTTTGCTATGTAGACTTTCCTTACTTTCAGTTGCCTTACACCACATGACTCCAGTGCCACTTTGCAGGAGGAAATTATGTTTTTTGTATCACAAACTTTATTATTTCTATAAGTGAGAAACATCTCTGAGATTTTTCCCCTAATGATTTTACAGGTAGTCCCCACTTAACAACCACAATTGGGACTGATAACTCCATTACCGTGCAATTAGGTCATTAAGTGAGATATCACAAGACTGCAACTAACTTACAATGTTACTTCAACAATGTTCTTTAAGCGAATCACGGGGAAGGGGGAGGCATTAAGTGAGATGATTGTGAGTTGCATTGACTCTGTTTCTCAGAAGCTGACTATGAAGCACACAGATGGTGATCATGTGATTGCTGGATGCTATGACAATCATAAACATCTACCAGATGCAAAGTACCCAAATTTTGATCATGTGACTGTAGTGATGCTGTGACAATCTTAAGTGTGAGGACTGGTCATAAAGTTACTTTTTCAGAAGATCGTATCTTTGTACATTGGCTAAACAAGGCAGCCAGTAAACAATGGCTACTTATTTCAAATTTATGAAAAATGATTTGCTTTATTCTTCCACATATATGAAAGTTGGAATTCTTTTCCCATCAGAGAAATCTGAAGAAGTCATCCACACCCCTTTTCCATAAAATTGATGAATTTGGCAGGTCCTTGCTGCTACTTTGACCCAATCAGAGAGACTCAGATTGAAATCTCAGGTTTGGAAATCTCTTTTCAATAGCAGAGTTTCAGGCTAACAGCATAATTTCAAAGTCAGGCTGTTGACCAAAATTCTCCTTCGGTCTTGAGACTGAAAAGTGGCTTTCCAATCACAAGGAGCCACATCTGTAGGATGAGTGATGGCTAAAGGGAGTGATCTTTTTGGGACATATAGTTTTAAAATAAAACTGCAGTTTGTAAAGAATGTTTTGGACAACAGAGCTGTGTAGTGCTATGGATTCAAAGGCAAAAAATTGTGCTCCTGAGTATACAGGATTACTGTCTGAAACTATTTAACCCAGCTCTGTTTTTCCCTAGGATTGTGCAACTATTGCACAGTTCTAGGGAGAAAATACACTTGGTTTAAGGAGCTGAAGTCAGATACTCTCTTCTCACCCCTATGCACTCTAAAGCAGCTTTCTGTCTTCAAATCCAACAAGCTGCTCAGGCTGATCAGATAACGCTGTATATGGAAAGACATTTTTTTTTAAAAAAAAAAAGCAGTGACAGCATGCCAAGAAGAGTTACTTATAAGACAGTGAAGAGATATTGTGATATCAGGGGCAGCACGGAGACTTCTAAGCTGAGTTTTAAATTGTTATAAAATACTCAGAAGACCCCTTCTGCAGTAGATAGTATAGATAATGACAAGATAGGACTCCATGAACAAATGAATGACAACTGTGTAGTGTAGGTATAAAATGTATATATGGACACAAATGCCAATGCTTAGATCCATGTGCAAACATGCATTCATACACAGGGCCACCCTACCCACTCATCACCCCACACACAATCTTTCCCATCCCATGGTCATGGCAAAGTTAACCTACATAGCTCATCCACGCTGAAGTTACTTCATTTGAATAAACTGCTTGATTTAAATGAAGTTAATGATTGTGTTCTCCATTTAAATTGCAATCCAGGAGTGTAGTTATTGAGAGCAGGGGTATCTAATTCAATGTATGTCTTTTGGTACATGTGCGTATACATGAATGCATTCAATGTACATGTGGAGGAAGCATGTGAGTAAGCTTCAAGAGTGAACCAATGGGGAGAATATGAAAGCTGCATACTATCAGCATACTTTATGCCTAGAGAGTAATAACAATAAGGCTATGTGCTTTCTGGAATGATGACACAATAGGCTCCTACTGTCTTTGATAGAATCATTCCAAAATTCATGAAAATTTGACATGAAACAAACATACAGTAGCCCACATCACATTTCTTAACAGAATAACACAGTTGGAAGGGACCTTGGAGGATTGGCAAGCTGAAGGCATCTTTGGGGAGTTCTACTCATAATATTTGCACTATGTTTAAATTATAGTATAGCAAACGCCTAGGAAAAATAGTGATGCAGCTTCCCCCCCCCCTTCAGTTTTTCATTATCTTTAAGATTTGTAGACTGATGCTAAGAAATAGGTGAGATCAAAAAACAGCTGGTACACAGACCTTTCTGACTTGTATTAACTTTTCTGATGAATCCAATCTTAAATACAAAATTTTATCTCTTTGCAGATGTTTCAGAATTTAATGCCAGCATCCTTTAAACGAAGGAGACAGTTTATTTAAAGAATTCATTGAAAGAGAGCGAAACACCTAAATGCAAATTTCTTTAGTTCCCAGAAGAGAATCTTCTCTTTTGTTTATGAGAACAGATGCCATGAAGATCACAAAGAAATAGAACATACAGCTTTGGCTAAGAACAGTTGAGGTTTTGCCCAAAGCCATAATTCAAATTGGATTCTGGTATTGAAACCCCTAAGGAATGCTCATAGTACATTTTCCAACTTGCTGATAATTAAAATCTTTATGGCCTTGATGAACCTGAGGAATCTGGATCACAACAGGGCATGTAGATTGATCGGCGTAGTATAGGCTGAGGTTGAGCAATGGCCTAGAGATGGAGCTCTTGCCTCACAATCAGGAGGCTGTGAGTTTGAACCTACAGGTAGGTAGTGTAGATATTTCTCTCTCTGGGCGCAATGAGTAATTGTCTGCTGCAAACTCCTCATCAGGAAGGGCATCTGGCTAGTATGTCGGCTTGCGACACCCTTCTCTGTGGGAGCCCCAGCCCTGTGGAATGAACTGCCCCCGGAAATACATAAGATCTCCGACCTCCGGGTATTTCGTTGTGCACTCAAGACCCTGTTGTTCCACCAGGCTGGGCTATCAACATAACAATTTTAAATTGGGTTTTAAATTTCTGGGGTTTTAAATTGAGCCAAATTCATTTAATAATTTTAAACTATTTTAATTGATGTTGTCTTGTGTTTTTAATAGGCTGTACACCGCCCTGAGTCCTTCGGGAGAAGGGCAGTTTAGAAATAAAATTATTTATTTATTTTATTATTTATTTAGTAAACACTTCAGCTCCATTCATTCTTCCTGACTCCATCCCGATTACAGGATTGTGAAAAGAAAAAAAAAGGAAAAGACTGAGGTTGGCTTCTCGCCATGCTGGCTCATCAGGATCAGGAGCCCAGTTCTCTAAGTACAGGAAAAGAATGGAAATATCAAGGGTTATATAGTGTAGATGGAAGAAGCATCTAAAGGATATGCCAGGCATATTAACCTATGAATTCATTCATTTGGAAAATTCATTTCCAACAATGTGCTGATAACCTCTAATTAGGATGGATTTAAAAGGAGACTGGTTAAATTCCCGGAGAAGAGCTTTATTGGGTACCATTGATCCTGAACACTCAATTATATCCCTGAATTGGGGACAGCATGCCTCCTAATATTAGTTGCAGGAAAATATCAGCATGAGAGAGGTGTGCTTCATTCAATAAACACCAGGAACATCTGAATGGCCACTATGAGAAAAAAAAATGCTAGACTAAAATGGGCCTTAGTCTGATCCAACAAGGCTATCATTATTTATTTATTTTTACTAAATAGGTATGGATGGTAACACATCCATGGACCAGAATGAAACCCATCTAGTCTACATTCTGTGTCAAGCAGCAAAGATCAAATGAATTCAGAATCTGGACATCAGATTAACAGCTTTCTTCTACTGTTGCTCTGTAAAGTTGGTATTTAAGATAAATTGTCTGTAATTCAGCAAACAGCAAACAGCTATCGAGATTAATAGATACTAATAGTCCAGTCATCTATTGAATTTGTCTGCTCTTCTTTTAAAAGCAACTAATCAATTGACCACCGTATTGGAAAGTAGGACTGGAATAGGAAAGAAGTTAGACATATCCATGCAGTTAATGAGTGAATATAGCACCATTTATTACCATGCACGCATAGTAGAAAGTGTATTTGCATGATTTTATCTGTATTAAGAGCTAATCTATATTTCTCTATAGTGACCTAGAATAAATATGTATTCTAATACCTACTTAACTTAAAACTTATGTTACAAGCCACTTCATTCATTCTTGCCCCAAAGATGCTTTTCGGAAGGCAACTGGACTTTCTTGGGATTTTTTTTTCATTGAAAGTGTTTCACTTCTCATCCAAGAAAGCTTTTTGAGTTCCCCCTGAATGCTGGGGAATAGGAGTATTTATATTCTTTGCAGTCATCTGGTGGTTGTTTTCAAGGAAAAAACCCAAGAAAATCCAGTTGTCTTTTGAAAAGCACCTTTGGACAATCAAGACCTGGATTATGGAGAATCTCCATTGACATTAATTCATTCATTCTTCCTCCCACTTTACCTCATCTACATACTTAAGAATGCTAACAGCATCTCTTCTTAGCATTCTCTTGCCCACTTATGCAGCACTTGGACCATGCTCTAATACCTTTTAGAGTCCAGGGATGGATCTCCTTTCTTTTGGTTCTTTTCTACAGGTTTTTCTTTGGGTTCCTGTCCCCCCCCCACTCCCCAACTGTGATTCTTCTGCTTCTCACTATTCCAGCCATCACCTCCTCTCTCTCATACCTTATCAAGATGCCTTTCACTCCAGCAGTATCTCCTGCCAAACCTAGAAAACCCGTTTCTCTGTCTACCTGCTGAGGCTTCTTTTATATTTCTTTCTTTTGAATCCTACATGCCAGCCTGCAGGTGCTTCTAAGGAATTTTTAAACTCTCACACACACTCTCTCCCCACCCCTCTCCCCTTCCCTTTTCTCCTTTTTCTCTGCAAATGCTTACATGTGTAAATGGGCAACTGAATGTCATGTAGAGCAGGGGTGGGTTCTAAAATTTTTTACTACCGGTTCGGTGGGTGTGGCTAGGTGGGGAGGCATGACTGATTGTGCGTGGCCAACATGACATCACTCACGCACTCAGTCACATGATTCCCCCAAGCCACACCCACTGAAAAGGTAGCTAAAATTTTTGGGACTTTTTGAAACTTTTTTTTGACAATCCGGCCCCATATCCAGGTCGGGATGCATGGGGTGACGGTGGTCGTCTCAACTTTCCCTCCGTTGCCCTTCCTGGCTGAAAAGTGCCCCTTCTGGCCTCTGACGGGCCTTCCTTGTGGTTGCAGCTGGAGCAACCCACTCTGCCAGCTCAGGGCAGTGGACTCAGCTGTAGCCCAGATGAGCCAAGGAACTGCGGGGAGCCTCCTAGCCTTTACCCCGCGCCTCCGCACCACTTTAGGGCACCCAGTTTACTGGGCTGCCCCCATCCCTATTGCAGCTCCAACGGCGGCAGCTTCAGGAGACACAGGCGAAGGCTGGGAGGGGGATGCAACACACGGGAGGCTCCCCGCAGTCTCTCAGCTTGTCAGGGCTATAGCTGATTGAGGTGCTTTAGCAGCCATGAGCTGCATTTTCCTCCAAGTCTCACAGAGAGAAGCACCTGTTTCCCTCTGCCGTTCACAGTGCTTAGAGGAAAGCATGGCTCATGGCTGCTATCAGGCTGCCCCAGTCCCTATCGCGGCTCCAACGGCGGCAGCTTTGGGAGATGCTGGTGGCACAGAGGCGCAGGCGAAGGCTGGGAGGGGGATGCAACACGCAGATAGCCAAGTCCACTCCCCTTCACCTCCCCACACTTGTTTACCTGTTCCAGAGAGCTTGGGCTACCCCTCCCTCTGACCCAGCCACCTTCCTTGCTGGTGTCGCTCCTGAGCGAACTCTTCTGTCCTCAGCTGTTGCAAAGAAGTGGCAGCTCTGGGTGCACCACACCTGCTCTGTTCTCTTTGAGAGCCACTTTGCACCTTGTTTGCAAAGCAGTTCTCAAAGAGAAAGAAGCGGGCATAGCGCACCCAGAGCTGCCACTTCTTCGCAACAGCTGAGGACTTCTTCTGCTTGGAGCTCCAAGCTGCAGGGAGGGGGGGGGCAGATGCAACGCCGGCAGCTTTGGTGGGCTCCTTCCCTCAGTGGTTTGTTTTCTTTTACCTCATCTAGGCGACTTTGTAATTAAAGGCTGCTCTGCGCCTTTTGATCTTTCTTGGGCACGGAGAAAAGGGAGCCTGTGCAAAGGGACTGAGCCTGCTGCTGAACTTGGAAGCCGAGAGGCTACTTTTCCACCCAGCCACTGGGTGGAAAAGAAGCCATCTTTGCGCATGCGCAGCTTTCTTCTCACCGGCTGAAGGACTTTTCAGCACCCTGCAGCCAGGCGGCTGAGAGGCTTCTTTGCTCCGGTCAGCTTCAGGTGGGCGAGCAAGCAGCAACCTGGGAACCAGTTCAGAGGCATGGCCTGGCTGCCGTTACTACCGGTTCGGAGAGCTACTTCCTAAAGTTACTACCTATTCGGTAGAACCAGGCCAAACCGGAAGCAACCCACCACTGATGTGGAGCTGTAAACTATTGTGGAGAGGGGAAAAAAACCTGTGACCTTGATAGTTTCAGAACCATTCATCCTTCTACACCAGTCCTTCTGCTAGCAATAAATTCTGGATTCTGTCTATGTAAAGTTTTACTTCTTGTTATAAATCCTGCATCTCTATATAAGTTGTTTTAATGGATCACTCCAAGTTAGCACATTTTGAAAGAGATTAAAAAAAATCCTGGCTGAAGGAATACATACATACCCAGACACTTAAAACTCCAAGTTAGTAATTACCTACTAATGGAAATATCTGGATAATCTTTCACTTGAAAAATTGTGGGATAGGATTTAATTGATGCTCAGATAAAATGTACATGCCTAAAATAAACAATGGGAAATTATTATTTTGTCAAGGTTGTCTGTGTATCTCTTTTATAAGTTTATCCCTTTTATAGACCCCTCACATCCTGGACATAAATTGTTTCAACTTCTACCCTCAAAAAGACACTATAGGGCACTGCATACCAAAACAACTAGACACAAGGACAGTTTTTTCCTGAATGCCATCACTCTGCTTAACAATTAATTCCCACAACTGTCAAATAATTTATTAAGACTGTATTACTGTTATTCTTCTCTTCCTTACTAGTATCTATCTCTTCCCACTTATTACTATAACTATGTTGCTTTTATCTTTCAATTATATTGTTTTTATTTGTTTCCTAGGGGAAACACCCCTCCTACCAGGGGTGGGTTCTACTTAGCTTTACCATCTGTTTGCAACAAGATTGCATATGCAGATTGCTTCTGATGATGTCAGGGTCAGTGGACGGAGCCTCCCACCAGTTTTACTACCGATTCTATAGAACCGGTCCAAAGCGGGGGCAACCCACCACTGCCTAGTACAATTTGATAACTTATTAGTAACCTTGACTATCACTAAGTGGTGTATCTTTTTATTCTTGATGAATGTATTTTATTCTCCTTATGTACAGTGAGAACATATACACCTAAACAAATTCCTTGTGTGTCCAATCACACGTGGCCAATAAAGAATTCTATTCTATTCTATTAATTGACAAAATACATACACATCAGAATGTATGTCAAGTTAGGTTGGCTGATGCAGGGTAGATGAATATACTGTAGAAACTAGCATTTGTAATATTATAATGTAAAGAAACTTATTGTCTTTGTTGTTGCTTTTACAGTTACCCAGTTTCAGATTTAGCTGTGAATCCCTTGGCACCCATAACCATTTCACATTCAGGGTAGTTCACATTATCATGTCAGAATAACATTGAGGAAATCCCAGATGCCATAATTAAGTCATTGCTTCTCCATACTTTCTGTTTATAGCTTAAACTATGCATGCAGCAAATCTGCATTCTTTGTTGCCAGGTGTATAAACTCGCAAGTAAGTTTCAGTCTGTACATGGTGATGATTTCTTTGTGGCCCTTGTAATGAAGCTTGCTATTAAATTAAAAACAGTAATCTAAACACACACATAAACTGTTATTGTCCATAAGTTTTAACCTCTACCAACTATAATTTATACATAGAAAATACACCTGTTATGTGCAGCTGTTTTCTCTTGAGTTATTTTGCAGAGATAGAGGTATATGGCAGAACAAGAAAACATGTTCCTTCTTCCCCTGTTTTATTTTACAGTATTGTTCTTGGGATTGACTGATTTTTTTTTATCCCTTAAAAAGGGCTGTTTATTTTCTTTAGCTGGTGAATTAAATCATACCAAATCAAACTTTTATTATAATTTTAGACTGGCATAGATGTTGAAAGGAAAATCAAGTGGGTGTCATGACCCATCGGATCCCGGTTCAGAGGAGAAGATGGAGTTGGAACCAGGAACATCCAATAGGGATGGCACATATCTCCTAGAATGTTTGGAGAGTCCAAGGGCTGAGAATGATGCTGTCCCAAGCCTCTCTGGCATTGGGGGAGGTGGTCAACCAGATTGGAAAACTGCCTGCCCTCACAAACACAGGTTGACTACAGACAAGCAGCAGAGATGAGAGGCAGTAGATTCACTCTGAGGAGAAACTGCTGCCTCCCCCAGTCAATCCAAGGGCACAGAGAGTGGAGCAGAGGCAAGCTCAAAAGAAATCTGTGAGACTTCTGGCAAGGAGGCCTCTCCTCTTCACAAGAAACACCTGGCTTGAGCTCATTTAATGAGAGGCTGGAGAAAGGTGTCTTCATCAGGAACAATTGTTTGGCTTTGGCATGCACTTCCCCAACCTTGGAAAAACTCTGTTCTGGATTGTGTTTCTGCCTGTGGATGCTGAACCTTGCCTGTGGACTCTTGACCTTGTATTGTGGACCTCAAACCTTTTTTATGATTTATAGACCTTGCCTTGTGGACTTGCATCTTATTTCTGGACTATGGACTTCGTCTGTCCCTGGTGAATAGGCTCTGGTGATCATTGGCTTTAGTTTGTGGGACTGTGTTGCACTGACATTGGATGGCAGCCTTCGGGGAGGTTTGGGGTGGAGCTTTTTTGACCATTGTAAGGCCATTTGCTGTGGGATAGCAGAGTAATGAAGGGCTTTAGTGAAGACTGCATCCATCTAGGTGACCTGGGTCATAACAATGGGATTTTGAGTCCAATTTTTCACAGTTTTTTTTTCCTGGCACAGTTTTTCAATATAGTCTGAACATCTCTCTGTCTTGTCACCTTAAATGCATCAGCGCTACTCAATAACCTATGCAGACCCAAGATTGTACCGTCTAGAATTGATGGCAAAGCCCTGAAATATATGTAGAATTTCCCAGTAATTTTTGTACCAAACCAAAGTCAAAGAAATTTGATTGTGTTTAAGTTTTAGCTAGGATTTAGTACATCTAAGAAATGGGTAGGAATACCTGTCCATCCCCAAAACAACGAGATAAAAATCCCATCCCATGGTGACTTGTATGAGCCACTCACTTGCTGCTCCTCACGGTTGAAAAAGAAAAAAATAGTTCTAATGTTAGTCCTCGAGCACTGAAAACTTGCTTCATAAATTATTACAATGTCATCCTGAGAAATTTCACAGCATAAAATACTGCTGCTTTATACATTTTAGAAAGAGATGCACAAAACAAGCATACTGTATACCAAACAGGGCAAGCTGGATGGTGAATCACGGAAACGAAGCTTTGTTTTCAGAGTACACAAAAGAGGATTTTAACAAAAATATTAGAACATCTGGATAGCCTGATAATCACTATCTATAAAAGGCTCAATAGACAGCTCAAAGACATATGCATTCATCGGAAATTTCAACAGGCACCTTGAATGGGAAGCATTTTAGAATCACACCAAGAAACTCACCCTGGGGATTTTTGCAGCCAAGAGTGTGGGATTAGCTTCTGATAATCATCTGACTTTTCCTGCTGCTTATCTGAACTGAATAACCATCCCATATGGAGGACCACGAACTGCTTATTAGAATTCTTGTCCTTCTGCCAGGTTTTAAGAACACAAAGGAGAGGTAACAGTGGGCTAGAAGATATTTCAGAATTCTAGCTAGGCCAACAGCACATTTTCTTTTTATGCCACTACACATCTCCCTTTTATAAAGTACTGAAGTGGCTTCAGGCTTCTCTGGACTGCTTGTACAATCTCAGCACATATATTCCTGTGATCTTTTGCAAGTCATAGGCACCAAAGAGGGCTGCTGAACATAAATAAAAAGTCAAATGTTGAGATGAGCTTGGTTAGGCCTTCTATGGCGCTGAAAGTTTACTTCACATTTATACCAGTTCCTCATTTGGATCCAGAGTGCCATGGATCAGTTTGAATCCAAGTGAACTCATAGGAGGCACAAAAAGGAAAATATAACTCACCTTACAGGTGAAGGTTAAACTAACATTGTGTTTTCCCTTCTCCCTGAGTTTTTTAGTCTTTTTGTCAAAAGATAGAAGATGGCAGAATTTTCTAAATAACAGAGGTTCAGTTCAGCCTAATGTTAATAAACCTCACGGGTGTCCAAATTAGGTTGTATTAATATTAATACTGGGGAACAATCTTGAAGTTTTCATCAGAATTGGCCCAAAACTTTTCTTTTAATAATTTGTAGGGATAGATAACATCTCTTCTTCACTTCAGGGATGAGAAAGAGTTTTCAGGGAAGTTGACTTATTTATAGATTTGTAAGATTCCCAGGAAGACAGACTCCACTGCTTCTTATAACAACCACAATCTCCTCAGTTGTATAGCCTTTGGCACCCTAATTAGAAGATGTACTCAGATTACTAAGAAAACTTCAGGGATTAGTCCAGGAAGTTTGCAGGAGTCAAAAATAACTCAAAAGCAAGCAAGCGCGCACACACACACACACACACACACACACACACACACAAACCCCACCATAAACACCCTTAGCAACTTCTTCACTTCAGAATCATAATCACAATCATAATCATGTTTATTTGTCAAGCATATATAAGATAACAGGTAAAAGTATAAACATAATTTGAATACATGAAAAGAGTAAGTAAAAAGGAATATTAGTACAGGGACGGTAGGCATGCTGGTACACTTATGCACACCCCTCACAGACCTCTTAGGAATGGGGTGAGGTCAACAGTAGACAGTTTAAGGTTAAAGTTTTGAGGGTTTGGGGAAGAAACTACAGAGTCAGGTAGTGCATTCCAGGCATTGACCACTCTGTTACTGAAGTCATATTTTCTGCAATCGAGTTTGGAACCGTTTACATTGAGTTTGTATCTATTATTTGCTCGTGTATTGTTGTGGTTGAAGCTGAAGTAGTCATTGACAGGAAGGACATTGTGGGAGATAATTTTATGTACTATGCTTAGGTCAGACTGAAGTTGGCGTAGTTCTAAATTGTCTAAGCCCAAAATTTGGAGTCTGGTGGCATAAGGTATTTTATTGGATGGGGAGGAACAGGCTCAGGCTCAACCCATCCAAGACCGAGTGGCTGTGGTTTCCGACGTCCCGATATAGTCAGTTGACGCCATCACTGACTATTGGGGGTGAATCATTGGCCCCCACAGAGAGGGCTCGCAACTTGGGCGTCCTCCTGGATTCATGGCTGTCTTTAGAAGAGCACTTGACGGTCGTGATTTTTCATCAGGTTCACCTGATTCGCCAGTTGCATCCCTTTCTGGATCGGGACTCGTTACGCACAGTCACTCATGCCCTTGTCACCTCCCGCCTGGACTATTGCAATGCTCTCTACATGGGGCTCCCCTTGAGGAGTACCCGGAGGCTCCAACTGGCGCAGAGTGCGGCTGCGCGGGTGGTAATGGGAGCGACATGGCGTTCCCATGTAACACCCCTCCTGCGCGAGCTGCACTGGCTCCCGGTGGTCTTCCGGGTGCGTTTCAAGGTTCTGGTTACCATCTTTAAAGCGCTCCATGGCTTAGGACCCGGGTACTTGCGGGACTGCCTACTACCACCAATAGCCTCCCACCGGCTGGTACGCTCCCATAGAAAGGGGCTCCTCCGGGTGCCGTCAGCCAAACAATGCCGACTGGTGGCCCCCAGGGGGAGAGCCTTCTCTGTGGGGGCACCTACTATCTGGAACGAGCTCCCCGCAGAGATACAGAGGATCCCGGATCTGCACACCTTCCGCCGCGCCTTAAAGACCTTACTATTTCACCAGGCCGGCCTGGCCTAATTTTCCCCCTCTTTTATAAAAGATTTTTAAAATTTTAAATATCTTTTAGTATTTTATATATTCAATTTTAAATTGGTTTTAAAAGTTTGGGGTTTTAAATTTGTCGGGGCCAAAATTATTTAATTTGATTTTATTCTATTTTTAAATTTTGTATTGTATGTGTTTTTATTGTTTGGCTGTGCACCGCCCTGAGTCCTTTGGGAGTAGGGCGATATAGAAATCTAATAAAATAAATAAATAAATAAATAAATAAATAAATAAATAAATAAATAAATAAATAAATATTGTGGTTAGAGGAATGGAGGACTCTTCTCGTAAAATATCTCTGGACTCTCTTGATTGTATTTATGTCTGATATGCAGTGCGGGTTCCAGACAGATTAGCTGTATTCAAGAATTGGTCTAGCAAATGTTTTGTATGCTCTAGTTAGAAGTACAACATTACCAGAGAAAAAGCTATGCAAGATTAGCTTAACTACTCTTAATGCCTTTTTGGCAATGTTGTTGCAGTGGGCTCGGGCACTTAGATCTTTAGAAATGAGTACTCCAAGGTCCTTGACAGAATGAGGGTCATCTACAAGGTCATGTCCATCTAATTTGTATTTTATGTTTTGATTTTTTTTGCCAATGTGCAAGACAGAGCATTTGTTGGTTGAGATTTGAATTTGCCACTTGTTAGACCAATCTGACACATAGACAAGGTCTTTTTGAAGGGTAGTGGCATTGTCGGTGGCATTGAATAGTTTAACATCATCAGCGAAGAAAACACAGTTGCTTTTAATATGATCACAAAGGTCATTTATGTAAAGTATGAAGAGTGTTGGACCTTGGGAGCACCGCTATTAACATGTACAGGATTTGATAGAGCACTTCCTATTTTGACCACTTGTCTGTTTGACAGGAAGGCAGCTATCCATTTATGTAGGAGTCCAGAAATGCCATAGGATTTTAGTTTTAGAAGTAATTTGTCATGTACCACTGAATCAAAAGCTTTACAGAAGTCTATGTAAACTGCGTCTATTGCTTTGCCCTGATTGAGATGTGTAGTCCATATGTTTTTGCAATGTAGTAGTTGTAGATTACAGGATAATTTTTTTCTGAAACCGAATTGTTTGTTAGAAAGTAGGTTGTTTGTCTCTAGGTGTAGTGTAATAGATTGGTTAATGATTGATTACATGACTTTGCAGGTGACACAACATAAAGAGATTGGTCTTTAATTTTCAACTAGGCTAGGGTCTCCCTTTTTGAAGATAGTGCTGACCCTGGCTGGTGACCATTGGTAGGGCAAGGTGCTGGTACTGAAAGTTTTTTTAAAAAATTATGCTTAGAGGTTTTGCAACTTCAGTGGAAATTTTTTTTTAAGAAGTATGCACATAATCCATCAGGTCCAATAGATAGAGATGGTTTTAGATTGCATGGTGCCTTTTCAACATTGTCTTCTGTAAAATCAATATGTATTAGATCACCGTACTCATTGTAATTGTCTGTAGTACGACTGGGAAATATTGGGTATGTGTTGTTGCTATTTACAAAGACTGAGCCGAAGGACGTGTTAAAGAGATTGGCTTTAATGATTTTGTCAATACAATCTTCATTGTTTGGTCCTTTTAGGGTGGGATGGACTCAAACTTGAGTCCTTAAGTTTGTTGTTTACAAAATTATAGAAGACACGAGTGGATTCCGTAGAAGGTTTTCTTCTTGCTTGATGTGATAATTGGTGCATTCAATCTTTATTTGTTGGCATAAGTTTTTGTAGCGGTTTTTGAAGTTAGCTATGTAGTTTGTTTTGTTTTTTCACCAAAGAGATTTTTTTCTGGATTGTAATTTCCTTATTGTTATTGGTAGTTTATTTTTTCTGGTTTTGTGGGTATTAGTGATATGTAAAGTTTAATGATTCTTTTGAGTTCATGTAAGAAAACGTTGTAATGGTCGTCAGCAGTATTACAGCCAGAAAATAGATTTTGCTAATCAAGATATGAGAGTTCATTAAAACCTTCTACGGAATCCACTCGTGTCTT
This sequence comes from Arizona elegans, assembly GCA_022577455.1. Classification (NCBI taxonomy): domain Eukaryota; kingdom Metazoa; phylum Chordata; class Lepidosauria; order Squamata; family Colubridae; genus Arizona; species Arizona elegans. The sequence goes on along the minus strand of JAKOOJ010000001.1, from coordinate 279,221,646 downwards.
CTATAATTTTGTAAACAACAAACTTAAGGACTCAAAATCCATCCCACCCTAAAAGGACCAAACAATGAAGATTGTATTGACAAAACCATTAAAGCTAATCTCTTTAACACGTCCTTCGGCTCAGTCTTTGTAAATAGCAACAACACATACCCAATATTTCCCAGTCTATGAGATCATAATTGGCTTTTTTAAAGTTATAACTGGGAATCCCATCATTATGATTTTTGAGAGGGTGTAAGTTGAGACAAAAGTCAATCATGCTGTGGTCGCTGTTGGAGAATGGTTCTTTTATTTGTAGTCCATAAAACTGTTGCAGAAGTTGAGATCAAGGCAGTTATTGAGTCTAGTGTTGTTAGTTACTAGTTGATCAAGTCCCAGATTAGTTACAGTATTGTACAGGATTGCATGTATAGGTTCAGTTGTACATTCATTTAGGGTCCAATTAATAAGTGGTAAATTAAGGTCCCTAAGAAAATTATTGGGTATGGACAGGAGGCTGCCCAGGTTAGTAGTGAAGTTAACTTGTCCACATGTTCAATGTCGTAATCTGGGACTCTGTAACAAAGTAAGAATTGAAGTGTGGTATTTAAGGACAGGTCGCAGACGATGGTCTCAGGAAGAGCAACTTGAATATTTTTTAGATGTAGGGACTTTTTGTAGAAGATAGCACCTCCTCTACGGATTTCATGATCTGACTGGTAAATATGATAGTCTCTTACTGTAGTAATGGAGTCAGGGAGGGATGTATTTAGCCAAGTTTCACAGACAAATATAATGTCGAATATAGCCATATTTAGTAAGAGGAGGAATTCAGGTATTTTATTTACAAGGCTTCTTGCATTAAGTATTTGCATTTAAGGTCGGTAGTAGTTGTTATAGAGGAAGATATAGATGCCATCTCCTCTCCTGTATGTCAGAAAAGACAAGCTTGCAGGAGCTAAGACCTTTTCCAATAGGGCTTATTTGAAGTTCTTAACAGCCAGACAGCTTTGTAATAAAGATGCAGTCACTTAATTAGTCAGATTGAAGACATTGGGCTTTAAAAAGAAATAACAATGCATTAAGTGATAAGCAATGCAAACCTTTCAGTAAAGATATTCTACATATTGCTAGATTTTGCATCAATTGTTATTTCTCACCACTTTTCAAGTGTAGCTCCATGTACAGTCCATTGCAACAGTCTATTATATCTTTAATTAATTATATATTTTCCTTTGGATAGGCACCACCAAATCTGACTGGTTAGGAAGAATTGCAGCTGACATATCAGATGTAATTATGCAAAAATACTTTTTGCCATATCTGTCTCTTATGAATCAGGTGGCAATTTCAAAGGGTACTTCCAAACTATGACACTGTTATTTCAAGAGAAGAGCCCCAAAGAGGCTAAACCTCTATCTCTAAATCCAGTTTAAGAAGCTCAACGTTGAACTCACAACATGGAAGAATACATCTTGTTTCCATGGAAGTGGACAGTAAGGATCAACAGAACTGGGAATCAACATGATTATTTTGACACCCCACTCTAGAACTCCATAAAACTTTCCCCAGGTTTCATGGAGAGGGTATATAGCCTAGGAGAGGAGATGAAATATGCAAGGCCAGCAAATTTGATGTTAAAGTAATCCCTTCTGATATATGGCCATCCTCAAATGTTTGATTTATTGTCACAAGTATAATTAAACAAATTTGACATTGGTCTACTTGACAACTCAACCCTTGTGTTGACCCAACTAAATGCCAAGGTAAGGCAGTACTAGATTGGCAGGCACCCAAAGTATGCTTTTGTGTGCTGAGGTTTAGTTTTCCAGTCTTTATGGAACCTGACAGATTGTTGGAGCTGACACTCGGTGCTCCCCATCATCTTTTATGCGGTACTAGATTGGCAGGTACCCAGAACGAGGAAACAATTGCAGAGCTTTTTAGGGTTCACCAATTTCTACTATCAATTTATTCCTGTATTTGCACAGGTGGCCCTACCATACAGGAAGCATTCCAATGGTCTGCTAGAAAATATAAGAAACAAGCAGATAGGAAACGACAACTTCATCCACCCTTCCGAGTTGGTCAGAGGGTACACCCATCAACCAAATACTTGAATTTAGGCCTTCCCAGTAAGAAACTGGGACCCAGGCACATATACTGCTTAAAAGGTGATGGGGAGCATGGAGCATCAGCTCCAACAAAGATTCCTTTCTGTAACACTTTAAGGTGGTAAGTTAGTACTGATATCAGGATAAACAAATTTGGTTATTGCTTTTGCGTACTGAGGTTTAGTTTTCCAGTCTTTACAGAACCTGACAATGGGGTCAAATGCAATATTCTTTATGTCCTCATAAATTGTTGTACTGTCATTGGCTATCAAACAACCTAGGAGTCTAGTGGCATCAAGATTTCTAGTTACAGATTCATTGACTAGCCCTTTTTTCCCTTGGAATTTAAGAATAACTTAATTTAAGATTTCATTTGCCATAAATAGTCTATTTATTGCTCCATTCTGTTTTTCCAAAACCACTGAAGCCAGCTCAGTCTCTTGTCTCCCTCCGGCAAAGTGAAGCTTTTACTTCATAGAACCTGATTCTTTGAATGCACGTCATAGCAACATAATTCTTTTTTCCCCAGAGTGAAAAAGCTACTTTTATGCTGACACCAGTTGAGTTTGAAATAAACTGCTGAGAATATTATGGCAAGGGATCAAACTCTTATTTCTTCCAAGTGAGCTTTTCCAAAGAACAGTTGGGGACTGAGGAAGGAGCAGTGGGAGGTACCTGAAATGGATGATGAGATTCTGGTGATTTATGGGGTGTGATATTGACGATAGGATTATGGATTGTTACAGTTGAGGGTTTTGTCCATTAATGTCTAATGATTATTATTGTTTTTATGATTATAGTGTTGATACTGTATTTAGACTACTGCTGTGAGACACTCAGGATTGTAACGATGGAAGCGGGATGCAGGCATTTAAAACAAATACATTTATTGTATCTCCCATTAGGCGTTTATTTATTTATTTAAAACATTTATATATCCACCCATCCTCTAACCAACTCTGGGTGGCTCCCAATCAAAAGTGAAAACAACATATAAAACCACATCAAAACTGTAAAACCAAACACATTAAAGCACATTAAAAGCCTGGCATCAAGTCAAATTTCTAATGCACAGTCATCCAATCTGATCCCAGTGCTTGAGGAAAAAGCCAGGTCTTCAAGGGTCTACCGACAGTTAGAAGGATAGAGGCCTTCTTAACGTCAGTGGACAGAATGCCCTAAAGGGTAGGGGAATTGCATGTCAGCCTTGCACGTCAACCCAACCCAGGTGTGTGAATTGGTTTGTGCAATAGATCGGTCTATAGAGGATGGCAGTCTTCTGCTCCCCACATCCTAGGGGTGTTAAACTCACATTGTCATGGCAGCATCACGTGATGTTATCATGACTTTTTCCCCTTCACTAAACCAGGCGTGGATGTGGCCAGCACGTGATGCATCTGGCCCATGGGCCGGGAGTTTGACAGTCCTGTCCTAGACCATAAAGATAGATAATTCTTTCTACTCTTGGTAAGCATCACAGGCGGGCCATTTTAGAGCACCTTTCACTCATACTCATTTATACTACGCACTCATACTCTGTTAAGGTGTTTAGAGTTTTTAATGTTTTGTAATGATTATTTTATTTATCAAATTTTGAAAAAGCCCATGTCCCTCACAAAATGTTGTTATTTGTTAATTATTGTTTTATAACTTTGTTATATACTGCCTCGAGTCATGTTTTATGAGGTGGGCAACTACATAATTTTGGATAAACAAACAAACAAACAAACAAACTGAATTAGTAGTAATGAGAAATGAATCAATCTGCTTTTAACTTACCACAGTATGCCTTAATTCTTTCATGTGTCTATTCCATTCCATGTTTGCCTACATGTACACCAGTGGTGGGTTCCTCCCAGTTCGATCCGATTCGGCCAAGCTGGTAGCGGTGACGATATGATGTCACCGAACCGGTTGTCCCCCCTGCCCTCCCACCCCCCACCCCCCACGTTATTCTTACCTTTTATTTGGTCCCACCCCCAATCTATTGCTGCCTCCTGAGTCCCAGCTGATGACTAGAGGAAAAAAAAAACTGTTTAAACTCTTGCCACGGGGCTTCAAAGGGCCGTCCTACAGCTGATCAGTGTTAAAAGCAAACAAATGAGTCGGGTCGTAAGTGCGAGGACCTTCCAGAAATGATTCTGACCAGCTAGCCATGCCCACCTAGTCACATGACCTCCAAGCCACACCCACAAAATAAGCCACGCCCACAGAACCGGTAGTAAAAAAATTTAGAACCCACCCCTGATGTACACAATATATTTGCACTTGCATATGAAAATGAATTTTGCTTAAAATATTTTTTTTTTCATTAAATAGTTATTTTTCCATTTACTTTGCCTCGGTTACCCACATTAGTACGTAATTTACCCCAAACATATTCCTTCTAAACATTAGAAGCTGTAGTGTACATATCTTATATGTACTCATTTATGAATGTTGGGGAAGATTTCTTTCTTTCTTTCTTTCTTTCTTTCTTCCTCCCTCCCTCCCTCCCTCCTTTCTTCCACTCTTTCTTCCTTTCTGAGTCAATAACTGCACTGCAAAATGTTATAAATTGAGGATGGCTGTTCAATGTATTTGTGCTAAAGCATCAGAAGACTCGGCTTTAAAATGTGTACTGAGTGAACTTCTGAGGCATCCCTCTTTTGATCTTTGTTCTTGCCTTCCCCCTCCATTCAGAAAATTGCACCAGTCCTATAAATAATATATCATTGAACAACTGGAAGATGTTTGGTTATGAAGAACTGCAGAGGCAAAAGAGAGAGATGTGACTGCAAAGCAGACAAATGAAGAGAAACCATCATTTCCCTTTTTAGTATGAGAGCTATCTGGAGATGAGAGCTTGATTTATTCAGATGTAAAATGCAGCCCCTTCATATCATTTCAGTTACCTCATAAACATAATTTCAGGTTGCATCTACCAAACAATTTTTCATACACCTTTCTTCCACTTTTGAAGAATGAAAAAATTCAAACACCATAGCCAGCATTTGAGTTCAAATGCATTTTGGGAGTTCTGTTCTTTTCTTTTTGTCACAATACATTAGATACAAGCCACATTAGCCATCAGATTTCATAAACACTTTCAAAGCCTTATAATGCACACCTGTGCTTTTGCAAGTTCTCAAAGAAGAAAGAAATAAAGATGTTCCCCTGGGAAGTACTTGGTTATCTAACCTTTTTATAAGAAAAGGTAGAATGGATTAAAAGTGGCCAAACTCTTACAACGGTTTGCAGTGAGAATGTCAATATCTTGTGAGATATTGAAAGAATGGGTTGATTATGTAACATCAAGGCATTGCAAACTCTCACTGGCATATAGACAGATTTTCTTCATGATAGTAAATCCTTAACCTAATCTTTCAGATCTCCCAATGGTGCAGTGGTTCATATCACTGCTGTAACTGTTCTCATTCACCTTGCTGTTGGTCATCTTCTTCTCTTTCCTTCTACCTTTCCCACCAATAGAGGTTTTTTCAGGACCTAGGTCTTTGAATAATGTATCTGAGGTAGGAAAATTTTAGCCTCTAGTGATTAAAGCATTTTTAATTATATAACTGGTGCTACACGGAAGAGGAAAAGCTGCATGGAATATTAAAGGTGAATTGTTTGATGATTCATTGGCTTGTTTTCTTGGCTATCTGTAGTATGCCCAGATGTCTTCTAAAAAGCATCAGTAGTAATCTTTCTATTTTATTTCTTCAAATTTCTCTTCCATAGAGTGTCACAGGCAATACCATGGTTCAAACTTTGTCAATCTCATAAAATTTAGCCAGTTAAATATTTATTTTTATTGTCATCATTAATTTTGGAGGCTCCTAGAAAAATTACTGAGTGGTTTATGGATAAACACATGAGGAATGCTGAAATGACACTTATAATGTGTTGGTTGAAGCTATGAATGTAAGTGTAACGTCTAAATTTATTTATTTATTTTATTTATTTACCAAAAATTGCAGATAATGTCTTGTTGTTTTTCAAGAATCCACATAAAATGCAGTAAAGATTAGATAAATCATATTTTTCAATAAAGAGCATACATTTGAAAATAACTGTATCGAAGACCAAGATATTTGTATTTGAGAGGGAATATGAAGCTAACAACTTCAACTTCAAGAATTGGAGCAAGTAGTTGTGAACCTTGTGTACCTTGGCAAAATGTTTATTACATGGAGTAGACAACATGGAGACATTTTAAGCTGAGCAAAACCTAATAAAAGATAGTAGTCTGTGACAAAAAATACTTGTTTTTGAAAAGGAAATAATACAGTCGTCTAGAAGAATATGTTTCTGTCCTTGATTACATAACATTTGAAAATATTATTCAAATGTTATTGAATATATTATTCAAAGCTCCAAATAGGAGACCTTTCTTAGGCTGGATATATTGTAACTTTCTGGTCCCAGATTTTTAGGCCTGGAAAAGATCATATTTCAGTATCTATATTCATAACCATTTCCACACACATATGTGCACAGTCTGTTTACTGTGTTTTTAATTGTGTGAAAAACCATACCTTAACAGTTTCTGAATATTGTGAAAAAGATCTTTAGCGAAAGCTTGGAAACAGCCTGGAGCATTTTCAATTATTTAACTGATGGTTCATGGAAGGGGAAAAGCTGGATGTGATATTAAAGGTGAAAGAACAAAACATTTGTGGTTTCAGGCCATTTCTTACCTACTCTTTCTATGCCTATGTGTAGTATTTATGCACAAAGCATTGATCACCTTAGAAGATAATATACCTGAGAGCGAAAGTTAGCACTTTATTTTTTTGTTGGTTATTTTTGCAAGTGTCTCTTTTATAAAAAAAAGTAGTCAAGACGTCTTCTTTTTTTATTGTAACATCACTACTACATTGTTAAGAGCCAGTTTGTTGCAGTGGTCGAAGCAGGCTAGAAATCGGGACACCATGAATTCTAGCGTCTTAGCAAGCAGGGTGACTTTGAGCCAGCCACTTTCTCTCAGCCCTAGGAAAGCAGGCAATGGCAAACCACTTCTGAAAACCCTTGCCAAGAGAACTTCAGGGACCAGTCTAGGCATTCTCCAAGAATTGGACATGATTAAATGAAAGGAAAAGAAAACTCTACATTGTTTTTAATCTAAATGCAAGAATGCTCTTTGCAGCCTTCTATTTCAATTGCCATCTTTTCTACTTTATTTCTTGTCCCAAAGATGTTGTTTCTACTTGCTATATGTCTATGGAGATTCTCACTCATCCATGTCTTGGTTGTCCCAAAAATGCTTTTTTCAAGAGGCAACTGGACTTTTTTTGTTTTTTCTTTGAAGATGTTTTACTTCTCATACAAGAAGCTTCTTCAGATCAGCTTGGATGAGAAGTGAAACATCTTCAAAGGAAAAACCAGAAAATCCAGTTGCCTCTTGAAAAAGCACCTTTGGGACAACCATGACCTGGATGACTGAGAATCTCCATAGACTTTATTTCTTGAAAATCAAATTGGCATGAGTTGTTATTTCAACATTTCAGTTCTTCCATACAGGAATAGAACCTGTTATATATTCTTCATTACAGTAAGCAGAAAGGTTTTAGATTTAAGTGCTTTACTATATTTAAACAAAACAAAACAAAACAAAAAACCCTTGCTTGTTAGGGAAAGGTATCACTTTCAGGAAATGTTGATCTTATTTCTTCTCTGTAATAGTCTGCCAACTTCCAATGCACAGATGCTACAATAGGATAATGAAACTATGAATTATGCTGAGAGAGTAAAACCAGAATAGATCCCATAAGTGTTATGTCTACTATGTCTGTTTTAAAGCACACTTTGCTCTTCCCCTTGCATAATTAAACATTGTAGAGAAAAATCAATAATGTTGGAAAGCTCTTCGGGCAGTTGTGTGTACATTTTTCTGATCAGGAACTTGAGATAAGCTACCCAAACCACCCAAGATAATAATTAAGAATCATTCAACACTGATATTATTTGGGTTGTAATAATAGATAGCTTTAGATAGAATGTTGTGATAACTGTTTTGTAATGGTGCAGGTATAATTTGATAAAAAACCCTGTTGTCCCCAATTCGGGTCTGAGCCTGAAGCCGATGAAGAACACCAGACATGAGGTGCAGATTTTGTTTCCTTTTATTGAACCGCTTCAGCAAAAGGGGCCCCAGCCAGCAAAATGCCAGGATCCAGAACCAAGGATTCAACAAGCTTTTATACAGTTTTTTTTCAAGGTGGGATAAACAAGCATTGTCTAATAGGCATTCTGAAAATTATCTAAAAGGTCCTCTATTGGCTCTGTGACATCCCTATTTCTAAGTCTTAACCAGTGGTGAAATCTAAAATTTGTTACAACCAGTTCTGTGGGCGTGGCTTGGTGGGTGGGTGTGGCCAATTTTTTTTTTTTTTACTTTTAAAACCATTTTTTCTACAACCTCTTTGGTGAAGAGGTTGTAAAAAATGCTTTCAAAAGGCTCTGATGATCTTTTTTTAAAAGAAAAAAAGCCTCTGCCGATCAGGCAACTCAGCTGGGATCTTTGACGATCCCAGCTGAGCTGTGCGATCATCAGAGGCTTTTTTTTTTTAAAGCATTTTTTCGGCCAAAGAGGTTGTAGAAAAAATGCTTTTTAAAAGTAAAAAAAAAGCCTCTGATGATTGTGCGGCTCAGCTGGGCATGGTGGGGGGAGGGGGCAGAGATTTTTGCTACTGGTTCTCCGAACCACCTGCCTCCATCGCTCCGGATCGGGCGATCCAGTCCAAACCGGGAGCATTTCACCCCGGTCTTAACTAATAATAGCAATAGCACTTAGACATATATACTGATTCACAGTGCTTTACAGCCCTCTCTAAGCAGTTTATAGAGTCAACATATTGCCCCCAATACTCTGGGTCCTCATTTTACCCACCTTGGAAGGATGGAAGGCTGAGTCAACCTTGAGCCTGGTGAAATTCAAACTGCCAAATTGCAGGCAGCCGGCAGCCAGCAGAAGCAGAAGCAGCCTGCAGTACAGCATTCTAACCACTGCACCACCACAGCTCAGTGGTGAACACTTCAAAACTTATCTAACAAGTACTCTATTGATTCTATTTCTAAAAGTTAACTAATAGGCATCCTAGAAGACTTTTTAGCAAGACCTAGTTGTTCCGCCAGGCAGGGCTGTCAATATAATCATTTTAAATTGGGGCATTTTAATTTTTAGAGTTTTAAATCAGCCAAATTTATTTAATTATTTTAATTTTTAATTATTGTTGTGTCTTGTGTTTTTAAACTGGCTGTACACTGCCCTGAGTCCTTCGGGAGAAGGGCGGTATAGAAATAAAATAATAATAATAATAATAATAATAATTATTATTATTATTATTATTATTATTATTATTATTATTATTATTATTATTATTATATTAGCTCTGTCTTAGCTCTATTCCTTATCTTAGCAATATGTCGTTAAAGATGTGCTTGACAGTCAGCTCTTATTTTCTACACGTGTCCACACTCCCTTTTCCTTTATCTTTGTTATGCAGGCCTTGCAAATACATATCTCCTCCCTTCCTTCTGAGTTCATGCCATAACCTTGCATTTTTACAGCAAATGGCCCTACAGGAAATGGCCCATCAACCCCAAAGTAGTATCAATAAGTATTGGATGTGTGATTGCTTATTAACATTTGAAGGTTCTCCAAATCAAAACTGTTGTTGACTGAAATCATCATGAAATCAACAACTTATCTTTCAACAGACAGACATAAAACATTAAAATGCAAACATATTTGGAATGGAAGATTACACTTAATGTACTTTTAATCTACATGGAGAATTTGGGAACAAAAATGATCAAATGTTTACCTGTTTTTATTAGTAATATTTTTTTTTATTTTAAATAAAATATCCTTTAGAAATGTCTAATTAATGTCTAATGTTATTATAACATTCCCATATTAATAATAATGATCATTGGAAAGGATTTAATAGGTAGATAAAAATGCCAAATCCAGTCTAAACATCTGGCTTTTATAATAATAACAATAATGAACTATAAATAATAATGCTTTGAAGTCTTTTTTAAATGTGAGAAAGTTAGATGAGTCTTGATTATGGATTTCCATTATGTTCAGGACATAGTACACCCACCAGCAATAAATGAATAATATTTCAATGCTTAATGAATATTACTCATTGGAACAATAGCAGGGAGGAGTTAGAAGTTTCAATAATTTTGAGTTTGAAGTATGAAAATATGGAGACTCTATACCAATACTATGCGGCATGGAGAAATTTGTGCTACCAATTGTGCCTTCCATATGAAGTTTCTAAAATAGTTTCAAGCACTGATGTTTTCCAGCCAGTGTTTAAAACAATGAAATAAGACTTTAATATCTGAAAACTAAATAACTGAGAGAGAAAATGCCATGTAATTGAATGGTACATCAATATAGAAAGTAAAGCCCAAAGATATCACGATCTGAAAGCCTAGAAATCTAATTATGAGACATAAACTTCAATGACATCACATGTCATGGCAGCATCATGGAAATTACTTAATTTGCATAATCTGCACAATGATGTTATGATACACATAACAATAGTTATTCCATATTACTCCCTACAGGCATTCATGACGATAGGCCAAGACCAAACAATTTGATCCTCTTCAGAGAGTTTAGATGGAGTCCCACTTACCTTGGATGATCAGTAACCTCTCTGTCCATCATCTATCTATCTATCTATCTATCTATCTATCTATCTATCTATCATCAACAATAACAATATCTCCATATATCTGGAAAAAAATGGTAAGACTGACCTTTGATGTAAATAATATGTCATTAGATGGACTAACAGTCAAATTGATATAGTAGAACCCATAGTAATAGGGTGATAGGGGACAGTAATAGGATGACCATTGCTGCAGATTATCTATTATGTGTACCATTGGCAAATATAGTCTCTATTTGGGAATACAGCACTGTGTAATCTCTTCTTCCTATGTAAGTAATAAACTCCATTGCATCCGTCAGCTTGCTTTTCTTGAACTATGATTCATCTTACAAAATCTCAAGTTTATTTTTTGTCAGGAATGCCAGAGATATAAATCTTAAAATATCTTTTCATGTAAGTTCTGGCGAAGTTGTGGCATCTGATATATATAACGAGATCTGCATACTAGCATTTGGTAGAGCAGTCTTAGAAAAGATATTCAGATGCAGAGATTTGTCAATACTACAAAGAACAGAATAGTGCAGGCAATGGTGTTTCCTATAATACTCTACCAAGAAAACAAACAAATGGATAATTCAACTGCTCAAACCACTTCTTTTTTTTTAATCATTTATTTATTACTGAATTTATTTGCCGCCCATCTCATAACAAAACAACTGGGCAGCAAATAAATTTAAGTTATCACTTAAGGCACAAATAAAACATTTTGGACACTGTATGCAAAAATCTAAGCTGCCAGTTTTGTGAAGTGCTTAAGGTACCAGGCTAGAAACTGGGAGATTGTGAGTTCTGATTCCAACTTAAATATAAACCCAACTTGGTGATATTGTGCCTGTCATCTTCTTTTAGCCTTATGAAGATGCAAAGTGAAGGGAAGTGAGAGGAAGGGAAGGGGAGGGGAGGGGAGAGGAGAGGAGAGGAGAGGAGAGGAGGGAAGGGAAGGGAAGGGAAGGAAGGGAAGGGAAGGGAAGGGAAGGGAAGGGAAGGAAAGGAAAGGAAAGGAAAGGAAAGGAAAGGAAAGGAAAGGAAAGGAAAGGAAAGGAAAGGAAAGGAAAGGAAAGGAAAGGAAAGGATTGCAGAGACTTAGTTCTCTAGAAAAGGATCTAATGGAAAGGTGGAAGAAAAAGAGGAAAAGGATGACTAGCAGCAAGATGGATGGACATATTTACAACAAAGATGGGTACACCATTGCAAGATCTGAAACAACTGATTGGGGAAAATTGTTATGAGAAAATGTATCCATATGATTGCTAAGAGTTGATACTACTTGGTGGTACAGAATGAACGAGTGAATGAATCAATCAATCTTGTGGTTAAATAATATTGTAACTAATCAAACCTTCAAATGAAGAATTACATTTGGCAGTGGTCTTTTGTGGATTTTTTTTTTTTAATGTAGCAGGGTTAACACTCATTTTTGTAGATATTCATTTTCTAATCTTGCTTCAATCAAACACAGACATAGTAATAAATGCATATTTTAATCATTTCCAGTGTTTTATTTGTATTATACTGTTTTGTGATACAATGTAACCGGCATTCCTTAAGTACCATTATGATAACAAGAAAATTGTGTCTTTTCACAACTATTCTTCCCTAGCTAACATAGAAGCTTAATTTATTTAGATAACTATATTAATCTTTCTGATATATTTGTCATGAATCCAGGCAGGCTTTTTAGTGCTCCCTTCCTCCTAATTTTTCTTCCACTGTCAATTTTTTGTTTTAATTGATGGGCAATCAAAATACAATCAGTTGATATGATTGCATATAACAATACTACTTGGTCTGCATTTTGAAAAGATGCTTGTAATAACTATTTACTTGGAAAGAGAGATACGAGAACATGAGCAAAAATGAAAAGCTAGTTTGCTTTAATGGTTAAAGCACCAGATTAGAAACTGGGAGACTGTGAGTTCTAATCCCACTTTAGCAATGAAAGCCAGCTAGGTGACTTTGGATCTCTCTCTCTCTCTCTCTCTCTCTCTTTCTCTCTCTCTGTCCCCTCCTCCCTTCCTCCCTTCCTCATTTCAACCCACCTCACAAGGGTGTTGCTTTGGGGAAAATAGGAAGAAGGAATATTAGGTGTATTTTTCACCTTGTGTTACTTATAAAAATAGTAAAGGTGGGAAATAAATAAATAAATAAAAATAATTTCCTGCAAGGGTTATAGGCCTGCCACATTCCCAATATACTTTCAAACCAATCCACATTTTCTCCATGTTACCTTCACAGTTTGTAGATCTCAAATACTTTCAGCCATGGGGCTCCCCTTAAAGAGCACCCGGAGGCTCCAACTGGTCCAGAATGCAGCCGCACGGGTGATTGTGGGAGCGACATGGTGTTCCCATGTAACACCTCTCCTGCGCGAGCTGCACTGGCTTCCGGTGGTCTTCTGGTTGCGATTCAAGGTGTCGGTTACCATCTTCAGAGTGCTCCATGGCTTAGGACCTGGGTACTCACACAAGACCGCCTGCTGCTACCAATAGCCTCCCACCGTCCAGTACGCTCCCACAGAGAGGGGCTTCTCCGGATGCCATTGGTCAAACAATGTCAACTGGCAACCCCCGGGGGAAAGCCTTCTCTGTGGGGGCACCTGACCTCTGGAATGAACGGCCCCCCAGGATACGGAGGATTCCTGACTTGTGCACCTTTTGCCGTGCCCTCAAAAAGTTTTTATTCCAACAAGCTGCGCTGGCCTAATTTTTTAACTTTTTTAATTTTTTAAAATTTTAAAATGGGTGTTTTATTTGAATAGCTGGGACAAATTATTTAATATGCTTTTAAATCATTTTTAAATTTTATATTTGTGTGCTTTTCCTTTTGTCTGTACACTGCCCTGAGTCCTTCGGGAGAAGGGTGGTATATAAATTGGAATAATAAATAAATAAATAAATAAATAAATAAATAAATAAATAAATAAATAAATGAATAATACAATCTACATGCTTCATAAATCTACAGCAGGCCTGTCAAATTGGCAGCCCATGGGCCAGATGGGTCACGCACAGGCCACACCTACCTTGGCTCCACAAAGGCAAAAAAACGTTGTGATACATCATAATTCATCACATGACATGATCGAATTTGACACCCGTGCTCTAGAGCTCACAGATAATACCTTTACCCAATTATTGCTTGGTCTGAGCTAGTTAGCTAACCATGATTATCACCACCCAAGCATTGCTTCTTTTTATTTCAAACTGAATACTGATTGTACTGCCTCTGATTTTTCCAGTGCATAATGAAGTAATATCCCTCTTCCTTCATAAAAACATATATATATGCAAAAAATTAAAATCTCGGGTGTTTTCCTGCGTCATTATAAATAGGTTGGTTAAAATATTTAAAATCCTGGTTAAAATCCCAGCTTTCTCAGATTCTCTATTATTATCTGTCTGCTGTAGAGGGGAAAGGATTCTGATAGGCATCACAACACCCTTGATTGTTAGTTGAGATCTCAGCCTATCTTCTGATGAATCTGAGAAAGCTGGGCCTGTAACACGAAGCCAAGCAGCTAGGAGGAGGAAGCAGGAAGAAAAACTGTTGTCCTACAATCAGAACACAGAGTTGCAGGCTAGCCAGCATACGTCAATAGCAGCAAATATAGATAAGCGACAGCTCCGGCCCCGCAACAGAAAACCCATAGCTTCTACATGAAACAGAGCCTGAAGATGACAGGGTGTGAGCCTGTTGAAACGTTGCTTTAAGAAAAACTTTTAAAGTCACTGGTAGGATTTTAGCTGAGGTTTTAAAGGACCTTGTAGAGTGCTCTGTAAGGATTTTTAGAAGATTTTAAGCTGGGATTTTAACCAGGATTTTAAATATTATGACGCGGGAAAACACCCGAGATTTTAATTTTTTGCATATGTACACCCACGAAAACTTAAGAAGACATACATACATACATATTTAAGAATCTCCCACAATTTCAAAATTCAGCAGTCTGGTAGCACCTTTTCAGACAAATGTTTTCAAAAGGCATAAGTTTTTGTGAACTGTAGTTCACAATGCTTGAAGTAGTCAAACAGATTTAAATTGGGATGAGGCAAAATGGTGAGGCAGGGTAGAGAAAGATCAATTATGCAGATTCAGGTTATATGTGAGATTGATTACAAGCACCTCATCAACCAGCGGTTGTAATGTGTTAAAAACACATCTTGTTTGTTAAGACCTTCAGAGATAGCCTGAAATCTGTTGATATATGTCAGTTGCACAATCTCATGCTCTGTTGTGCTAGTGTAGTTCATTCCTTCTAAAATAGCTACTTTGAAATCTGTGACAGGATGTCTTGGGAGGTTATAACCCTCTGATACAATTTTATCTTTGTTTTGAATCCTGCTGTCAAACTTGTGTCCATTAATTCTTTTGTGCAATTTCTGGCCTATTTGTCCAAATTAGAATGCAGAGAGGCATTGCTGAAAGATGATGGCATATATTACATTAGAAGAAGAGCATGTAAAGGAAGTCCCTTAATGCCTGGTTTAATTCCATCAATTGACCATCTCTGTCAATGTGATTTAAGCAAAGAATCTGATGATAGTTTATAGATTTGGTCCTTTGTTTTGGGTGAAAGCTGGAATAATATAGGTATACATGGCATTCTGTAGGTTTCCTGTCTAATGTAGTGGTTCGGTGACCATTGTGTATTTTTACTATAAAAACAAGGAAACAGACATTTTCTATAGGCAGATTGAAGGATGGAAGCTATTGAGGTCATGAAAAAATTTGATGAGACATTACTTTTCATGGGGCCAGATTATGAAAATGTCATCAATGATTCCCAGATAAAAGACTTCAGGGGATACAAATTGAGAAAGCATTGTTGTAGGTAATCTATGAATATATTCACATATTGTGTGCCTATAGCTATGCCACTGATTTGCTGATATATGTTATTGGTAAAGATCAAGGAATTTTAATGGTGACTACAAAATTACACACTGATGTGTAATGTGATAGCAAAATATGCAATATTTACATCAGTGATGAAGTTCTTGATGGTTTGAAGCAGTGGTGGGATTCAGCCGGTTCTCTCCAGATCGGATGAACCGGTAGCAATGATTGCTGGAAGCTCTGCCCACCCACCTGGATGTAATGTGCAAGCACTGTGCATGCGCAGAAGGCCATGCACACGCCCAGAGGAGGTGCGTGCACTCACATTTGTGAACCAGTAGGGAAGGTAAATGAATCCCATCTCTGGTTTGAAGAGGATGTTGGTGTATAATGTTCCAATATCTATGGTACCTAAGATTGTTGTGGTCCACCACAGCCTGCGGAGCTGGCAGGGGAGTCAGACAGCGATGAGGCTGAGGAAGAACATGGGCCAGTCCTGGAGGCTGGGGAAGGCCCGGATGAGGGCTCTGCATCGGAGAAAGAGATGGGGCCAGGGCCATCAGGGAGTGATGTGCGGACTCCAGAGCCTCCAGAGGCTGACAGTAGAGAGGCAGAGAAACAGGAGGAGCCTGTTCCTGGTGCACATATGAGAAGAGCTGCCAGAAGGCAAGAGCAGCTAAAGCAAGAGGATGACTCAGGAGTAGGGCCAAGAGATGATTGGCCCCTCCCATAAGGCTTAAAAGACCAGCAACGGCTTTTGGGGTTTTTGTCAGAAAACAACATTGATAAATTTGGTTCTTATCTTGCTCAGCATCCTCTGCTTCTGAACTTTTGCCAAGAGAAGCCTTTGGCAGTTTGCCTAATTATACCAAGGTTGGTGATAAGACTGTATGAAGACTTTGTTTGGCTTAGTTTGGACTACGCTGAGAATGAGTTAATTCTCAGCTGTTCTAATAAAGTCTGTTTGTTTTTTGAACTGTTTGTGTCAATTACTACCTACTTGGGCCTGGGTCACAACAAAGATGCTAGTTTAGGAAGGTTATTTGCCAAAGATGTTGAGGTACACCAAAATGCTCTACAAAGATAGACTTCAAGCCATCAAAAGTATAATCACTGCTGCCAACAAGAATCAGTATGAATGTATGATTGGTTGCATGTTCTTAAATCTATTTCAAATGAACGCTTCAACATCTTTCCAAAAGGTGCTTTTATTGGGAGGCAACTGGACTTTTGCCTCCTGAAAAGTCTAGTTGCCTCCTGAAAAAAGCACCTTTGGGACAATTATGATCTGGATGACTGAGAATCTCTATAGACTTCAACATCTTTCATTTTGCATTAAATTGAGACCAGTCAAGCAGGTGAAATACACTGCAATGGGATGTGCATATATTCAAATCATGTTTAAAGATGAACAATAGTACAAGCACAAATTCATCATCCAAAATCAGATTTCTGTGGTGACATCCAACAGGTATGGCCGTATAGCATTTCTTTTCCTCATATTGCAAATGCTTCTGCTCAGATATCCTCATGTGAGTTCTTTGGGGCATGCAAGAGGCAGCAGGGAATAAGTAGATGGATTGGTTCCCATAAATCTCTCTGTCAGATGATGGACTAACACAATTAAACACAAATCACTATTAGCCATCTTTTAGCGATAAAAGCCATGTGACACAGTGCTAGATGAATATTAAATAAATAACCTTTCACAGTTACAAATTCAGGAGAATGAGCTGTTATAAACTTTAAAATGCTCTCACAATCTAAACAAGCTGGCCACATTATTTCAGGATGCAGACTGAACTTCTATTTTACTAGCAATCTTTGCAGGTTGTTAGAAAATGTGTTAAGCTGCAAATGTGAAACTCCACTGATGTTTCACGTATTTTAAATCCTCTTAGAACAAGCAAAGCAGGGTAAGCGATGTGCATACATCCCAAGGTGTGCAAATTCCAATTTCCAAAAATATGCTCCCTACCCTGCATTTTCCTAAGCAATAATAATATATTCAGTCATTTACACCTTGCTGGATGGAAGCACCTGTACATTTTTGAGCTGCGATGCACCGAGCTTCCATATGAGTGAGCAGGCAGACTGGTAGGTATAATTCTACACAGAACTAGCATTCTCATCTGACTTTTATCTTGTTGGGCAATAAGGTGTAGAAGTTGCTCTGCCTAACAATTCTGTAAATTGCCTGTGGAAAAAGGCTGGGGAACAAAAGCAGTTAAGTGTGAAGCAGGGACTTTGCTGGGCTACTACTAATGAGGAAAGATGATCATTCACTGAACTCTGGAGATTATGGCAATTGACCAGACTAATTTTTCGTTCATATAATATTTATACATTTGTATTTAATGGTTAAATGCAGTGTACCAATGATTTTATTATGGTTTTGTCTAATTTTTCATAAAAGAAAGTCTGAAAGCAAAGAGAATTACACCATTCAAAAATATTTTATAATCCAATTCACCGAGTAAAGCCATAGCAGGTGGCAAAACCTTATTACTATTTTTTACCCTGTTACTTCTAAAACACATACCAATTTGAAAAGGCTTGTTGTGTTTAATGCAAGAAAAACAGATTCTGATGAATCTGCAAGCAGAATAAATTTTCCTAGCAGCAACTTCTCAAAGCTGAATAATGTTTTGTAAACAGAACAGACTAAGAGGAACTGAGATGTTACATCTGAAAGTAAAGAATTCATCAACCAAATATCTCCTGCCTGGCATCTTCTGTTAAGATTGGGGAAAACCCTACTCCACATTCTGAAATGCTGGCACCAAAAATGATTTACACCTTTTGTACGAGAAAATATTTGAAGTTTAGGATGATGAATGACCCAGTTACTTGATCTAGTAACTAATTAAATACCTTGGTTTTATGAGATGTGTGAACTAGGCCAGTATTAAACTATGCTGAACTAGATAGGCCAAATAAAGTGACCTATTATAGAGCTTCCTATTTCTAGTGTTTGCATTCCTTGGATAAGAAAAATCTGCATTGCCTCCCTCCCTCCCCTCCCCACTCTTTTTTCTTTCTTTCTTTCTTTCTCTCTCTCTCTCTCTCTCTCTCTCTCTCTCTCTCTCTCTCTCTCTCTCTCTCTCTCTCTCTCTCTCTCTCTGTCGTAAATTATATCACTCTCCATACCACCTATAAATGCAGACCATACTGTATATAATATAATATATTATATAATATTTATACACACACACACACACACACACATACACACACACACACACACACACACACACACACACACACACACACACACACACACACACATATATATATATATATATATATATATATATATATATATATATATATATATATATATATATATATATAATTGAGCCATTAGCAGGCCAAAAACATGCCCATAAATCAGTGGTGAAATCCAATTTTAGAAGGATATTGCAAAAATCTCTATTCCCTCTCTACTCTGGGGCCAGCCAGAGGTGATATTTGCCGATTCTCCGAACTACTCAAAATTTCTGTTACCAGTTCTCCAAACTGCTCAAAATTTCCACTAGTGGTTCTATAGAACCGGTCAGAATCTGCTGGATTTCACCCCTACCATAAATACTACTATTCTTTCCTAACTAATCATGACTGATCTCCAAAAGCTAAGCAAGGTCAGGTCTGGTTAGCACATGGATGGGTGACCACTAAGAAATCCCAAAGCTGTAGCTTAGATTGTAGAGTTGAAAAAGAGCAAAAGTAAATCAAGTCCACACTGTTGCCAAGATAACTACATGGACATATCCATGAAGTTGCTATATATCAAGCTTGTCTAGGAGTCTAATCTCAAAACACAGCAAAAGAAATATTTTATATTTAGGTATAACGCTTACTAGGTGATGCCTGCATCTGTTTGTCTCTCTGTCTCAAATCTATAACAGAGAAAAAGGGAAATGCTGGGATCTTATACCAAAAGATTCTTTTCCTCTTAGCTTACTATATAGCATATAAGTGAAATATCAGAGGCAGAACTGTCCCCTCCTCAAAGAGTCCTTGTTGTAGGGATATGCTTCAAGCAATCAAAAGTGAAGGGAGATTGTTCATAGCTATTTTTTTTAATACTCTTTGCTTTTAAATACAAAACAGTGCATTTCTTGTTCTTCAGAGAATCTGAAACAATAATAGAGTAGCTAGGAAAACTGCTTGATTTATCACTTCTGGACTTTCCCAAATTCCCCTGACATTTACTATTATTAATTTTGCTTGGATAAAATAGCAAAAGGAGTAAGTTAAAGTTAAAAATAACCTTGACCTACAAGACAGCTCTGTGCAGCTTGCCTCCTTAAAGGTCTACTTTGAAAAGAAAGGGGGTGGATGGGTGTATTTTGATTGAAATATGACAGTAGGGAATATTTTCTAAGGTTTGTATGTTTCTGTTCTACTCATTATGGTGATGAAAGGGAGATCCAAAATCCATTTGCATCTGCATGAGTATTAGGACATTGTTCAGACATACATGCACAAATGTACACATCTGTTCTAACACACTGCAAATGGGTTTTGAACCTGCAGCAGTGAAAGAATTACATCATGGGAGGGAGGGAGTAACAATTAGAACCTAATGACCTTTCTATTCCAGCATGCCTTGCAAAAACTGAATGCTCGAGTGAGCTGAATTCTTGGCAAGATGTCAGAGCTGTTCTTATTTCTTTGAACCCCCATGGAGAGCAAATGAAAATAGATAACCCTTATTATCCAAGTCAGAGCATGGAACAGCCCAACTGGGACCAGCCGATGATGAGACACTTGTAACTTTGAAAAATAAAACTGCATTAGAGACAATTCTCAAGATCACCAGAAAGAATCCAACCATTTATCACCCCCACACACAAACATATTCACACATCTAATCACTCTATTAACATGTGTGAGTTATGTTCCAGGGGATGTGGATGAAGTGAATGAATAGATTTAAAGATTTACGGCTGGGGATGGAGTCAACAGTTGTGTGTCTGTTTTGTGTATTTAAACGTCCTTTTGTTTCAATTAGAATCCTATATAACTTTAGGGTATCTTATAGGATTTGAGGAAAGAAAGCATATAACTCTACATTATGTACACTACATGCTTAGCATCTTCTGTATAAAGTGTTTCAGGAACCTGGAATTAAGGAGAAACTTCTTAACGGTGAGGACAATTAACCAGTGGAACACTTTGCTTGCTGTCAGAAGTTGTGGATGCTTCATCACTGGAGGTTTTTAAGAAGAGACTGGACAGTCACTTGTCTGAAATGGTATACAGTCTCCTGCTTGAGCAGGGGGCTGGATTGGAAGACCTCGAAGGTCCCTTCCATGTCTATTCTGATTGCATAGTGTCTACAATCATTTACAAAAATCTGCTGCACCTATTTGCCTAGACCTAATTTCTTCAAACCGGCAATTCTAGATAAGAAGTATAGTTTCTGGCAGTCTAGCATTTTCACTTATTTCTGGGAACATAAGTTCAGTGTGAGAGTCAATTTGTTGCAGTGGGTAAGGCACCAGGCTAGAATCCAGGAGACTGTGAGTTTTAGCTCCAGTTTAGGCATAAAACCAGCTGGGTAACCTTGGGCAACTCGTTCTCTTTCAGCCCTGGGAAGCAGGCAAGGGCAAACCAGTTCTGAAAAACATTGCCAAGAAAACTGCAGGGATCAGTCTCCAGCAGCCAAAACCTACTTGAAGGCACATGCAGACACACACACACACACACACCCCTAGTATACTTATGATATAATAGTTTGACTGACTGGTAATCAGAATATCATTATGTAAATAACTAGATGCCATCTTAGCTGTTATCAGTTCAGAGATCTGCCTCCTCACGAGAATGCAGGGAGACTGTTAGAAATAAAGTAATAATGCAGCCACTCTAATATTCAAGAGGGTAAATTGGTTCTAAATGGAAAATAGCACCGGTCTTGAAATAATTGTAGCTTCATTTTTTGCAACTCAATAAATCTTGCAGAAAGAATTATGGGGGAATTTTGCTTGAAAATAAACACTTTTGTGTTTTGGTAGCTGCCAAAGAGTCTGATATATAGGTCGGGAAAGGCTAAGCCTAACAGTTTGCAAACCCTAAAAGAATTTTATAAAGGTCTGACATTTGTTGACAATACCAAAATTATTAAAAATTAAGGGAATCACTAGATCCTGATGTCTAAACTAGCTACTCTGATCTAAAGACCTATTCAGCTAAACCTCCAATCCTGTTTTATCTTCCCTTCTCTTTCCATAGTCCATATTCTAAAAGCAGGAGGAAGTAGAATTAGGGCATATTTCCTGGAATGTTTGGAAAAACTGAATATTTTAAAAATTGTGGAGAGGTACATGCTTTGACTCAACTTTTTGGAACTGAATATGAATGGCTAAATGCTTTAATTTATATCTTTCTCTTTGTAGTACATTGTAAAAGATATAACAGGCAGAATATATTATATTTTGTGGTGCAGTTATATTTGATCTACATTATTATACTATGTATAAATACTGTTACAGAAAGACAGCCCAGGTTTTATAAAAAGCTAATATATGGTCCACACCACCACCTCTTCCAAAATTCAGTGCTGTTCAAAAAAAAAAAAAAAAAAAAGACAACTGAGACATAGATGCTTGATGTGGGAATAAAAGTATTAGTGTTGCAAAGAAAATGTTTATCTTCTAAAGTAATGGATGTTACGAAATAAAGATGAGAAAAGAAGTGTGGAAAGTTCCATGATAAAGCCATCGGGGGGCCTCTGTTGTATAGCAGCATCCCACAAACAACTTTGAATGAAAAACATTCTACTAATAAAACCCAAATAATGCTACCTAGCTTCTGTCACTGAGGTGACTAATTAACTGTGTATGTTTATATGTGTGTGTATTTGTGCCTATATATATATATATATATAGGATGGGCTGCAAGAAACTTGTGTCACTGAAGCATATGCAGATAGTAATTAATTCTGTCTTAATTATCTTAAGATTCAGAGACAAATTCACATGAGCTTTGAAGCTCAGGATGACTAGAAGTGAGCAAGAGATAAGAGACAAACATTTTCTGTTTGAAACAAAGAGGTCTTAGCAAAGTTTATTGTACAACATAAGTGTGCAAAAAAGGCTGCTTCTTTTGTACTTGTGGGATTCTTGGTGCTCTCAGAACTTGGTTGTTTTCTTGCAGATGTTTTATTACCAAACTAAGTAACATCAACTGTTAGATCAGGCGTGGATGTCCTTATAAGGACATAACATCAACAGTGCTAGAAGGGAGTGGAGTTTGCTTTCTCTTTATTTACTAGCAGTTTGTTCTGTCAATGTTGGTGGGAGTGTTTTTGGCGGTTTCTTGATTAGGCTGTTATTTACTGTTAGTTTGTTTGTCTAGTTCAGAGGTCTTCAAACTTGGCAGCTTTAAGACTTGTGGACTTCCAGCCATAGCTGGCTGGAGAATTCTGGGAGTTGAAGTCCACAAGTCTTAAAGCTGCCAAGTTTGAGGACCCCTGATCTAGTTGATTGCAGTATTGTTTACTTCTTGACTGTTGGTCTAATGCTAATCTTGGTGTTAATCTCTGCTCATCTGAGTGTTGATTGTTGATGAGGAGGTGTTTTGGTCTTTTTGTTTCCTTTTGAGCTTTTTGATTGTCTTTTTTGAAAGGTGTATAAATGTTGTTTGTGGGCCTCTTGATGGCCAATTTATCTGAGTGCCAGGCTTCCAGGAATTCCCTACCATTTTTGGACTTGGCTTGGACTAGGATGGTCACAGTTTCCCAGATGAAACTACAGTGACAATTGCCCAAGTGCTGTAAAATTAAGGACTTTTCATCCAGGGTCCATCTGTTGTGAAATTTAGGAGCTTTCCTAACTCTTATCCTGACCAATATATCATCTTTTTCGTAATCCAACTATCATGTCTCATCTGTCTGTCCATCTGTGCTTTCTTCTCTCCCTTTCTTTCTCTTATATTTTTTCCTCTCTCTTTCTTTCTCTTGATATTTTGGATTACCTGATGCTTCTGTTTTAGCAGATGTCCCTGCATATCAGAAGCACAACACCTCTTGTTTTCCAGTTTGTGTAATTGGTAATTGTTCTTTTTGAGATCATCATCATATGCTTTCCTCACAGTAAGCTTTTTCCCCCAGAAGTTTTGGACCCTGTGTTATTCTCTGTTTCAAATGGTTTCCTGATAATAGATGCTGTAAATCTTCTTATTTATGTTCTGGACTAACCTATCTGCTTCCTGTCAGGTCTCACTGGTCTTTCCCCTTTGATCTGGGTCCAGAAGAGCAGTGTTCTCACTGTCCTGAGGAAAATTCTCTTTTAGCCCATGCCTGCCTGGAGTACTAGATCCACTAATACTGGATCTCTATAAAAGCCAAGGCCCAAGATAAAGATTTGATTCTGTTTCTGCAATTAGGTACAAATATTCCATCTTATCTTTCTTTTATGATTTCTTAGTAGACTTTTCTTCAAGTGATTTGGACAGGCATTTCTGCATGGGCATTTCTGGCCCTCTTCTCCCGCCTACCCTCCACACACACTTTTTGGCTTCTTTACAGCTAAGGGCTTTTCAGACACTGTCCTGGGCTGTGAATGAGTTTCCTAATCAGTTAATAGAGTTAAACAGGATTTAAAAAATATCTATTTTAATCCCAAGCATAAGGAATGAAGAGACCACAGTTACTATGTAAAACCTCAGGTGATGTGCTTTAGCAGGGCATGGGACTGCATGCTTAATTTGTTTTCTTGTTT
This sequence comes from Arizona elegans, assembly GCA_022577455.1. Taxonomy (NCBI): domain Eukaryota; kingdom Metazoa; phylum Chordata; class Lepidosauria; order Squamata; family Colubridae; genus Arizona; species Arizona elegans. The sequence goes on along the minus strand of JAKOOJ010000001.1, from coordinate 279,197,304 downwards.
TGGTGATTGGAATTCAGTTGGTTTCTATTAAGTTATTCATATAATTACTATAATTCTATTGTGTAAAGATCTGTATTGACTGGTTAGATCTGACATTCTGATGTTTTGATTGAGTTGTCTGGTACATGCCTTGTTGAAAGGCATGCTATACATATTTTATGAATAGATATAATTATTATCTACATATTAACTATTCACACACACAAAAACATATACACCCATAAATGATCTATGTGTGCTTGGTAAATGTTGTGGAAGAAATGCTTCAGACTTCATGCAACCTCAATGCAGCACTGTGCTGCTATTCATTACGAGAGCCTAACTGTTTTCAAGTGAAAAAAATGGGGCTCCTCCTTTAAGAATCACATTAACTTTAACAAAAGGGGTCTTAAAGCAGAGGCAGCACAGAGGCCTGGAAAAGGTTAGGTTGTTTTAATCAGTAGTTGAGCAGTGACATGTTCAACATGCAACTCAAAAGACTGAATGATTGAAAAAGTATGCATAGCCTTCATATGAGCACATAAATACATAGAAAAGGTATGAATCAACCTTGCAATATTACATGTTTTGAAAAGTTTGGGTGGAAAAAGTATATAGTGCTTTCTAAGAATGGAGTTTGTCCTTTCATCGCCATGAAAATGTCTACAAGCCTTTGTATACTGTAGCAATAGCACTTAGATTTATATACTACTTCACAGAGTGCTTTACAGCCATCTCTAAGCAGTTTATAGAGTCAGCATATTGCCCCCAACAATCTGGGTCCTCATTTTACCAATCTCAGAAGGATGGAAGACTGAGTTAGCCTAGAGCTGGTGAGAATTGAAGCAGCTGGAAGTCAGCAGAATTACCCTGCAGTACTGCATTCTAACCACTCTGCCACCAAGGCTATTGGGTTGTTAAAGACATGTTGCTCTTTCATCTGAGTAGCATAAAATGCTGGGTTATCCCTGTTTTAAAATCAGGACCTGTCATCCTCTAATTTAACAAGACAACTTGAAAGCCCTGTTGAAGATGACAACAAGAAATTGAAGCCAAGTTCTACATGCCAGGATGCAGTGGTCAACCCAAACAGGTTAAGGTTGCAATGAAACAACAGATAGGATTTATTTCTTCAACCCACTGAAGGAACCTTGAAGAGACGGAAGCTGCAGAATTACATAGCCCAGAAACAGCTTCAGTTTAGTTATGGAATTCAAACAAAACATATGGGTTTAAAACACAGCTATATTACTGCGCAGCTGTTTGGATAATGTGTGAAATTCTGCATAAACGCCTCTGGGAGATTCTCATATCAATCACAAGTTTCATCTACACTAATTTCAGCATGTACTTCATTTTCTTTATTAGAAGCAGGCATAAAACACACACCACCAATTTATGGATAGCATGTCCCAGGAATTGTTGCCGTTAATTAACATATGAGAATGCTTCATGTTCACAGAAAATCTCAAACCTCTTCTATTTTGACTGAAAAGTATGAGGAAACAAAGCCAAATGTTGCTTGTACACAGGGGTCTTCCTAGACCAGGGATCCTCAAACTATGGCCCGCAGGCTGGATGTGGCCTGCTGAACTCCTTAATCCAGCCTTCATGGGACCACGAGACTGCCCCGCCCACATCACCCCACCTGTCTGGCAGCCCCCACTTGCCTTCTGGAGGCCAAGAAGGCCAAAAACGGGACACGTGGAGGCCCTGGGAGGCCAAAAATGGGTCTGTTTTTGGCCTCCCCAGCCTCCAGAGTGTGAGAGAGAGGGGGAGGGATGGAGGGAGGGACACACACACGCACACAAACAGAAGTCCCTCTCATACAGAAGTCCCAAGGCAGCCACATCCCTTCACTAACCTGCTTTCCACCCCCAGGAACATAACAAATCAAATTTTAATTTGTATGTATTGTTTTAATGGACTACTAAATTGGCCATACCCACCCAGTCACATGACCACCTAGCCACTCCCACCCAGTCACATGACCACCTAGCCACTCCCACCCAGTCACATGACCACCTAGCCATGCTCACCCAGCAGGTCCAGCCCCCCCCCCAAAGACTGAGGGATTGTGAATTGGCTTCCTGTTTAAAAAGTTTAAAGACCCCTATCCTGGACAATACAACACTTACTGGAAGTCTTAGGATTTAACCTTCCTTCTAATAAGTATCACTAATCAGATTACTCAAGCATTCAGATTTTTTTTTCAAGAGTCAACTGGACTTTCTTGTTTTTTTGTTTTTTTTTTGAAGACATTTTGCTTCTCATCCAAGAAGCTTCTTCAGCTCTGACTGGATGATGAGGAATGGAAGGATTTATACTCCTTGCAGACAGCTGGGCATTTGCATCAGGGGTGGGTTCTACTTATCTTTAATACGGGTTCACAACAGGATTGTGCGCGCGTGCTTGCTTTGCTCATGCATGCACCTTGTTTCTGTGCATATGCAGATCGCTTCTGATGATGTCAGGGTCAGTGAGTGGAGCCTCCCAATGGTTTTACTGCCAGTTCTATAGAACCGGTCCGAACCGGGGGCAATCCACCACTGATTTGCATAGAGTTCTTGAGGTCACTTGGAAGTTGATCTGTGTCTTCAGGGTCATCTGAGTAGTGCAAATGGGTGTGGAGCAGAGGTGGCTTTCAGCAGGTTCTGACCAGTCATAAAAATTCTGACTGGCCCCACCCCCATCTATTCTCTGCCTCCCAAGTCCCAGCTGATCAGGAGGAAATGGGGATTTTGCAGTATCCGTCCCCTGGAGTGGGGTGAGAATGGAGATTTTACAGTATCCTTCACCTGCCACACCCACCAAGCCACACCCACCAATCCATGCCATGGCCACCAAGCCACACCCACAGAACCAGTAGTAAAAACATTTGAAACTCATCACTGGTGTGGAGCCTTCTTGGAACTGCTGAAAGGACTGAGTTGTAGACTGGAGAAGCTCCTGGGAATACCAAGGACTGCAAACATCGCATTCAAGCCATACCTAGACTACCATTGGACTTCAACCTTCATCAAAGTGTGGAAGCTTTGCTCTTTGTTAGTCTAACAAAGGTCTTAGATACTAAATTTTGGCTCTGGCACAACATAGAAATATTTATTGGCCAAGTGTGATTGGACACACAAGGAATTTGTCTTTGGTGCATATGCTTTCAGCGTACATAAAAAGACACTCGTCAAGAATCACAGGGCACAATACCCAGTGACAGTCATATGGTACAATTAGCAATCAAATCATACTAGGAAACAATCAATATCAATATAAATTGCAAGGATACAAGCAACAAAGTTACAGTCATGCAGTCACGAGTGGAAGGAGATGGGCGACAGGAAGGATGAGAACACCAATAGCAATAGTAATGCAGTCTAATGTGAATAGTGCTCTTTACAATGAACTTCATTATTTCTGAAAAAATAAGATTAAAACATTGTACCTCCTTTCTGAAAATCCTAGTATGTCTTATTAGCTTTTTGCCTCTGTCTCAAGACATAAACTTCATTATATGAATTAATCAATGAAACAAACACAATTATCAGTAACAGGCCCTCACTGAAACCCACTCTAAACACAGCAACATTAAAAAAAAAACAGCAGTCAAATAGATGCAAAAGGAATATGATTAATGTATGTCATAGTATATTTAAAATCACAAAGAAAATAATGCTATATCCTATAAAAGCCTAAACCTACTTCTCATCTAAATTTACTACTACATTTTACCCTAGAACAGCCCTAACTGCCACCTTTCACATATAATGGCAAGAGTAATCTATAATAGTTGATCAACCATGCAATCAAATAATTACAGATAGTCCTCACTGAACGACCATTCAAAGTTACAATAGACCCCCCCCTCCTATAATGTGGTTCTGGAGTTCCAATGGTCGGTCTGTTTCCCCCCCCCTTCTCTCTCTCTCTCTCTCCCCCCTCCCCTCTCTCTCAAACACACACACAGAGACACACACACACACACACAATTAGATTTTGGGCACTTGGCAACCAGCTCATAGTCATGAAGTGATGTGGTTTACAACCTTATTTGAGACCCACCGTTTTGGTGGGTCTCTGGTAAAAAAAAACCACTCATAGGAGTATATTGACTTGCTTGACAATCACGGCATTCACTAAATTTTGCACTTAATTGCAAAAAAAAAAAATGTTGTAAAATCAGATCAGCCACATGAGTGCTTCAATTTATGACTGTCATCACTTATGATGGGAATTCTAGCCTCCATTATGGTCATAAAGGGAGGACTACCGGTAGTTTCTGTGAATGGCCAAAATGTTGTTTTGAGAGTTTGAAACTGGCAGAGAATTACTGCTACGCTCTCTGAAGTTATTGTCCTATAAACATGGAAAGGACAAGGTCATACAAGAGAGGTAGGATGGTGATGGTGGAGGTATTGTAGAAAGTTACCCAAATGAGTCATTTACTGATAGTACCCATTTTTTTGTGCCTATATTTTTTATTACCATTAATATTTTTGAATCCCTGCTCTATATGGTTCCACAAAGGTTTTGGCACATATGTAGTTTTCAAACAGGACATTCCTCTTTTTAGCTGACATGCAATTCTATTCCAGTACCCTAATAAACTTCTTTTAATCTAGATCAGGGGTCCCCAAACTTGGCAGCTTTTAAGACTTGTGGACTTCAACTCCCAGAATTCTCCAGCCAGCATAGCTTTAAACATAGTTTGAAGACCTCTGATCTAGATTATACCTAGGTTTTAACTGGAGCTTTCACTGTTAGATACTTTTATGGACAAGATTAGATCCTGTCATCTGGAAAAAATACAATAACCTTGGATTTCTTCTCTTATTGAAGAATATGTAGTGACAAAAGTAATTTTTGTCTCAAACCTGCTTTCTCTGCAAGTCAGGAGGACAAAGACAAGCATATGACCTCTGTGTTTCTTTTCTCTGGCATGTTTCTCATGGGTCTCTAAGCCCAAACCAGTTCAATCATGTCAGCTCTGCAGCAGAATTATGGCCCAGACATTTTCCACGGAATTAAACTTTGCTCTTTGGAGTGGCTAGAGTGAAAAGATGAGGTGTAAGTGTAGATAGAAATGTCATGCAAGAGGAGAAAGAATAAAATCTTCAAGTTGGGAATGAGAAAATAATGTCCTCTTTTCCCATGAAAATGACATAATGAGAAGAGAAAATTGCCTCTTTTCATTACAGCCAAAGACTTGACCTCACGTTCTGACTTACAGTCTGCACTTCTCATTATCATCCTAAACTATGCTTTCCATTCCTTTTGCCTTTTCTTCTTGCCAGTAGAATATCATAAGCTATTATCGTGATTTGAGCTTCCTGCAGACCAAAATGAGATTTGCTGCTCATTCACAGATCAAAATTCTATCACCACTGCAGTCTCTCAACTTTTCTTTGTCTTGTCCTTCACTTGGAATTTCTATGTAATCAGGGAATTGGGGTTGTTGGGTTTTTTTCCCCCTAATACTGAAGACATACTGCCAGCTATATGCAGAATTGCTTTAGTAAATAAAAAGAGTGATGAAAGGATCAACAGCATTCTATCAAGAGGTAACTTTATCTTCTTACCCATGTACCTAGGCAAGGATAGGAGGAATAATTCAATTCGATCAAAAATTCTTGAAATTGACTCCAAACATTTGATTTCACCAAGGACTGTCTCTTTGCCTGACATGGGTGACACAAGATAACAAAGGAAAAAAATAAAAACAGTTCTTTGATGGTGAATCTATCTACAGGTATTCATAAAATGAGAGGAACCTGGAACAAATTGACTGTTGAATTGGGAGAGACCAAGATTACATTCCGACTTGCCTCATTTTGGTGTCCCTGTGGTCCTTGAATAGTAAAGGCCTCCCCTAGGTGGTTAGATTAGATATGGATGTTGGGCTTTCTTGTTCTTTGTATTCAGGATTCATGTATATTATGATTTATTAACTTATCCCAACTCATTTCAACTTGTTAACTGACATGGAGGAAGAACTTTGTCAGTTCCGTAAATGGAATAGACTCATAGAGTTATCCTGTGATCTAAGGATCCTAGTCAAAGGTAGGTTTCAGCAGGTCCTGACCAGTTCTGGAGAACTGATGGCAGAAAAGTTGAGTAATTCAGAGAAAAATTCTGACTGGTCCCACCCCCATCTATTCTCTGCCTCCCGAGTCCCAGCTGATCGGGAGGAAATGGGGATTTTGCAGTAACCTTCCCCTGGAGTGGGGTGGGAATGGATATTTTATAGTATCCTTCCCCTGCCATGCCCACCATGCCACCCCCACCAAGCCATGCCACACCCACCAAGCCACACCCACAGAACTGGTAGTAAAAAATTTTGAAACCCACCACTGATCCTAGTGGAGATTGGTTGAGGCTACACAAGTCCAATGTGTCTGTCATCCAGTGAACTGGTACAAAATACATAATTATTCATACTGAGACAGAGCACAAAAATCTGCTATTCTAGCATGCAGGGTGGGATAACCAATTCAGCCAACCTGGAAAATGAGTCCATGCCTATATCAGACCATACCATTTCCAAAGCCATAAAATTGGGGCTTACATATCCCATCAACTTAATTAAGATATATTAGATGTAATGTTACAGGCATGAACAATTTTGTGAAATATCATTCCTTCTTTTTTTTAAGCATACTTTTATGGGATTGAGTTACACCATTTGTCCGAAGTAAATTCCATTAAGTTTGGTATGACTTAACCACTAGTGATTAAACAAACTAAAGATTCCTGAATGGTTTCTTCCAACTTTGTGAAATGGTGATTCTACAGATTTTCTCTTTTGTGAATGGGGCTTTCCCTCTGCAGCCAACTTAGCCTAGATGGTTATTGCATAATTATTCTAGCAGTTTCCATTTAGAAACAAGCCGGGGATCATAGTTTTTAGATTAATTGTAATGTCCTATTTACAATAAAAGCTTTTGAAAAATAATGACAAAAAGCTGTTCTGCTTTTCCACCTAAAATTCATGAAAATTCTTGCTTTTTGCACATTCATTACCAGAGACCATGCCTTAAAACATTGCCAGATTTCCCATCATTTTTTAAACTATGTTAATATTGAGACAATCAGGTAAAGTTAATTTACTGCCTGTCTGGAACTTCTACCTACTGAACTTGTTGCAAGTAAAGTTAACAAGATCATTTTCAACAAGTCTATCACCTTTATTGACATGAACTTTTATTGTTTATTCATGCTTATTGCGGTGGGAAACACCTTTTCTTCTCTCTAAAGAGCCTATTTATGCTGCTTTCTAATTTTCCATTTCAATAATTTTATGACTTGCCCTTCAATTTTGTTCCATTTTCTTTACTGGAGGAAGCTTTTTTATTCAGCTGACAGACACAGTATATGAGCACAAAGTACATTGATGAACTTCAAATTATACCAAGTCAGAACCGTGAATGGTCAGTGCACTTGGGCCATCCAGTGGAGAAATGGGATATTTCCATCTCATTTATATTGTCCTACCTATACAATTTACTACATGGGAAAAGCAATGAAGAAGCAAGGTTGAATATAAACACTAAGGTATGTACTCTTAGAGAAGAGTCAGATTAACATTTTACTATATTTGAAGTGGGGTCAATTACATAAATATCTTGTTTGGTGTAGTGGCTAAGGCACTAGACTAGAAACCAGGAGATTGTGAGTTCTAGACCAGCCTTAGACATGAAGCCATCTGGGTGATCTTGACCCAGTCATTTCTTTCAGCCATGGGAAGGAGGTAATGGCAAACCACTTCTAAAACTCTTGCCAAGAAAACTACAGGGAGTAATCCAGGCAGTATGCCAGGAGTCAACCCTGATTCAAGTCAACACTGACTTGAAGGCACAACAACAATTGAATAAAGTGTCAGGTCCACTTGATAGAGAATTAAGTAGCGATGAGGTAAAACAAATAGAAAAGAGCTTGCAATTTAGATAGAAATGGGACCAGCACGTTCATTTTTAAACAAAGTTGAAAATAGAAATGTATTATTGCCATTTAGAATAAGGAGGAGGAGGAGGAGAAGAAATAAGCCTGACTGTTTCCATTCAATGTTATTTTCCTAGGTTTTAACTATAAATGTATTTTACATATTATTCTCTAATTAAAACAATATACAAGTGAATATTATACACGAACAAACTCCCACAATAAATAGGTCCTCATTTTACATCTATGTTTGGAAAAGGGGAGAACTTCACCTTTGATATATTTGATGGAGTCAATGTTTGAAATTAACACTTACTGTTTTTTTGTATCAAAATTTAAAGAAACATGAATTTGGCATTAAGGATATTTATAGCTCATGGGCTAAATATAAATAGTTGCGTACTTTAAGTATATTTGTGGATTTAAAATTAAAATTGATTCACCAAATATCTTATTTCAAATTTATTGGACACCCCAAATAATGTATTTAAAAGGAAACACATCTAATTTTCTCTGTTGGTAGTATAAAACATTTGAAGAGTCATTGACTCATATGATTTGGTCCTATGAATAATTGACATTGTCAGCCTCAGCTTTGCCTGTTTCAGCTGCCATAAGAAACGGGGGAGGGATTAGTTATGGGGGCGAAGGGTGGGAAGATGCAGGAGGTGGTTTTTTTCCTTGTAGGACGTGTCTTCCTAGGAAACGAAAGTGAATCTTCAAAGGAGACAGCTGACCAACTGCCCTACATTCCTGATGAATGACGCTGCCAGATGTGATGCCACCTGACCTTTGGGAGACCTTTGGATTGGCTGATGATCAATGGACACGGGGGGGGGAGAAGCTTAGTAGATGCATTTCGCGTGTTTTGCTCACTTCCAGCTTTACCTGGGTTGCGATCATTTCGTATTCAGTAAAAGTACTAATCTCTTCAAAATGATTGAGTTTGGGTTTTCCTTTCCTGGATATTGAAGGAAGCATACCTGACATTAAGCTGGAAGACACATCCAGTCATCCCGGACAAAAACCGAGGGGACTGTAAATCCAAAATATGTCAGATCGAGGGAGTGATGAAGAAGAGCAAATGGGGGCAGCGAGTTCAACGGCAGCTGCTCTCCAAGCGGAGAAAGAGAATGAAGAATGGTTGGAAAGACTCCGTTTAGAGCCAGAGGAAGCTAGATGGTCGAAAGGAGTGGGGAGGCTGCCGGACTGGGGAGAGGACCCCTGTGGGGTGACGACTTCCAGACCCCGTAAAAAGGAGGCAGTGTGGATGCAAAAGCAAAAGGAACGTCTCATGATGGAACAAGCCTTGCAGCTTATTCGTGATGTAGAAGAAAGCAGAAAAAACCGTGAGTCTTTGGGAATTCCTGTGGAGAAGGGGGGAGCAAGCCCCAGGGGGGAGCCAGAAGTGACAGCCTGCGGGGGAGAGGAAGAGTTTGAGGAAGAAACATCCCAGGTTTCGGCAGCTCAAGGGAGAGATGCAGCCGGCCAGAGAACTCCAGCCCTGCAGCCCCCCCTGCAGACGTAAAAAGCCAAAAAACCCCCTCCTTCCTGGGAAGTATGATGGAAATCCTAAAGCATTGGGATTTTTCCTGACCCAAGTGTGGAACCACATGCAGGATTGGGGGAGGACTGTGAATCAGAGGCTGCTAAAGTGAGAAGCGTCGCGAACGCCCTAGAGGGAGCAGCTGCTGAGTGGATGGTGGTTCTCCACAATAACAACTCCCTCTTGCTGAGAAATTACAACCAGTTCATGGGGGCCCTTAGGAAGCGTTTTGAAGACCATTTAGCTGAACGAAAGGCGAGACTCAGAATGAAGAGCATTCAGCAGGGCCGGAGACCGGTGGCAAAGTATATCCAAGAGTTTCGTGAGCTGGCACCCTATATGACAGGCTGGTCAGAAATGGCTCTTTTGGAGAGTTTCAAGGATGGGTTGAATAAAGAGATATATCGAGATTGCAGAAGCATGGGGGTCCCCGAAGATTTGCATAGATGGTACATAGTAGCTGAGGATGTGGAGATCGAGCTGAGATGGAGCGAACTCCGAGGAAGGCGCATGGGGGACCAGTCATCCTCTTTCTACCGTAAAGGGACACCAAAGATGACTGGGGGGAAGGCCGAATTCAAACCCAAGTCAAAGCCCTTCACCTGTTTCAAATGTGGGAAAGAAGGTCACCGGGCTGCCGAATGCTTCTCCAAGCCACCGCCAAAAGCTACCGGGGCCGGCCCGAAGAAAGGCGACAAAATACCCGCCAAAGCCCATGGCACCGCCCTGAAAGGAGAAGTCGTTGAGTTCACTCCCCGAAACCAGGGTGCGTTGGAAACTCCGACCAACAATGACGACAGCGAGACGGACTCCGACACCGACGATTGGGTGATTCACACGGAAGAACCGTTACTCATCCCCGTAGAAATAAGGGTGCCCTCCACAGGGGCTCACGCGCAATTATTAGCCCTGTTGGACTCGGGGTGCACTAGGTGCATAATTAGCCCCAAAGAAGTGGAGGAAATGGGACTGAGACTAAAATACCTGACAGACATCTTTTTGAAATGACATTTTTAATGTACATGTATAGATTCATGGGAAGTTTTTGTAATGTTAAAGATGTTAAATTATATCTTGAAACTTGGGAATTTGACCATTGTTAGGAGTTATGTACCATTGTACCAGAGAATTATTTTGAAAAATAGAAAATTAATAATATTCCTATTATTATCTACTATAAGAAAAAAAATACATTCATCAAGAATCATAAGATACAACACTTAGTGATAGTCATGGGTTACTAAAAAGCAATCAAATCTTATTAGGAAACAAACAGAACAATATAAATCGTAAAATACAAGCAACATGGTTATAGTCATAAGTAGGAGGAGATAGGTAATAGGAAGGATGAGAAGAATAATAGTAATTCAGTCGTAATAAATATTTTGACAGTGTTGTGGGAATTAGTTGTTTAGCAGAGTGATGGCATTTGGGAAAAAACTGTCCTTGTGTCTAGTTATTGTAGTTGTTCTAGTTGTTCTGGTGTAAGGTGAATTGGGCTGAGGGAGAGTGACTGGTCCAAGATCACCGAACTAGCTTTCATCTCCAGCTTTCTAGCCTAGTAACTTAAACATTAGAGTGTTACATTGTTCCAACTGGTTAAGTCAAGAACCAATGCTTGGATTTCCTCCATCTACTAATACCTACTTACTGTAATTAAACTAAATTAATAGTTAAAATTAAAATTTGGATGGCTATTTTAACTTCAAAACATACAAGTGATAGAGTTTCAGCTTAGCAGTTCTAAATATTCTACAACACTCCAAAGTATAATTCTTGTGTTTCCGCTACATTTTTTGTGATCACTGAGATTGTGGTATTAGCATCACCTTCTGAGAGAAGCAGTCAACTGATATCAAGAGCCAAGAACTTTCTATCAGATTTTTTTTTTAGTTTGCAACTTAATCCAAGCAAATACCTTTCCTGTTGATCTTGGAACAGATGGCCAAGTCTGAGTTTAGTTCACCAAATGAGAGACACAGATTAAAGCAAACAACGTACAATGATTCTGCTTAAATTGTTCAGTTGATTCACTGGAGTCCCTATTTAATAGAACAACAACCAAACCCATTAATAATTTCTAGAATGTTTTAAGGCATGTGTTGATAAGGAAATTACTTGCTCCAGTGAAAAGTTTGAATCCCTGTGCATTCTGTCCCCTTGGTTGGAAAAACCACACTGAAGGGAAGGATTTAAGAAGTCTTCTAATCAGGAGTATGCAGAACAGATGAACATAAGAATGAGGGAGTTGCTTGCTTGTAATCTCTACTCCAAATGCTTCAAATGGTAGACAGTTTAAAAGCTGCAAAAGTTGATGTTTCTTAAGATGGATCTCCCATATTCATTTCCATATTTAAATCTGTTTATATTTCATATGTATTGCTCTTAATATAAAGGGTGTAATCCTCTACAATATAATGCATATTTGTAGGCTATTTTCAGTTGCATGTTTTTCTGTTCACATCCTAATTTACTTAATTTTTGTATGTTGTGATTAAAAAAATCAAGAACATCTCCAAATTTAGACAAGTGTAAATGTCAAACTGTAATTATGTTTTGGGTTGCATATTGATTTGGAGAGGTGTGAATTAAGAAAATGTGCATTATAATTTGAGAAACATGAATACATTTGCATTAAAATATGAGTCAGATTAATTTTTATTCCTTCCAGACTTTTGCCAGAGTTGGAACTGCTGTCATTAAGTTGTGCGATCCTGAGCAAATATTTCCTGTGAATAAGTATATTTGATTTTGATCTGCAAAATATAATTTCCAATAACTCTGAGTGATGATGATTTCTATGAGAGAAGGGATACTACTTAATAATATCTTATCGTACAGATAGTATTCTATGGGGGGAAAGTCATTTTTTAAATTTATACTGAGAATAGCTTGGTGAATATAATCTACTTCACATAATCCTGTCACAATTTCCACCTGAACACAAGTTAGGGAAAGCATCCAGAGCATGAGTTTTGACATTCTTTCCAACTTTTTACCTGAAATGATTACAGGAGGCACCTGCATTTTTGTCTGTATTGCAAAGCAATATTTTGTATTTTGGATGTATGGTGTGGATGTGTGGACCAGAAAATATAACAAGCTAAAGGTTTTGGTCACATGGCCAGTGTGGAGAAGGCTTAGAACAGGGCCAGTTCTTCTGTGTTGTTTTGTTTTTCCACAGCCTCGGGATTTTTAAACGAAATCCTTTTGTTTGCTTCTTCTATTTTACCAAATTTACTTCTGTTTGTTCAGTTATGGAAAGTTATCCTACTGACAGACACCAGGGCTTCCTTAAGCAATTTATTTCCTCTATTTCAGTCATTTGAAAAGAAGAAGGAAAATGACATTTCTGCTCATCTGGGTGGATAAGAAGTTCTATTGTCAGTGACTGACTTGTGACACTACCTATGGCTGACAAGGTCTCTGTCATGCTGTGAAAAATGGAGTGTACTCTTCAAGTGTAAAACGTGTCAGTTTCTTTTGAGTCTCATGTTTCATATCATTTCCCTCTTCTTATAGCAAACTTTTCTTATCTCCAGCCCTCAAAGAGTACAAGGTAGGTGGTAACTTGATAGGTAGCAGTACTCACCAGAAGCATGTATATAAGACAATATGCATTATTTTGCACATGGGTATATAAATTTAATAAAAATAATAAATAAATATAAGCATTCTGGTAAATCCCACATTAAGCATAAACCATCACTGTGCTACCACAGCCAAAAGAACTCCTCACTTAACAACCATTCCTTTAGCAACAGTTCAAAGTTATCATGATGCAGTAAAAAGTGACTTGCTACTATTCCTCACACCATAGCATCCCCACAGTCACATGATTTTAATTTGGGCACTTGGCCTCCATTTCATGTTTGTGATAGCTGCAGCACCCTGTAGTCACATGATCACCATTATTGACCAATCCTACCAGCTTCCAATAAGCAAAATCAATGGAGAAGCCAGAAGAAGATCACAACTCACAGTCATATGACATCTCGCTTAGTGAGTCATTTGGTTAATAACTGCAGCAAAAAGTTTGTAACAACCAAACCCCTTAATAATGATTTTTTCCCCAGGCCTTGTTGTGGTTGCAAGTTGGGCTGCAACAAAAGAGATATAGTCTGAGATGATAGGGAGTGATAGTTCTGTTCTCTGCTGTACTGGTCAGATCAGAATGTACCTGGAATACTATGCCTTCTTGTGCCCTTTTCTGTGCCACAATTCCAGAAAGATGCTTATAAACTAGAAAGAGTATAGAGAACAGTGCACCTGTCTCATTCATATTGGCGGCACTGCTTAAGGCACTTCTGGGTTGAAAGAATTAGCCAGTTGCATCATTGTTGCCAGGGGGTCACCCAGGGGGACTCCTTTCATGTCCCTATCAAGGCACTGGAGAGAATGAGGAGAGCTCACCCTGCCACACAGCAGCACTCAGGTCTTGAATGTGAGCTTGCTAACCTCCAACCCAGTGTACTAACTGGGCTCCTTAGAACAGTGCTGAAAATGCTTTAAAAGCCTTGGTGGATAAACCCTATGAAGAACAGTTAAAGGAACTGGATATGTTTAGCCTAAAGAGGAGAATGTTAAGAGGAAGCATGGTAGCCATCTTCAGATACCTGAAGAGCTATCACAAGGAAGAGGCTATAGAGTTGTTCTCCATACTTCCCTAGGTTCCCATTTAAAATCATATAAAGCATGCTATTAGATTACCACATTTGCCCTTAGCATAGTTATACATAAAATTATTCCTGTGTGCAACACCTTCAGTTCTCAAGATTGGACAGTTCTCAATTTTGTCCAGAATGATATACAATCTTCTGCTCCATCAAGGGGGGTTGGACTAGAAGACCTCTGAGATCCCTTCCAACCCTATGATTCTATGTTATACTCCAGCCAAGAAAAGAATAAACGAACTGTGTAATAGCTCTCTCCCTCATAAATAAAACTAGTTATTTCATTAGAGTTATGGTGGGACAATAAATAAATATTTTAATTATAATATAGTTTTTAAATTTTACATGCTACCTATCTACTTAGGCAAAGCAGGGACAGTGTCAAAATCTTTGTTGTCTAAGCAAACACATAGCCAGCCTACAGAACAAAGTCCAGAGTGAATGGTTTTCACTTGCATAAGCTTCTTCTCCCACCTGTTGCATATGACATCCAAGTTTTGAAACATAGAAACTTCTGTGCTGCTGTTATGTCTCGAAGGGAGGGCCATCTTCTGGCCTAGAGTGCAATCGTTTTTTTTATAACCACGGTACTGATGCTGGCTAATGCTTTTAGTGATTGCCGGTAAAGCTACTTGATTGGGAAGAAGCCAACCCAAAAGAGCTGAAAAACTTATCTTTCCTTGAAATAACAAATTAGAGGGATATCTAGTATTGTGTATGGCTGTCCCAGGACCAACCTTGCCGAGTGACATCTACTTCTAGGTCAACGTTTCACTTAATATTGATTCCCAGCCAGAAATTAGCAGATCGTGGCAAATTTGTGCCATTTCGAAAGCTACCATTAGAGGCAGATTTACATTCTAATTGTATTAGATTGGTCAAATATCCATATCTTGTAAAAAATAATAATAATAACATAGCTAAATTATCTTTTACAATTGTCCTTAATATTGACAAATTTAGTTGAATTACAACAGTATGGGCTTTTCAAAACATGGAGTCTCCTTTCCTGGCACTTCCCTGAATAACTGCGTGGTCACAAACCCCTTGAAATGTTAGGAAAAGAAGTGCAGTTCCCACCTACCCACTAAACAGTTACTTTCTATTTTCCCCCATCCCATTGAAAAAGCAAATGCTTGCCAGACTTCATTCTATCAGCAACTGTCCACCCAGGGATTCACCGTCATTGTATTCCTAATTTTATTTCCAGTAGGATCCGCGATGGAATTATTTGAAATCCCTATTATGTCTCTGTCTCTCCTAACGTCAGTATGGAGAACAAACTGCAGCTAAATCTTATGGTGTGTTCCCCTTGTGCCAAGCTGTGTAAGTAGCTCTTGTGGCTAGAGCTGCAAAGCAGAGCTAGGAACCCATCTGAGTATCATTTTGCTCATTTTTCAGGATGTATTTAATGACAGCCTCCCTAGACTTGGGAGGCCATAATGCATGTTTTCCAGCTTTCTTCTCACAAACATGCGATTGAGCCAGTCTTTCTGAGAGTGTATTTCTCACCTAGACTGTACACCATCCATGGAACAAAGCTCATTTAAGAAATCCCTTTCTGCTATTATCCTCATCCTTCCCAATCTATCCCTGGTGTCATCCAATCAGATTCTCATTCCAGATGGGGATATCATTGATTCTGTTGGAACCTGATCTACAGGGTTGAAAGGGAGCTGCTAAGCCCAGGTGTAATTTCTGTACACAGGCAACGAGTAATAAATTCTCCTTGCTTCATCCCTGCGCGTGGCTTGCTGAATGCTCCATAGCAAATGTTTTCTCCCAAAGACTATATTTGCATTTTATTCATGACTCTATCAGGATTAATTTCAGTGTTTCATGTTGCCTGTAAATCCTCATGCAATATGAATGAAGCAGCAGCTGCTGCAAGCTGGCAGCTTGGGCATTCGAAGGGCATATCGTGCCTGAATCCACTTACTTTAGATGCTTTCAAATCTGCTCTTTTTTTCCCCCCTTCCTGCACATGAACCACAAACTAAAGCAGGGAGGATTAAAAGGAATAACTGTTTGAGGCAGTAAACTGAAGGGAGGTGAGTCATTTAACCTTTGCCGCTTAAATGTCTGATGAAATGCAGATAATTATCATTCAGATTTGAAAAAGGTAATGTAAACATTGTAAGGTTTTCATGACTGGTAACTCCGGAGAAAGATCACATTCATCCAAGATTTGATTTACTAACATGGAACTCTCAAAGAAGCATCCGCAGCAGCTACTGCATGATAAACTGTATGCTGGTCCTGTATTCCAACTTATCAGATGCTTGCTACATCCTTTTTTTAACCATCCTAGATGGAGAGCAAAATGGTTGTTGATAGATTGTTGTATCATCAGAAGGTACATTTTATATTCAATTTGTATGCTATTGCCAGGTACAAAACTTAATTAGATCTTGAACTACCATCTCCCCTCCCACCTTATCAGATCCCACACTTACGTTTTGATAGACTCAAACACCCAGCTTGGTCTCATGATACATTGTAGTTCTGTGTGTAAAAATTACAAATTTGATGTATTTGATGAATGGACAAACTGCAAACAAGTCATACTCCCAAGTTGTGTATGTGCAGAGAGACACCAGCTTCCATATTAGTTGACTTATAAGGCCTTTATACTACTAATAATAGGAAATAGTGATTGGTTATATTAGATAATATTCTTGCCAAAGTAGATCATCGCCAGGGAATCATTTTGGTGGCATAATAATCTCTGTTGGGTTGTAAAACCTTAGTTCTAGATGGAACTTTTGCATAATAGAAAATTGTAGAGGTTCATCATGCACTGGGTAATAAATAAGTTTGTCTCCTATTCAGAAATAAACACATCCCAATTCAGTGGGATTTATTGCCAAGAATAGATGAAATTAAAGACTCAGTTACTTATTCTGAGTGGCCATTTATTACATCTTTATAAAATATATTACATGATAAGTGCAATAAATTTTGCTGCCACATTTCAAGATCTGCATCTTGGTCTCAGTTGTTTAAATTCTGCATTTAATTTCAGTATTTCAGTAAAACTGTTGATTTTTTCTTCCACTTTGTTTTTTTTTTTGTTCACTTTGTTAAATGGCTTATTGCAAATGGTTCACCAAGGTTCACTTTCTTAATATAAATATTGTTTTTTGTCCCATATCATAAAATTGATGCAATAAAATTGAGCCCATCAACCAATGGAGCATGAAGTGGAGCCCACTGACAGTAAATTCATCTGTTCCTGATTATGTCTTACTGAGGACCCTGAAATGCACTTAATCACGGCATTGATTTAGATGATGAATTCTACTTCATTATGGGAAGTGAAAAATGAACCACATTGCTGAACATAAAAAAAAAAAACTCCAGGTGCAAATATGTTCGTGTCAAGCTCCGATGATGAAAAGAGGATGGTTCTATGAATAAGATGTAGAATGTATTGGATTACAGTCCCCATGAAGCCACTTACCCATTTAGTGATTACAGGAGTTGTAGTCCCAAAATCTAGAGAGCTCCAGGCTGCATATTTCTGATTTAAATAAAAAATATTGAAGTTTCCAGGTCTCATACTTCCCATGTGACCTTAAGTATCCTTTAATACATTCACTACTTTATTCCATGTGAGCTCCATGCTCATGCTGTTTATTTGTACTTCATTTTTCTTTTGTTAGTCGGACATCTTCCAAAAGGGTAGGAATTAACCTTCAGTCCTGCTAAGTTCTCAACATTATGGTTCTATGAGGCTGTTTGCCATCTCCTGATTAGAATAGAACATGCTATCACTTCAAAGGTTAATGACCTCTTATGCCTTGTTCTTGGCCAGATGACATCTCTTCTACTACCCACTCATTCTTTGAACTGATGGTAGTTAATTATCACTCTGTGAAACTGCTTAACTCTGCAGGAACACTATTTGGATGAAGCAATAGCAATAGCAGCTGATTGAGAGCAGGTGTATTTTGAAGGAAAGAAGTTTGCCAGATCAGGCAATAAATATGAATGGCAAGGTAGAACTGGAGTGTTTCGGAATAAAGGGTGATCATTATGCCATGTGCATAAGGCATAGAAAACCACTCTTAGCCTTAAATATAAAGGGCCATGGGGGAACAAAGTGTTTTATTTTTTAAGAATAGATCTCTTGTGAAATAGAGCTCTTGGAAGCCCTTTGAAAATGGGCTAGAATTTGAGTCAACTGTTATTTCCTGCTCACAAGCCTACCTATGATAAATATATTTTATAGTCAAAAGTTTTAGAAATTTTGGCAAGCATCTGATTGACTTGCATGGAAAAGATGCTGGAATTGATAGACTTTTGGCCAAATCCAAATGAATTGTACTAAAACAATTGGACTGTAATTGTCAGTGGCTCTCCAGATGTTCAGACAAAAGACTTCCCAAGCTCTACGTAGAGATGCTAGGTCAGGGCTATCAAACTCGTGGCCCATGAGCTGGATGCATCATGCACTGGCCCTGCCCATGTCCAGTTTAGCGAAAGGGGGGGAAGAAATCGTGATACATCACGTGACGCTGCTGTGGTGCTGCGAGTTTGACACCCCTATGTTAGGTAAGTCTTGAGAAGTCACAGATGAAGATCAGATGATTGTCACTGAGCCACAGCTCTATTCCCTTGATGTTCTTTTCCATCTATTTTTTCAGATTCTGGAAAATTTCCAACATAACAGTTCTGCAGTTCAAAATCTCACCGGCTCAAGGTTTACTCAGCCTACAATCCTTCTGAGATCAGTAAAATGAGGACCCAGATTGTTGGGATCAATATGCTGACTCTGTAAACTGCTTAGAGAGGGCTGCAAAAGCACTATGAAGCAGTATATAAGTCTAAGTGCTATTGCTATTGTTGTAGCTATAATTAAATACAGAAAAAGAAAGATGATTTTTCTTTGTACTTCCAAGGGGTATCATTCTATTTGTACCAACAACAAACTGCAGCAGTAAGCTGTGATCTCTGCTAAAGGAGCCAACACTACTTTTTCACCAAAGTTAAACTGGATTTTAGAAGGTTGGTATGGAATATTTTCACCGAAGGCTTCTCCTGGCAACCCATACTGAGCTGTCAAGAATATCATAAAATATCCAGCCAAAGTTCAGTTCTTCATTTACTTACATCCACTAGACAAAATCTTTTCAGACTAAACTTTTACTACTCTCACCAAAGTATACTGCTCAAAAAAATAAAGGGAACACAAGCAGAAGACATCTGAGATCTGAATGAATGAAATAGCCTTATTAAATACTTTGTTCTTTACATACAGTAGTTTATACACTGCTCAAACAACTAAAGGGAACACAAAACTATGTATGTAATGAACAAAGTATTTAACAAGGCTATTTCATTCATTCAGATCTCGGATATCTTCTGCTTGTGTTCCCTTTATTTTTTTGAGCAGTGTATATATCACATTCTACAGAGTGACTATGCTAACTCTCTTCCTCTGTACCCTAATCAGATCTGAATCAGAATCAGAATCAAGCTGGAAGGGACTTTGGAGGTCTTCTAGTCCAACCCCCTGCTCAAGCAGGAGAACCTCTACCATTTCAGACAGGTGTCAAACTGGCAGCCCCCGGACTGGATGCATCACGTGCAGGCCATGCCCACCCCAGCTCTGCGAAGGGAAAAAACCATTGTGAAACATTACCTGATGGTAACGTGATGCCTCGAGTTTGACACCCTTGATCTACTATGACTCCAAGGTCCCTCTACACTTAGGTGTTCTCTAAGTTAAGTACAATGCAAGCAAAACTTGGCAAATCAGTCATGAGCTATTCAAACTCTTAGTGTATGCTTCATTGCCTTTCTAGAGAGGTAAATGCTGGTCATATTGAGCATAATAAATTGAGATTAAATATGTTTATATTTTAGATTGATGGTAATAACAATGCCCTTTAGCTACAATCTTTGGGTTTGTATTTCTATGGATTATTTATTTTTTATAAATTTTCTAAGGCTATCCAACTCCATAATGATTCTTGGTAGCACATAATATTATAAACAGCCAGGAACAATATAACAAATAAAATGATGAATATTTGGTAAGGGAAATAATATATATACAAAATCACCTAACACAAAACATTTCTATGACAGGCTTTCCATTTGCTCTAGACCTAGGCATAAAGGAAGAGCCAGTTTCATCAGGCCTATTTAAGTGAGGTTAGCGTAGGGGCCATATGGGTCCTTTCAATATATATATATGTAAAGCTCGCCAATTAGAATACTTAAGATATTATTTACATTTATGCTTCTATGTTGCCCAGTTACAATATGACCTGCATTGGATTTCAGTGTGTTTTGGGAAAGGGTCAAGATAAGCAATGGAAATGGCTACCAATTGCAGCAGTTGAAAGCATTGCATCTGGCAGAGATTATATCTTCTTTCACTTTTTGTGCATTGTTTCAGGCGTTCACTGCATTCCACTTCTCCCCTTCAATTAGGAACTGACAGTAGTTTCAGATTCTTTTAGCAAATTGGCTCTGTAAGAAACTCTGAAAATAAAACCTAGGAAAAAGGACATCTTGTAACATGTCTGAATTCTGCTTTGAGACATTATTTAAACACTGCTTAGATGAAAATTTGAGAAGCATCCTAAACTGGCAAAAAGCATCCTTTGGCTTTATGTCTTGGTTGTTTTATGCCTATGTCATGTCTGCAACCATCTTCAGGCAAACGTTCCTGATTATTCACTCCATTTTTTTATCTTAGTCCAGAACAGTGCCATTTGGGTTGTTCTGGACCTTCCACTTTGTTATAAGATCTCACAGCAATGTGGGGCTCTTCACTGGTTCCTTATTTGAGCTAGAATTGAAACTACTGGGCCTTATGTTTAGAGATCTGAAGCCACTACTGCCCTGGTATCTTTCTATCTCCCTACAATCCTGTTTAACCCTTGGTCCTCACATTCCTCTGAAGAGGGCCTTCTTTCCATTCCATTATTTCCATTCATCAACTCTAGGTCAGGATCTTATGAACCTAAAACTCTGGAATAATTCTTTTTTGCTTTGTGAGAGTTGGATGGTCTTAAAAGGGGCTTAAAAATGTGTTTTCCTCCTCCTTGAGTTAGTGTAGGACCTGGTTATCCTACCCTAATTTCATTCATCCTGACAGTCCCTAGGTCAATGCCAAGTTAATGTGAATTATTGATATATACATACTCAATCATATTGCAGGGTATTTGTTTTAAAAGATACGCATTTGATATATATTTTCATTAAATACCATATCGTATGAATGGTCAACATTATTAGATGAGGTCATGCCTGCTAGAGAACATGACTTCCTGAGAAAGCCCAAACTAAGGTAACTCAGTAGGTGGCACTCCTCTCTTAAGAGAGAGTGTAAATCTAATTTTGGACCTGCAGATTTTTGTAGTGAAAACTGCAGGAAAATATAGCATTTTCAGTGAAATATTGTTGTTTTCCTTACACTATTCTATTTTTAAAGTCAAATTAGCTGAAATAAAGTAAATTAAAGTAAAACTTTACATAACTAATGCCAGAGGGACTGTGGAAAGCAGCCCCCAAATAACTGTAAGGCATCAATCCCTGAGGTAGCAAATTGTTAAATGTTTTATAAATAAAATTAAGAAGTCCCTTGCATATTCATTTAACATTATGAAATATTGCCCAACAGTGCCCCTAAAATCTTCACACATCATTTTACATTACTGAAGATACCTAGCAGGGTGCTATATCCATTTGTTCTGAAGCATGTCTCTTTCTAAAGAACTGTGAAACTGTTGAACAGTTTGTTTTCCAGAGGATAATATTCCACTCTTATCATTAGGCACACAGTGAGTTGTTCCTGCAACTTATTTTTGCTGGCAATGTATTTTTATTGTGTCAGAATACTCCATGTACCTTCTAGTTGGTGTAATATGAAAAATAAATTGGCTTGCAAGGTAGTCTTTACAAAAGAATCCTAGCTTGGATAGAAGATTTTGAGCATATTTACAGTAAATTTTGGTTTGGGCTACAATTGTAGCCCAAACATAGTACACTAGCCAGAGTCACTTTTTTGTGAGATAGATGGACATGCAAATCTGACACATAAGTAAATAATAGTAATATAATTATTTATTGGCCAAATGTGGTTGGACATACAAGGAATTTGTCTCCAGTCCATAAGCTCTCAGTGTACATACAAACAAAGTGATAAATCATAGATCATAAATCATAATATACAACAACAATTGATAAATCATAGTATACCAATAGGAGAAGGTAGTAGGAAAGATGAGAGGTAAGAAGATGAGAAGGATGAGAAGATGACAATGATAATAACAATATAGCCTACTACATGGGTAAATATCTTTGGGCAGAAGACATTGCTACGGGAGTTAGCTATTGAGCAGAGTGATGGCATAGGAAAGAAACTAGCTTTGTGTCTAATTTTTTTGGCATGCAATGCCCTATAGCAATGTATTTTTTTAAAAAGTTTTTTATTAGTAGTTCAAAATTAAAAACATTGGACATAGATATGACATCACTGGTCCCAAGTATCTTCCAACACTTTAAGTTAATACATAATATACTAATGATAATATAATAATATATTCCTTACACCTTATACGTTATTTAAACATAGTATAATAATAGTAATTTATACATTATTCCTATACAATTATACATATCTATACCTACATATACCTATCTATACAACTCACATGCATATTTATCTATAATAATGTATATAATTCTAGTCTAACACTACATATTTGTCTCGGCTATCCTCTTTTTATCTAACCATTCATAGAATTTTGCCCAGATTTTATTGTATAAAATCTCCAAAGTTCCAAGGTGAATCTATCCATTTCTGCACAGTTGAAAATTTTTAGTAGTATTTCCACTTCAGTTGGGTATCTTTCTCTTTCCACTTCTGCACAAAGGATATCCATGCCGCTGTAAGTATATGCAGTAGTAGATAATTTATGTCTTTCTTGTATTTGCCCTCTGTCATTCCCAAAAGGAAAAGTTCCGGTTTGACTTCTATGTTTATTAACAGAATTTCTTCCAGCCAAACTCTTTATCAGATTCTAATATTTCTTTGCCTTTGGGCATTTCCACCACATATGATAGAGGTTCCCCAGAGCCACCTCGCACTTCCAACATGCCGAAGAATTTCCCTTATTGATTTGTGCTAATCTTGTGGGGGGGGGGAGGTGCCACCTATAAAACATCTTATATAAATTTTCCTTATATGAAGTTGCTAATGTAATTTTTATTTTTTTTCCCAGAAAGTCTACCAATTGTCCAAACCAATACTATGCCCAAAATATTTACTCCAAATTATCATCATTTCTTTGACTTGTTCCTTAATCATGTGTTGTTCCAATAAATAGCAATATAATTTATTTATGGTCTTTCTCTCCCTGCTTAATAAAATCTTATCTAATTGTGATAATTCTTGCTTTATACCCCATTCCTTTTTGTCTTTGCTAAATTTAGATTGTATTTGAAGGTAGGCCCACCATTCCAATTCAATTCCTTCTTCCTTTAAAATGTTTCTCGCTTTCAGTTCTCCTCTCTCATTCAGAATATCTTTATAGGTGACAACCCACCCCCTAATTTAGTAAAATTTAGATGAGTATACATTTCCAAAGTTGACACCCAGGTGGGAATTTCCATATAATTATTTCTTTTTGTCTTAATCCAGACATCTAATAGAGCCCTCCTGATATAATGCCTGATGGACTTTATGCTTTTCCTCCCATAAAATAGCATGCCATCCTGTCTGTAAATCGTGGCCTTCTAAAGCCAATAGTCTTGTATTTTTGAGATTCATCCATTCATTTATCCATACCAAAGCTGTTGGCTGATAATATTTTCCCCAATCTGGCAAACCGAATCCCCCTCTTTCTCTAGCATCTTGTAATAAGTTTAATCTAATTCTCAATTTTTTCCTTGCCAGATGAATTTTGAAATATGTCTATCCAAATTAGTAAAAAAATCTTTTTTGAGCCGAATTGGTATGCACTGGAATAGAAAAAAACATTTTTGGTAGGGTATTCATCTTAATGGCAGCTATCCTGCATATTAACCCATTTTTTCAAATCAGACCTAATTTGTGCCATTAATTTATTATAATTATCTTATTTGACTGTGATGCATCTTGCAGTCAATTGACTTCCTAAATATCTAAGATTTTTGTAGTCTGAATATTTATCTTTCCCTCCAATTCTTTTTTTTTTTGCTCTTCAGTCATATTTTTGACTATCATTTTCATTTTTTCCTTATTATTATTAGGCCCGCTACTTCCCCATATTCCTCCAGTACTTCCATCAGCCTAACACTGGATTGTACAGGCTCTTCGATAATAAAGACAAGATCGTCTGCAAATGCCTGTACTTTAAAAATTCATTTTCTTATTTTTAAACCTTTGATCTGTACATCTTGAATTGTTCTAATTAAAGTAATGATAAAATAAACAATAATGGTGATAGTGGACAACCTTGTCTTGTCCCTTTTTGGATTGCCCTATAGCGATGTCTTGAGGGAGAAGTTGATTTAGTTTATGTCCAGGATGTGAATGGATATTTTCTCAACCCTCTTTCTGCAAAATGTCAAATTTCAACAAAATGTGTCAAATACTTTCCTCAACACTATCAGAAAATACTCTACTGGTAGTCCTTGATTTACAATCAGTTGCTAACAACCATTTTTATTTATGATAGCCATGGAACAGGTGCTTTATGGTCTGTAAATCACCCTCTGGCCATCATAAATGGTTTTTCCCCCATAGTCATGTGACCACGTCAGGTGCTTGGCAACCAGTGATGGTGTTCTGCAGTCATGTGATCACAATTTTCCAGTAAAATCCACCCATTTGAATGAATGGATTCACATTTATAACTGCTGGATTCATTTAACTATTATAGTGTCTGCTTGATGACTGCTGTGTCTGTTTAACAAGTGCCATAAAAAGGTTATAAAATCACTTCCAGTGATATGGGTGACTTGATTTCTGACTGTCATGCTATGATTTTTTTACAAGTTTCCTATCCTAATGAAAGCATTAGGTGAAAGGAAGGCTAGTTCCAGATAGTTCCATCACCCAGCCCTCTACGCATATGCTCCACCATATGCAAGAATTATTTCTACAAAAATTAGTGTAAGAGAAAATGCTTGAAAATGAATTCTCTGTGTGTGCATAAAGAAAAAAGTATTTGTGAAGAAAGTGGTTAGAGACAGCAAGGAACATTTAAAATTCTGGAAAGCAGGCAAAATTCAGATCTCTTTGAATGGAAACAAAAAATTATTGAAGTAGATGAAAAGGGCTAAATGAATAGAACTAGAAATAAATGAGATGAAAATGTTTTGGTTGGAGCTAGGAGTATTTCAGAGATTTGTACAGGAATTTTTGTCGAAGGATAGAACTGAACTGAATGAATGCTGGAAGAGTTAATATCCACCATGAGTAACTATTAATGAAAAGAAAGTTGTAAATGCTATATTTGAGAAAAGTGGGGAGACTCCTAATGTTGGTGGGGTAACTGGAGAAATGTTCAGATATGAACGTGTCTTAATTAGGGTGTGATTGTACATCTTGCTCAACATTAATCTATTTCAGTTGTTTGTGGCAATGTTGTTTGTCCCCTTTTATGAGGAGAAAGTAAGTAAGACATAGTAATAGTGAATGAAAAAACTACAGGTAATCTTTGACTTACAACCACAATTGAGCTCAACATTTCTGTTGCTAAGCAAAACATTTGTTAAGTGAATTTTGCCCCATTTTAAGACCTTTCCGGCCACAGTTGTTAAGTGAATCACTGCAGTTATTAAATTAGTATCATGGTTGTTAAGTGAATCTGGCTTGTCCACTGACTTTGCTTGTAAGAAGGTCGCATAAGGTGATCACATCACCCCAGGACACTGCAACAATCATAAATATGAATATGAAGAAATATGAAAGTTCCAGGAGTCTGAATTTTGATCATGTGGGGATGCTGCAATGCATAAATCACTTTTTCAGTGCCGCTGTAACTTTGAATGGTCACTAAATGAACTGTTGTCAGTCAAGGACTACCTGTATAAGGAAATAGTTTATTCAATGTGCCTGGAAGTGTGTTTAGCAGAATTCAGATTGACAATGTATGCAAGTAACAAGAGTAAGAGTTTGGGAAGTGCAGCACACTAAATGCTTGGCATGGGGTGTGCAGAACAACTTCTTGCCATTCAGTAGAGAAAAGTGTAAATGTGAAATAGAAAATTTATAGCACATGTTAATTTAAAAAAGGGATATGATAAAGTACATAGGATTGAATTATTGAATGTTCTGCAATATGGAGTTGTTTGCTGAATGCAGTAAAGAGTGGAAGCAAAGCTTGTGACTGTACATAAAATATCTTAATGGTTCTCTACTGACCAGGGAGTAACATAAGAACGTGAAGAAACATAGAATAGACTATACAACGTAAAGAGACAGATGGCCTGCAAGTATATATATCAAAGACCAAAGTATTTGTATTTGGCTATGAACAGAGAATGAATGAATGAATGAATGAATGAATGAATGAATGAATGGTTTACATAAACAGTGAAAAACTATAGCAAGTAGATGTCCCAAAGGTGCTTTTTTCAAGAGGCAACTGGACTTCCTTGTTTTTCTTTGGAGATGTTTAGTTTCTCATTCAAGAAGCTTCTTTAGCTCTGAAGAAGCTTCTTGGATGAGAAGCGAAATGTCTTCAAAAAAACAAAACAAAAAAAAAACAAAAACAAAGAAGTCCAGTTGTCTCTTGAAAAAACACCATGATCTGGATGATTAAGGATCTCCACAGACATATAGCAAGTAGATGATTTTGTAGATCTTAGCAGAATGCTTCATAAAGATTGTAAAAATATTCCTACATAGAAATGGATGAAGACATATTAAAATATTAAATGCTGGTACAAAGTTAGCAATCATATGTGGTCTGTTGTGAGCAATGAATGCTTGATAAAAGAAGTTGTGGATAATAGCTTCTGCCCACTTTTTAGTATGGGAGTGGCAATTGGGTGAAGGTGGCTTAGATTCTTACAACATAGAAATTCCCCTTCCCACAAAAAAGATGGAGACCACATTCTAAATCCTAGGGCTATTCTTGCAGTCAAAAAAGAAATGTGATGGCCAAGACCAGCATTGATTTATATACTGGCATTCTAGAAGGCTACCAATCTTGGGCCAAGGAAAAGAGTTTTTGACAGACAAACTCAGAAGAATGATTTAAAAGGCAACAGTCGGTGAATTTATAAATCATGTCATCCTAAACTCATAATGTTTTATCCTCTCCATTCACATCAGAAGTTTAATCAAGAATAATGCTAGTCTATTTCATTGTTCTCATCAGAAGAACATTTAAGAATGAAATGAAACATTTTAGATTGGGTTTGTGGCCATCATCAGGCCATTAAGTCAGTGCCAAGATCAGATTTTCAGATTGGGGCAGCAGTGAAATCCACTTACCTTCATTACTGATTCAGGTATGCTCCCTGAACCTTCTGCACAAGCACACAGATGGTTAAAAAATGGGATGTAATGACATCCCGGCAAATGGGCAGAAACTCCAGCAGCCGGCACTACCAATTCGGCAAGCTGTATAGAATTGAGGGGGATTCACCGCTGGATTGGGGTGAGGGGAACCAAATTGCTAAAGTCAAATTGATAGTCTTCTCCAAGCAACCTTAGGTTTTTATAGCTTTCTATGACACCAGATTCAATTTCCATTTTCCTCTAGGTAAAGTCTAGTGTGATCTGACACCACCCCCTATGTACTCCTCACTGTAACATTTTCACTACTGTGTTCCACATCCATCCTATCAAAGATTCATGTTTCAGGCAGGAAATGTAGCTTGGAAAGACAGGTCTAAATTATCATGTTAATAAAGATGGATTAGAGACTTAAGAGACAAATTATTGAAACATCTTTTTACCAGGATGAACAGAGCTGTATTATTGTTTTTATCATACTGGTTGAGGTTGATGAGGATAAAGTTCTCTACTGCTATGACAAGCAATTTTATGCATTCTTTGTATATTGATAGCTTATAGATCCATTTTGTGATATACTGAATAGACATAAACATGCATTTTGCTTTGACTTGCAAAGGCTTTGCTTCTAATTTTAGCTCCAGTCAAGTACCATTATAATATAAATTACCTGTTGTAAACAAAGATAATCACTATAACATAGTTTCTTATTTATTGCTAATATACGTGTGTGTGTGTGTGTATTCAATTATATTAAATTTTGATATAATTTATATTGATAATTTATAATGTATTCAACAAAAATGAGCTTGGCAAATAGCAGTGTTGCCAGATTTGTCAGATCTTAGAAAAGCATGCAGTTAGTACATGGATCTGCAATGTTTTTCAGGGCCATAGACGGGGAAATAGAAAACATCCCAGAAAACAAATGCCAAAATACATCACTACTGCCTCCAAGAAAACTGCATGTGGGATCCAGGTAATTACTAAGAGTCATGCATGACTCAAGGGCACTTTTACTTTTATCAAAAAATAAATTATTTTCTACCAGTAAACAACGAACCCACTGAGCACATCAGGAAGTGGTCACTTTAAATTTGCATTATGTTTCATTCCACTGATTCATATACACACAAAATGTTTCTCAAACTGAAATTGATTGAGAAGTTTTGGCTAAACTGTAACCACTGTTGCTGGACCTCAATAATAGCAGCTATATTTGTACATGTTAAATGTAATGAAATTTTGTGCTTCAGAATGTAAACTGATTGCTTATGGGACCTTAAGGGTCAGTAAGCAATTGGAA
Source organism: Arizona elegans (assembly GCA_022577455.1). Lineage (NCBI taxonomy): Eukaryota > Metazoa > Chordata > Lepidosauria > Squamata > Colubridae > Arizona > Arizona elegans. The sequence goes on along the minus strand of JAKOOJ010000001.1, from coordinate 279,168,397 downwards.
TGCCCATGTACAACACCACACAATATCTTGGGTGAGTTACAAAATCCAGAGTGGTAATCATTGAACACAGTTTATTGTGTATAAGAGATTTAATGACTTGTTTGATGAATGACAGACTTGACAAAAATGGCAAATCTTATCATATTGCTAAATATGTTGCCTAGCTAAGCATTGCAAACTAGGTGTGTAGCTCCCTCCCTTTGCAATTCCATTGCCTGTTTGAGACTCTTATTTGCAGTAGCAGCTACGCCAGTTTGTAAAGTATTTTAAGAATTAAGGTGTGTTCTGGATCATGGTATCTATCATAATTACATATTGTTGTCTAGTTAAAGGCAGAAAAACCTGATTAACATACATTTGTGGTCATAATAATTTGTACTTAAATTCATACTGTATAGCTATTGTGAATCCATGCAGTCTAATGGATTTATTTTTACAGGCCTGAAACATGTTGGTCTGTGTTTCTGCCATCTCATTTCCAGGTTTCTTTTTAAAAATTACACTTTGCTTCCTTTTTGGTAAGGATTGGATTGTACAAATTCTATACATTTCATTGGGTCATTATTTGTCTGGATTGAATTTCAGTTATTGATTACTCATCTTCGTTTGGTAGTAACCTGGAAACACCAAATGTACAGATAGATAGATAGATAGATAGATAGATAGATAGATAGATAGATAGATAGATAGATGGATGGATGGATGGATGGATGGATGGATAGATAGATAGATAGATGATTGATAGATGATTGATAGAGAGATGTGTGTGTGTGTGTGTGAGAGAGAGAGAGAGAGAGAGAGATACTCTATCTATACTGTAGATAGATATAATGTATCATAGAGAACTTGTATGATACTCATCTTTGTTTGGTAGTAACCTGGAAACACCAAATGTACTAAAAGATGATAAATTTAAGAATATTTCACAGCTTGATAAGGCTGATGTGGTCAAAGACATTTCTATAATCAATGAATCATTTACTTTTGGGGGTGTTTCTTTGACATTCTCAGTTATCTAGTGAGTGTCAGTAATACTGTTTCTTGTTTCTTAGTCTTTGTAAAGCCAGTTTGAACATCTGTCATCCCCCTTTCCATGCTTTAATCTGCATTGAATGACCATTATTTTGCTAGCAAGAGAAAATTAATGATATTATAATGATATAGATATAGGCCTACATGGAGCTGAAAATGGCCTGATTTCTTTTTTAGTGTGTCTATTAACTCTGAAATCTATGGAAACCAAATAGGATCAAGAATAGGAATCCAAAACAAGTTTCACAAGGTTGATTAAATCCATATGAAATGTAGTAATCACGCGAGCAAACTTAATATTATTACCATGAATGAAACCTGTAGCTAAATCTCATAAATACAAATAAACATATATTTTGATGGTGTATACAATGGAACTTGGGTATCACCCAATCTCTGAACGAAGAAATGAATTATTAAAAAGGGAGATAAAGATAGCAAAAGGGATATAAAGTATTTAGGTTCATTTGTTTCTGGAGGAAATATAAAATGCTAGTCATTATCCGTAAAGCATCCTATGCTAAATTTAGACTATATGAGAAAATATTTTTTTCCATATGCCCTCTCCACATGCATATATAAAAATATATTTTATTAGAAATCTCACTTCATAATCAAATAAATTGAAATAATGAAAATAAAATTAATAAAATATGTTAGTCTGAAAAGATGCTACCAGGCTAGCCTTAATCTTTTGGCTATCATAGACTAACATGGTTCTCCTCTTATAAGGTCATCTGTGGGAATTTATGTGATCAACAGTTTACCAGTTTCTAAATGCTACCATATTTTCAGTTGTTTTAAATATATTTTATTGGTGTTAATTCTGGTTTTAATATCTGTGGTACTATGTTTCATTCTTAATGCCAAGACAACTTACTAGTTGACGGTATAGCAAATTGATGATATTTTTGTACAAAATTGAAATATGTTAATTGTGACGGGTTTACCAATAATGACTATTAATGGAATTTATTTCCCTTCATAAATTAAAGCATTTATATTCCTGAAGTCATTTCTAAAATTCTAGGCAGCTCATAGTAAAAATATCTATGTATGTTGTGACTCTGACCCCCAAGCCCGTCTTATTGGAGGGAGAAGACTCTGAAGGTGAAGCATAGGAGTTGTCCAGACCTCCCTCTCCAGGACCCTCCTCTCTGGCAATTCCTCATGTGTCTCCTGAGGGAGAAGAGATTGGCCAGGAGCCAGGTATTTCTGAGCAGTCGCAGTCAGACAGTGACGGAGATAAGTCTTGGCTGGATCCACGCCAACCACAGAGAGACAAGTGCATGCAGCAGAAAAGGAGGCGTACCCGAGATTAAGCTGAGTCACTGGACCACACCCCACAGGGGATAAAAGGGGGTGTGGTGGCCATTCAGGCTCTGTGACGGACAAAACTAAACAACTAGCGAGTCACATTGTATCTCTGAAACTATGTTATCTGCCTGCCTTGGATTTAATACGGACTGGACTTGACAATTCTTTGGCTTTGTGTATTTGTTTTGGTATTATCTGACGGAGGAGGAACACCTCCCTCTGTGAGTAAAGTTCTTGGCAAGCAGCTACTGGGTTGCTGCCAATCCTGTTACTGAAGGAATTTATTGTCTGCAAATTTTATTTAACTCCTGGCTGACTGTTTCCATGTGTGTGAGAGACGGGGACAGAACAAGGTAGTTCATCATAAAGTTCTAAAACATTGAAATATAATATAAAAAGTAGCAATGAAAGCAATCTAATGCAGTGACAGCTCAATTAAAAATCAGCAGCTAATAAACAAGGGAGAAGGAGGATATCCGATACACTGAAAGTTTTCTTGCAAAGAGAGATTTCAAACTACATCCTGAAGATTCTTAGTGAGGAATGAAATGGGTGCATCCCGAAAATAAGATCCACATCTGAGGCTTAATCATTGAAAAGGCTGCAGTATCCTAAACTATACTCGGATTAAAACAAGATCATTTTTAACAAGGCAGCAAAGTATGGAGCTCCTGTGTGCTTCTTCATCTGTATCCATGTACAAATTACTGAAGGACATTTTTTTCCTGATTTTCCATCATAAAATCTTCTGAAGTGGACTTCTCTGAGATAGCCCATCAAATACAAGAACATCTTCTAAAAGTTCTCCAAACAGAAAGATTGTTTTTTGAAAGTAGGATATATAGGTATCTTAATTGTATTTATATTGACTATTCTCAGGCCTATGGTAATGTCTGGGGATGCCCAAAGATGTCAGAAAGAGAACAGATGCATTGAGGAAGAAGAAAGTATAGCATGTACTTCCCTGACTTCATGCTACATAATCACCTGAATTAGTCATTTAGGAACTGGGTATATGGATATACTGTATTATGCAGATAATTTCCTAGACATGTTTAAATGGTGGTTGTGCCCTGATCTGTCCCATCTTCCCTTCAGAGTCCTCCTGCTAATGTACCTGTGATTCTATCACACAATCACCACCTTCTTCTCTCCTTTCTCCACTTCTTCTCCCTCAATGACATTTATTTATTAAGCCCAGGTATGGTATTGAGTTTTCAATTTGATCTGGCTTTTCACTTTCACTTTCCTTCCATAAATCTTCGTTACCTAAATAAAACAGTTCAAGAAGCCTGACTGCTTTCAAACACCTGAAGGGTTTTATGGATTGACCTTTCTAGTGCTAAATGAATTCGGGGCCTAATTGGGCACTGCCAAAGAATTAGCTGATGCTAAAGTGTTGTGGGGGTTCTTGGCTTTGGGGATTGATCTTGATAGTTACATTGAGGATTCATAAATAAGTGGAATTTATTGAAAATGAAATAACATTACTTTGGAACTTGTGAATTTTGCTCAAACTATCTGACATTCATGGATTTGGTTTGGCTGGAAGCTGATTAAAAATGTCTTGGGTATAGGTGCATAGTAAAAACATAGAGATTTGAAATCCCTCAGGTATTTCAACTGCTGTCTATGGTAGTTTAGTTTCCCAGTATCCCGAACTATACTCTAATTTATGCAAGACCACTTTTACAGCTAGGCTATATACAGCAAACATATTGAACCAATTCCTAATGAACTGATTATTTAGCTTAGCATTTTAACTGCCATATTTAACATCCTTTCACCCTCATAAAGATATTGAACTACAAAGGAGATTATGGCTTCCAGGCTGACTGTGACATCCTTTAAAATTAACCCAGGGATTTAATCAAAAGGCATAACCATAAACAACAACGAATTAAAATGAGGAAAACAGATTTATGCTTGATTGCTGTTGAAAAAGTTGAAGGAGGTGTTGGCTGCAGAGGTAAAATGATTAAGACAGTTGTCTGTTATATTCTAAGCTTCTGTGCTGCTATATAGTTGGAAATATTAGATCTTCAAGCCTGCAATTTATCTTCTGCAATACTTGTTAACAATTGCCTAGCATAGTTGTGGGAATGGTTTAGTGAATTTCTGAACATACAAGTAACCTATCAACAAGTAACCTTCCAACTGAACTATTTTATAAAAAGGGACAGTTCATGCCCTTAAGGTAAGAAGATTCATTAACTCATTTTCTATCTAAGACCCTAAAATGACAGACCCAGTACATTCTGTCCAATATTTTTACCACAGTAACCTTAAAAGACAGATTGAATCATAATGACTGTTCCAGAATTATTAAGTGGCTTCCCGTAGTTGAGGATGGATTTCAACCTAGGCCTCCCCAACACAAGCAATAGGCTACACTGACTACAGTCCCATCCTTAATAGCAAAGATTATCCTCTGTAGTCAGGAACTGTTCAGTGTTCCTATAGCTATGGAACTCAGGGGGTCCTCAAAACAATGACATGGCCACAGCAATGGGCGGTCATGCTGGTCCCCTTAAAATATATTGCTCTGAGAAGGATAGTTGGCAAGGCAACAACATTTATTTATTTATTTGAATGCATTATTCCCCCAATTCCTATGTGCTTTAGGCATATACCATGGTGGTGCAGTGGTTAGAATGCAGTATTTCAGGCTGACTCTGCCCACACACCAGAAGTTCAATCCTGACAAGCTGAAAGTTGACTCAGCCTTCATCCTTCTGAGATGAGTAAAATGAGGATCCAGATTGTTGGAGGCAATTATGCTGATGCTGAAAATACTCAGAGAGTACTGTAAAGTCTATGTGCTCTTCCCATTCCTATTGTTATCATGATAGAGATAGATGATAGATAGATAGGGCATATAGGATAGATAGATGGATATGATAAATAAACAGATCAATAGATGATAGATAGATATGGTAGATCGATAGATGATAGACAGATAATAGTTACATAGATACAGATACACAGTACACAGAGAGACAGATGAGGTTTGATGTATACAGAGATAAACAGTACGTAAACACCAATGTGAATCTGTTCATATACAATATTCCTTCAAATCTGAACTAGTCATATGTAATGCTTATCATGGATAACTTTTATATTCCTCAATAATGGGCAATATATATTTCAGCATATTTCAATCTGTCTGAAGCCTAACCAATCCTTGCCATGGGCAGGGAGATGATGTGGGAAGCATCCTGAAATGCCACATACATATCCAGTGGTGAAATCCATTTTTTTTTTACTACTGGTTCTGGGGGTGTGGCTTGGTGGGCGTGGCTTGGTGAGCATGGCAGGGAAGGATACTGCAAAATCCCCATTCCCACCCCACTCCAGGGGAAGGATACTGCAAAATCTCCATTCCCACCCCATTCCAGGGGAAGTATACTGCAAAATCCCCATTCCCTGCCCACTTCTGGGGGGAGGATATTGCAAAATCTCCATTCCCACCCCATTCTGGGGCCAGCCAGAGGTGGTATTTGCGGTTCTCCAAATTACTCAAAATTTCCACTACCGGTTCGCTGAACTGCTCAAAAATTCCGCTACCAGTTCTCCAGAACCTGTCAGAACCTGGTGGATTTCACCTCTGCCATCATCTCTTTATTTGTCTCCCTCTAGACAAACAGACAGAGCCTATAGAGAGAGCCAGTTTCTTGCAGTGATTAAGGCATCAGGTTAGAAATCAACAAATGGTGCCTTCTAGTTAGACCTTAGGCACAAAGCCAGCTGTGTGACTTGACCCAGTCACTTTTCTTCAGGATGGAAGGAAACAAGGGCAAATCACTTCTGAATAAAACTTGCCAAGAAAACTGCAGGCATATGTCGAGGCAGTCTCTGAGAATCAGACAGGATTCAATAGAAGAAGAACAAAATCTACTGGGCAACTTCCTCAGACTTAGAATAGGTTTGTAAATCATAAGGTGAAATGTCCTGCCTTGTACCGATTTTTTTTTTTTAAATTTTGATTTATATGCCGCCCTTCTCCGAAGACTCAGGGCGGCTTACAATGTGCTCAGCAATAGCCTTCATCCTTTTGTATATTTATACAAAGTCAGCTTATTGCCCCCACAAACTGGGTCCTCATTTCACCTACCTTAGAAAGGATGGAAGGCTGAGTCAACCTTGAGCCTTGGCGAGATTCGAACCCTGCAGTAATTGCAGGCAGCTGGTCTTAATAACCAGCTTAATAACAGGGTGCCTTAAACCCCTGTACTACCAATTGCCTTCCCTGTGTTAGGGGCTGACAAAAATATTAGTTAGAAGGTATAAAGTGAGTTTTCATTCATTTTATGGAAAGGGGCTGAATGCAGAAGTCATATGTGTGCAACACTGACTCTTATAAAGCTTTCACCCACTGTATAGATCAAAGACATGCTGTATATCTTCCAAAGGCATCTATAATGAATAAGATATGTTGCCTAGCAAGATGCCAGCTCCAGTCTGATGTGGTTCCCAAGCAAATTCATTTTACTTATATATTTTACAAAGACTATTGAAATTCCTGCCTGATTTTTTAAAGGGGGAGGAGAGTATTCATTTTCACATAGTATAAAAATAGCATGTTGCTGTAGCAACAGCTAAACCTCCAAAATCTGTTTTTTTTTAAAAAATACTCTGGCTTTGATTTGAAAATAAAACTTAGGTACTAGTGGTGACACATTAATCCAGTCCATCTGTACCAAGTGAGTATAATATGTACTTAGGGATGGGGTTGGGTGGGGGAGCAGCTTCTACCCATTTAGTAATTTTTAAGGAAGCTACACTCCAATAGCTGCTCCAGAAGCTTCTTTGCCAAGTAGATAATAAGCTTTAAAATAATCATCTCCACAAGAGCCTGATCCAAGTTCTCATTAAAGTGCTTTGTCTTCTCTGTTATTTAATAGGTTTTGACCTGGCCACTGCTACTGCTACTGCTTTCTTTCTTTCTTTCTTTCTTTCTTTCTTTCTTTCTTTCTTTCTTTCTTCCTTCCTTCCTTCCTTCCTTCCTTCCTTCCTTCCTTCCTTCCTTCTTTCAATGCACTTGCTATCTAACTCGAGTTAAACCTATTTAAATTTTGTTGATTTAAACCTGCGGCTGACATTCTCCCATTGTTCATAAATGTTTAATGTTAGAGCACTGTTTAGAATATTTTACCTTTTTCTTTCTTTCTTTCTTTCTTTCTTTCTTTCTTTCTTTCTTTCTTTCTTCCTTCCTTCCTTCCTTCCTTCCTTCCTTCCTTCCTTCCTTCCCTTCCCTTCCCTTCCCTTCCCTTCCCTTCCTTTCTTTTCTTTTCTTTTCTTTTCTTTTCTTTTCTTTTCTTTTCTTTTCTTTTCTTTTCTTTTCTTTTCTTTCTCTACTAGATTATCAGAAGTGGATCTCTCTCTCTCTTCCCCCTCCTCGTCCCTCCCCCTCCCCTTCCCCCTCTCCCTCCCTCCCTCTCTCCCTCCCTCTCCCCCTCCCTCTCTCCCTCCCTCTCCCGTCCCCTTCTCCCTCTTTGTCTGCATTCTGAGAACATAAAATAAGAGCTGTTCCTAACTAGCCATCAAAGCAGACCCTAGAGCCACTAAAGCGGCCCATTTCTGGATACCATGTGGTTTTGTATCCCATTCTCCTTCATTCATTCTTCAGGGCATTTGTTCCTAAGTGGCTGAATTCGGTACATATGTTTCAAATGTTATGAAATTAACAACCAGCCCTTTAAAAAGTGCATACTATATCTGGGATACACCTCAACAGGAATGCCACCAGGAAAAGAGGGCAAGCAAGGGAAGGACCTTTCTGCAAGTAGCATGCTGATCCCTATTTGGGAACCCTTTGAGTATATCTATAATATATAACTAAATTGAAGTGGCAAACATTCATAATGCTCCTTTCTCCATCTATTTTTCACACAACAACAACCCTATGAGGTGGGTTGAGCTGAGAGAGAGTGACTGGCTTTAAGTCACCCAGCTGGCTCTCATTCCTAAAGTGGGACTAGAATTCACAGTCTCCTGGCTTCTAACCAGGTGTCTTAATTACTATACAACTAGTTTGGTGTTTCTGTGTTTTCTTTAAAAAAAAAGTCAAAGATGTGGGGTCAGAGATCACCCTCCCCCCCAAAAAAAGTTCTTTATCTTTTGTATGTTGCCCTTCTGAGAGTAGAGAGAACAAATGGAAATTTAATTTAATTAATTTTAATTTAATTAATCATATTTCTATGCTGCCCAACTCCCAAGGGACTCTGGGTGGCTTACAACAAAAATAATACAAACAATGAATTTATATTTTTTTTAAAAAAAAAACATTATAAAAGCATTTAAAAAACATTAAAAACACATGCACACCATTCATGGCCGGATCTCGCCGGATCTCGCCGGATCTCAAGAGCGAGATCAACGGCCCCAGGCCTGTTACCTGGCCTGTTGCCGGGCATGAGAAGGGGCTTTGTGAGTCACAGCACATGAAATTCTGCTTGCAACTAATACAAGTTTTCTGCTGGAAGTTTTGGAAGGATGGGATGTTAATTGAGTGTGTGAAATGTACTCATTTTCTTTGCATTTCTGATTGCACTCCAAATTATCAAGTGTCTAAACTTGCTGACCTTCATGCTACATTATAAAGCTCATCTGATGAACCAGATTTTTTTTTTTAATTCAGAGAATGCTAATTAGAAAGCTTTGTTGGTTAGCCACAGTGACTGAAAAACTATTTTATCCTTTATTCGCCTTCATTAAAATTGATTTAGGATGTAATTAATGATGACCTTTATACAGTTATTTTTCCTAAGTGTTCTTATGGATTGATCAATAGGATTGTGTGACAACAAAACACTGATAACGATAATGGGAGAGATAATAAATGACTGACCAGAAATAAATGAACCCATTAGTTTCCTTGAGTTTCTAAACATGAAGAAAATGACCAGTTGGGCAATCAACCTTGAGATGCTGAATTCTGAATCCCCACTACGTAAAACAGCCTTCTCTAATCTAAATGTTGAAATAGTTAGACTTAAATTTCCACAATTTTTACAAATGACTCTTATCTTAGGATTTGACATCCACATATTTGGAAAGATATGAGAAGTTTAGATTGAGCAAAGAGTAAATAATAATCATAATAAAAGTTCTTAAAGGCAATTTTTCTATATCATTCCTAGATCCAAAGTTGCTGCTTATCTGCAATTACTAACAGCAGGGTTTTCTTGTAGAAAGCTGAATAAGCAGAGTATGGATTTTGATACCACATTATGGACTAATAGTTGCTAATTTACACCAGTATAGAATTTAAACTAGTGTAGAAGAAGCATATATTCATACACATTTTGTGTACCTTTCTACTGATGTATACATTTTCATACCTTTTTCTCAATATAGTACATTAGGTATTTTTTGTTTTTATTTTTTTTATTTGTTTTATGTTTTGTTTTATTAGATTTCTATACCACCCTTCTGCCGAAGGACTCAGGGCGGTGAACAGCCAAAAGATAAAAACACAGAAAATACAAAATTTAAAATAGGTTAAAACAGATTAAACAGTTTGGCTAAATTTTAAAAATATCCCATAATTTCAAATTCATGTTTAAAATTTAAATTTTAAATTTTAAAATTTTAAAAAGGAGAAGATTTAGGCCAGGCCAGCTTGATGGAATAAAAACGTTTTAAGCGCACGGCGGAAGGTGCGTAGATCCGGGATCCTCCGTATCTCCAGGGGGAGCTCGTTCCAGATCGTAGGTGCCCACACAGAGAAGGCTCTCCCCCTAGGGGCCGCCAGTCGACATTGTTTGGCCGACGGCACCCGGAGGAGCCCCTCTCTATGGGAGCGTACTGGCCGGTGGGAGGCTATTGGTGGTAGTAGGCGGTCCCGTAGATAACCAGGTCCTAAGCCATGGAGCGCTTTAAAGGTGGTAACCAAAACCTTGAAGCGCACTTGGAAGACCACCGGGAGCCAGTGCAGCTCGCGCAGGAGAGGTGTTATATGGGAGCTCCACGTTGCTCCCATAACCACCCGCGCGGCCGCACTCTGCGCCAGTTGGAGCCTCCGAGTGTACCTCAAGGGGAGCCCCATGTAGAGAGCGTTACAATAGTCCAGACAAGAGGTGACGAGGGCATGAGTGACCATGTGTAGAGAGTCCCGATCTAGAAAGGGACGCAACTGGCGAATCAGGCGAACCTGATGAAAAATCCTCCCGGCCACGGCTGTCAGGTGCTCTTCTAGAGACAGCCGTGAATCCAGGAGGACGCCCAAGTTGCGAGCCCTTTCCGTGGGGGCCAATGATTCGCCCCCAATAGTCAGCGATGGCACCAGCTGACTATATCGGGACGTCGGAAACCATAGCCACTCAGTCTTGGATGGGTTGAGCCTGAGCCTGTTCCTCCCCATCCAGATCCGTACGGCCTCCAGGCACCGGGACATCACTTCAAGGGCATCGTTGGGGTGGTCCGGGGTGGAGATGTACAGCTGGGTGTCGTCAGCGTACTGGTGGTACTTCACCCCAAAACCACGGATGATCTCGCCCAGCGGCTTTACATAAATGTTGAACAAAAGGGGCGAGAGGACCGATCCCTGCGGCACCCCACATATGAGGGGCCTCGGGGTCGATCTCTGCCTCCCTGTCAACACAGACTGCGACCGGTCAGAGAGAAAGGAGGAGAACCACCGTAATACGGTGCCTCCCACCCCCAACTCTTCCAACCGGTGCAGCATGATACCATGGTCAATGGTATCAAAGGCCGCTGAGAGATCTAACAGGACCAAGACAGAGGAGCAACCCCTGTCCCGAGCCCTCCAGAGATCATCAACCAACGCGACCAATGCCGTTTCCGTGCTGTACCCAGGCCTGAAACCCGACTGGAACGGATCTAGATACGACGATTCATCCAGGTACTGGGGAAGCTGTCGTGCAACCACACTCTCAACAACCTTCGCAACGAAGCGGAGGTTGGAGACTGGACGATAATTAGCCAATACTGCTGGGTCCAGGGAAGGCTTCTTGAGGAGAAGCCTCACTACTGCCTCCTTCAAGGCGGCGGGGAAGGCACCCTCACCCAATGAAGCATTTATAATCCCCTGGAGCCAGCCTCGCGTCACCTCCCGGGAAGCCAGTACTAACCAGGAGGGACACGGGTCCAACAAACATGTGGTTGCATTCAGCCTACCCAGAATCCTGTCCACGTCATCTAGGGTCACAGGATCAAACTCGTCCCAGATAATATTCTCAAGACCTGCCCCCGTCACCCTCGCTGGACCTACCCAGTCGGAGTCCAGACCTTCCCGAATCTGAGTGATTTTGTCATGCAGATATTGTACGAAGTCCTTGGCTCTTCCCTCCAAGGGGTCCTCTCGCGCTTCCTGGTAGAGCAGGGAGCAGGTCACCCTAAACAGTGCGGCCGGGCGATTATCTGATGACGCAATAAGAGCAGCACAATGAGTACATTTTGCTGCTTTTATTGCCACTAGGTAATTCTTAATATGAGATCTTACCAGTGTCCGGTCCGATTCAGAAAGACTAGCCCTCCAACTGCTCTCTAGGCGTCTTTTCCGGCGCTTCATCTCCCTCAGCTCCTCAGTGAACCAAGGAGCCAGGTGAGAACGGCTCCGGGTCAGAGGCCACAAAGGCACAACTCGATCCAGAGCTCCAGCGGCCGCTCTATCCCAAGCGGCCACTAGGTCTCCAGTCGAGGCATGTGCAAGATCCTCGGGGATTGGCCCAAGCTCCCTCTGGAAACTTTCAGGTTCCATCAGGCGCCTGGGGCGGTACCATCTTACTGGTTCTGCCTCCCTGCGGCGGGGTACCGCGGTTCGAAGGTCAAGGCGCAGGAGAGAGTGATCCGACCATGACAAGGGCTCAATAACTATGTCCCCTATCTCAAGATCACTCAACCACTGTCCAGAGACAAAAACCAGATCCAGTGTGTTTCCCCCTCTGTGCGTAGGGCCAGAAATTAACTGGGTCAGGTCCATGGCCGTCATGGAAGCCATGAACTCCCGAGCCACCTCAGATGCCTCACCTGCGGACGGCAGGTTGAAATCCCCCATGACCATAAGTCTGGGGGTATCAACCGTCACTGCGGCGATAACATTGAGTAGCTCGGGCAGGGCTGCAGCCACGTGGCAGGGAGCCAGGTACGTGATCAACAAGCCCATCTGAACCCCGTGACCCCACTTCACAAGGAGGGACTCACAACAGGCTGTCTGAGGAACAGTGGTCTCCCTCGGCCTAAGGCCTTCTCTAATAATAACCGCTACTCCCCCGCCCCTCCCCTGAGGCCTCAGCTGATGGAATGCGCGGAAGCCTGGTGGGCACATTTCTACCAGAGGGACCCCTCCCTCCGGGCCCAACAAGGTCTCCGTAATACCCACCAGGTCCGCTCCCCCCTCCTGAATAAGATCACAAATGAGGGGGGCTTTATTTACTACAGACCTGGCGTTGCACAACATCAGTCGAAGGCCTGGGCCCTGAGGATCTATGCAACCTGGAGAACGAGTGGAGCTATGGGGGCCAGAGCACCCTACCGCTTGAAGACAGCGGGTGCGTGCTCACTTCACATGATATGGCCCCCTACTCCCGCCATATCTACCCCTCCCACTCACAGTACCAATGATGGAAACACAGTCTGGACAAGCTTGACCCCCCCGTTACCCCCTGATCCCCCCACCCCCCGCCGCACATCCTGGCCCGGTCTGACCCTCCCCTAAGTGGGTTATCCCCCAAACCCACAATCCTAATCCCTGTCCAACCCCCCTCCCCCCTCCCCGAACCCCTTAAAAGTTTGGACAAAGACAATTTTAAAAAATCCCGCAGCCCCCTCTTTGTGGCATGCCACCTCTCGGGGTTCCAAAGCCCGTCATCGAGGTAGGCCCTCGATAGAGTGGAGGGCCAAGCCTGCGAGAGGGGGGAGTCTCGCAGACCAAAAAGTTCCGCCGCTGAGTATATCTTAGCCGAATGGGTAGCACGACCATATCCTAAGGGTCTAATAAAGGGTCTAATAAAAGGACCGGAGGAGTAGACAAAGAAATGGGGGATCTATGAACATATTTACAGGACCAAGTCCGCTGTCCCCTCACAACAGGGGACAAAGTCCAGAACCAAGACGACCACAATCCAAGGGAGGCAATAGATCCTACCACCCTCTCACGGTGGTTAGGTCAACTGGTCGGCCCCCTCTTGTGTGAGATGGCAGCAATGGGCCGATGAAACAAACAGCGTCCGGGGGTCTGGTCCAAAAAACCGCCCTCTCACGGCAGTTGGTCCGATGGTCGAGTCCCCTCCGCTGACAGAGTACATATATGTAAAATCATCCCGGTTCAGCCCCCAGGGGCCCCGACATCCAGGCCACCCTCTCACTGTGGTCAACTGGTGTCCAGCCCCCTCAGCTGAACGGGATGCAATAATGTACCGTCCTTCCATTTCAGATGAAATAGCCCTCTCATAAATAGGGGAGTTTAGATGGTATAAGCAAAGCCGGTGAGTCCTACGGGCTAACAGCTGATGTAATTGGGCCCAATCGTCAAACGGGGACGCTGGAGAAAAGGAGAGATGGGGCAGGAAGTGGGGCAGTTGTTTCAAGCCCCCAGCCCTCGCGCAATCACAGTTTAAGGGCCTCTTAGGCCTGGGAAAAGATCTCCCACCAGGTCCTGGCCCCAACCCTGGTTGCAAGTCTCCCACTCTTGATGTTCCCAGTTCCAAAGGGGGGGGAAGGTCGCCAGCATCCTCCTGTAGTTCATTGCCACCCCCGTCTCCAACTCCGGGGGGTGGGGTTTGCTGGCGCCCTTGATGTTTGTTTGTTTCCCCCCCCGCTCCAACTTCGGGGGGGTTGCCGACGCCCTCAATGTTTCGCCTCCATCCTCCCCCCCCATTCCAAGGGGGGGGGCTGCCAGCACCCTCCATGACATCCAAACAAGCCTGGGGCATCTCAAAGCTCTTCGGGGGCGCCCGACACATCGCAACGCTCTTCGGGCAACCCCCCTCGCCATTCAAGCATCCAGGCGGCCTCCGGTTGCAGAAAACGCCGCCGCCGCCCAGCTGAGCTGCCCGCCGCTCCTGACATCGCTGCTCCCTCGCTGCTCAGTCACGGAGACGGAAAAAACCCTCTCCGTGCTGCCAGGGAGCTCCCCTAACCGGTCCTGGGGTCTCAGATCTCAAAAACGACCCCCAAGAACCCAAAAGTTAGGTCGGCGCCCCGTCCTCAAATCGTAATCTCAGCGGGTGCCGCCATCTTGGACATGCGCAGCTGCTTATATATTTGTCGAGTATTAGATAATATATATAAGTATAAGCATAAATTGAATATATAAAATGAATATAATTAAAGGAAACATTAGGACAGGGATGGTAGGCACGCTGGTGCTCTTATGCTCTTAGGTCAACAGTAACCAGTCTAAGGTTAAAATTTTGAGGGTTTTGGGATAAAATCACAGAGTCAGGTAGTGCATTCCAGGCATTGACCATTCTGTTGCTGAAGTCATATTTTCTACAATCGAGTTTGGAGCAGTTCACTTTAAGTTTGTATCTATTGTGTGCTCGTGTATTGTTGTGGTTGAAGCTGAAGTAGTCATTGACAGGTAGGATATTGTAGCAGATGATTTTATGAGCTACGCTTAGGTTATACTGAAGGCAACATAGTTCCAAATTTTCTAAGCCCAAAATTTCAAGTCTGGTGGCATAAAGTATTTTGTTGCGAGCGGAGGAATGGAGGACTTTTCTACAATGATTGCTTTTATAGGGGGGAAAAAGCTTAGTCATATTCTCTCAGTCTGTTAAAGGAGATACAAAATGAGAGAATTTGTATTCCCTCTATTTAGTAGCAGAGTCCTGGTGCGTTAGGGAAGGACAACAAAACAGATTCCTTCCATACAGTGCACAACAGAAGCCTGGTTTTAATGCCTCCATGCTGTGGCTTCTGATGCTTCCTTAACAAAATCTGCTCACTACAATTTGCTGGAATGGCTGCCATATGCTATTTTTTTATCTGCTCTTATAAATTAATCGCCTAGGTGCAATGAGGGAATTTGAAGGAGCTTTTCAGTTATTTGCACTGTATATCAAATAAATTGGAACTTTCAGAAGTGCATAATAATTTGTACTCGACTCCACTTAAGCTTCAGGAATCTTTTCTGATTTGTTGAAAAGACCTCCAACTTCCTGCCACCCCCTGCTTCTTAATTTATTTTGTTCTGCTTACACATTTTTTTTTCCCTGATCATTTCTGTACTGTCTTTCTTCCATTTTGTCACAACTAACATCCTTTCCCATAATGGCATCACACACCTTAACGTGTAGGAGAATGTCATCAGCATGTTGACTTTATGAACCTTAATTGAGTATTATTTAATCAATAATCTATAGCAGGACTGGTTGCAAATCGAGCCACGCAAGCAGTGGGCGAGCATGTGAAGTCTCATTTGTTCATGTGTGAGATTAAATTGTGTGTGTGAAACCATCCTCTCCCTCCTGCCACCACTGCCACCACCGCTGCCAGTCTGTGGAGCCAAAAAAGTTGGGGACCACTGATCTATAAAGTATTCTTCATGCTTGAATGGGTTAAAAATATATATTACTATGACTACTAAGTCTGCTTGCTGGAGAGTAATAGCTATTGTTCTATTCTGATTTTCCTTCCCTAGCTATTTAAATAAAGCTATTTTCCATGCCCTAAAATTTGTGAAGAACAACTATTGGTCTTACTTGTTCAGAGCTAAGAAATGGGCTTGCTTGGCCAGACTATTTGCTTCTACATGTATAGCTATGCAAACAATATTTAACCTACTCTTCATCTTTAAAGACAAATTCCCAAACAGGGACCATTTAAAATCATTTACATCAAATTAAAAACCATTTAAAACAATTTAGTTAAAAGGATCTTAAAATAACTCGCTTAAACTATTAAAAGCTTAAAAATTCTAATAATTATGTTAAGGGCGGAGGGATCAATTTGGTTGCTTAAAAGATTCCTAGGATGGCTTTCATATCCTTGAACACTGAAGAAGTTTAAAGTTTTAGAAAGAAAGGAAAAGCATTTTTACATTTGCATCAGCAGTAAAACAGCAGCTAAAAGTAGAAGTACACTAAGGGCAGGAACAAAAATACTCCTCCTTAAAGGAGGAGTTCGAGATCTTATTGATGAGGAGGACGCGGACCTGGCTTGTATCACTGAGACCTGGCTGGGACCGGAGGGTGGTGTCCCTCTCATGGATTTATTTCCCCCAGGTTTCCAGATACTTCACCAGCTGCGACTCCAGGGGAGGGGCGGAGGAGTGGCGGTAATTATAAAGGAAAGTCTCAGTCCTAGGGAGGTCACCGTTCCTCAGATAGGTGGGTATGAATCCCTTCTTTTGAAATGGGACCCTGGAGTTCAGTCAGGGCTGTTGATCCCCCAGCTGCATGGCCTCAGCCCTGCTCGCACTACTAGATGTCTTAGCTGAATTGGTGGTGGAACTACCCAACCTTGTGGTTGTGGGAGATTTCAACCTGCCGTCGGCTGGTGAGACATCTGAGTTGGTGCGGGAGTTCATGACCTCCATGATGGCCATGGACCTAACTCAGATTGTACAGGGCCCAATTCACATTGGAGGACACACACTCGACCTGATTTTTCTCTCTGGACGGTGGATAAATGATCATGGGGAGGGGACTTTATCTATCAACCCTCTGTCATGGACTGATCATTCCCTCCTTAGGCTTGACTTTCCCACTGCCATCCCCCGTCGCAGGGGTGCGGAACTGGTAAGATGGTTCCGCCCCAGGCTCCTGATGGAACCCGAAAGGTTCCTGATGGAGCTTGGGTCATTTCCTGCCTCCTTAGCTCACGATTCATCCAAGGCCCTTGTCGCAGCCTGGGAACGGGCTGCGATGGGGGCCCTGGATCGAATCGTGCCTTTGCGGCCTCTGATCCGACGCAGATCCCGGGTGGCTCCTTGGTTCACCGTGGAGCTCAGGGAAATGAAGCATCAGAAAAGATGCCTGGAGGGTGGTTGGAGATCCTCCCGATCCGAGTCTGACCGAACACAACTAAGAACCCATATTAGGTCTTATCTTGTGGTGATGGAAGTGGCAAAACATAACTATTTTGCCACTGTCATTGCATCTGCAGAAAACCGCCCAGCAACCCTGTTTAGAGTGATCCACTCCCTCCTTAATCAGGGAGCGAGGGAAGACCCCTTGCAGGGCTGTGCTGAGGATTTTGCACAGTTTCTGCAAGATAAAATCACTCAGATTCAGACTGGGTTGGACTCCGACTGGACAGAGTCCATTGAGGTGACAGGGGCTAGTCTTGGTGGAAACATCTGGGTTGAGTTTGAGCCTGTTTTGCTGGATGACGTGGACAGGATTATGGGTAGGCTGGGGTCCTCCATGTGTTGATTGGACCCTTGTCCCTCCTGGCTAGTTTCGGCAGCCAGAGAGGTGACTGGAGACTGGATCCAGGCTGTTGTCAACGCTTCATTAAAGGAGGGGGTCTTCCCCGCTGCACTCAAAGAGGCAGTGGTTCGACCCCTCCTTAAGAAGCCTAACCTGGATCCTGACGTTCTTAACAACTACCGTCCAGTCTCCAACCTTCACTATTTATTTATTTATTTATTTATTTATTTATTTATTTATTTATTTATTTATTATATTTCTATACCGCCTTTCTCCCATAGGACTCAAGGCGGTGTACAGTCAAGAAAAATATAGACACACAAACATCATAAAATTGCTAATTAAAATTATTACCTAGTTTGGTCAATTAAATAAAACCCAGAATTAGATAACATTTTAAAAATCATTCACATGGTCGTATGTTTAACTCCGCCTGTTGGAACATCAGGGTCTTGAGGGCACGGCAGAAAGCACGGAGATCAGGGATATTCTGTATCTCCGGGGGCAGTTCATTCCAAAGGGTTGGAGCCCCCACAGAGAAGGCCCTCCCCCTGGGAGTTGCCAGTCGACATAATTTGACTGACGGTACCCTGAGTAGTCCCTCCCTGTGAGAACGAACTGGTCGGTGGGAGGCTATTGGTGGCAAAAGACGGTCTCGTAGGTACCCAGGTCCTAAGCCATGGAGCGCTTTAAAGGTGATAACTAACACTAATCGCACTTTTTAGCGAAGGTTGTTGAGTCCGTGGTGGCGCAGCAATTCCCTCAATTCCTGGAGGAAACTGACTACCTCGACACTTACCAATCTGGTTTCAGGCATGGTCACAGCACAGAAACGGCATTGTAAATGGTCTCTGTTCCTCCATCCTGGTCCTTCTTGACCTCTCAGCAGCTTTCGATACCATCGACCATGGCATCCTGCTGCAGCGGCTTGGGGAGATGGGGTTAGGAGGCACTGTTTTACAGTGGTTCTCCTCCTATCACTCTGGTCGTAAACAGTTTGTCTGGGCGGGGGGTCAGGGATCCTCTCAGAGGCCTCTCGCTTGTGGGGTGCCTCAGGGATCGGTTCTCTCCCCTCTGCTCTTTAACATCTACATGAAACCGCTGGGTGAGATCATTTGTGGTTTTGGGCTGAGGTATCATCAATATGCTGATGATATCCAGCTTTACATCTCCGCCCCTGACCACCCTAGGGATGCCCTTTCCGTGATGTCCACTGCCTGGAGGCGGTGCGGGTTTGGATGGGGAGGAACAGACTTAGACTCAACCCTTCCAAGACTGAGTGGCTGTGGATGCCGGCATCCCAGGATCTGGAGGTTCCATCTTTACCAATCGGGGGAGAAACTCTTGCTCCCTCTGATAGGACACCTGCAACTTGGGTGTCCTCCTGGATTCTTGGCTGTCCTTAGAGAACCATCTGATGGCCGTAGCCAGGGGGGCCTTCGCACAGGTGCATCTTGTGCGCCAGTTGCACCCTTTTCTAGACCGGGATGCCCTCGCCATGGTCACTCATGCCCTCGTTACCTCTAGGTTGGACTACTGTAATACCCTCTACATGGGGCTGGCCTTGGGATGCATCCGGAGGCTCCAGCTAGTCCAGAATGCAGCTGGGTGGGTAGTTACGGGGGCGTCTAGATACTCCCGTGTAACACCTCTCCTGCGTGAGCTGCACTGGCTGCCGGTGGCCTTCCGGATACATTTCAAGGTGCTGGTGCTCACCTATAAAGCCCTTCATGGCTTAGGCCCGGGATACTCAAAGGTTGTCGAAAGTGTGGTGGCATGACAGCTCCCACCTGGATGAAGCTGTCTATCTAGACTCATTCCAGTCTGGCTTCAGACCTGGATACAGCACAGTAACAACATTGGTCGCGTTGGTTGATGATCTCTGGAGGGCTCAGGATAGGGGATGTTCCTCTATCCTAGTCCTATTAGATCTCTCAGCGGCTTTTGATACCATTGATCATGGTATCATGCTGCACTGGTTGGAGGGGCTGGGAGTGGGAGGCACCGTATTACGGTGGTTCTCGTCCTACCTCTCTGACAGGTCACAGTCAGTGTTGACAGGTGGACAGAGATCAACCTCGAGGCCCCTTACTTGAGGGGTGCCACATGGGTCGGTCCTCTCGCCTCTCCTGTTCAACATTTATGTGAAGCCGTTGGGGGAGATCATCCGTGGTTTTGGGGTGCGATGTCATCTGTACACTCATGACACTCAGCTGTATATCTCCACCACAAACCACCCCAATGATGCCCTTGAAGTGATGTCCCGGTGCCTTGAGGTTATACGGGTCTGGATGGGGAGAAACAGGCTTCAACTCAACCCTTCCAAGACTGAGTGGCTGTGGCTGCCGGCGTCCCAGTACAGCCAGTTAGCCCCATCATTAACTATTGGGAACGAGTCATTGACCCCCACAGAGAAAGCTCACAATTTAGGCATCCTCCTGGATGCACGACTGTCTTTAGAAGATCATATAACAGCCGTGGTCAGAGGAGCTTTCTATCAGGTTTGCCTGATTCACCAATTGCATTCCTTTCTAGACTGGGACTCATTACGCACAGTCACTCAAGCCCTCGTCATTTCCCGACTTGACTACTGCAATGCTCTGTACATGGGGCTCCCCTTGAAGTGCACCCGGAAGCTCCAACTGGTCCAGAATGTGGCTGCGCAAGTAATTATGGGAGCAACATGGCGCTCACATGTAACACCTCTTCTACGTGAGCTGCACTGGCTTCCGGTGGCCTTCCGAGTGCGCTTCAAGGTGTTGGTTCTTACCTTTAAAGTGCTCCATGGCTTAGGACCTGAGTACGTACGATACCACCGGCTCCAACTGATAACCTCCCACCAACCAATACGCTCTCACAGAATAGGCCTACTCATAGTACCATCATTAAAACAATGTCATCTAGTAGTTCCAAGGGAGAGAACCTTCTCTGTGGGGGCACCTACTCTTTGGAACAAAATATCCCCTGGAATACAAATAATCCCAGATCTTTGCACTTTCCGACGTGCCCTGAAGACATTTCTGTTTCAACAAGCAGGGCTAGCATAAACATCTAAATTCTATGCCAAGATCTTAGTAGATACACCAAGTTGACTCAATTTATTATTTACTGTTTATTAAAATAATAATAATAATAATATATGTATATGAAATCTTAATCTGTTCACCGCCCTGAGTCCTTCGGGAGAAGGGCAGTATAGAAATTTAATAAATAAATAAATAAATAAATAAATAAATAAATAAATACTTGCAGGACCATCTCCAGCCGTTCTCCCACCGTCCTGTGCACTCTCACAGAGTCGGTCTCCTCAGGGTGCCATCAAACAATGTCAGCTGATAGCCCCCAGGAGGAGGGCATTCTCTGTGGGAGCCCCGACCCTCTGGAATGGATTGCCCACCGAGCTCAGGATAGCCCCCAACCTTCTTTCCTTCCGTCGCAAGCTGAAGACGTGGCTCTTTCGTCAACTCAACTGATCCGTTTGGGGATACATTGTCATAATTTTAAACTGTTTTTAATAGGGTTGCTGATTTTAATTTTATTTCATTGTGATTTGTATTGGAATTTGTCATATTGAGTCCCTAGGGAGAAAGGCGGCATATAAATCGCAATAATAAAATAAATAAATAAATAAAGTCTAGGAAAAAAACAACAACTTCAGCTGATGCCAAAGCAAGAAAAAACTGTAGGCTATAAGAGAAACATGTTCCTGGAAAATCACTATATCGGAGGCATATTTTCAATTGCCATTCAAAATGGATACAAATTCTTCATCAGATTTGTGATTATTCCAAATTGCTTCAGTGGGAGCAATTGACTAGTAGTTCTCAAAAACAAAACTCTTCACCTTAGGATCAACAGAGAACCACTACCAAAAACTCCTATGGGAACACATCTGGTGTCTCTTCTTCAACCTTAAGTGAACCACACAGAGACTGTTGTGGCAGAACTTTGGAGACTTAGAGGTTTGCAGAATGTCACTGAGAGATTTATGTGCAACCTTGCAGAGTGCAGCAAAATTTCAAGAGACACCATTTTAAATGTCAGCTAATGTCTGTACCTGACTGGTGGCAGTAAGTTACTTGGGAGCCCAAGACCTTTCTTGGTCTTCTCTCACCCCAATATGTCCTGGAGTCAAGGAGTAATTAAGAACAAGGCATTCTATATTTCTAGCCCCCCCTACAATTAAAGAATATCTCATTTCACCTATCACCACTTTTCCAAAATTACCTTCTTTCAAAGAAGAAAGCAAACTTCTCTTTCACCAAGCTGAACTCTTAAATTATAAAAGTGCTGGAGAATTTCACTGACAGGTAGCAGGTGCCATGCTGAAACAGATTCTGGTGAAAAGGAAGCTTTATATTTTCTGACATGCCCCAAAGTCAAACTATAAGACTATACAGATTAGGGTTTCTGATGTGGAATCTTTCAGTTCTGTGAGAGTTGACTAGGATCTTTATTTATTTGTTTTTTTTTTAAAAAAAAACAATAATTGTCCAATCTCCAACACTGGGTTGGTTCACTGAAACAAAAGCAGGTCTTGTGTAGGGAAGCCAATTGTTGGGAAGTAGAGGAGTAACAAATGATGGGAGGAATGGAGAGAAGGAGAGAGACAGAGCGAGATGTATTGCTAGGACCACGGGTATCAGAGTATCTATTTTATTTATTTAGTTTGTCAAACATATACAAGATAACAGGTATCAGTATGAACATATACATGAACACAGGGAATGAGTACAAATAAATGGGGACAATAGGACAGGGATGGTAGGCATGTTAGTGTGTTTATGCATACCCCTTTTACGGACCTTTTAGGAATGGGGTGAGGTCCACAGTAGACAGTTTAAGGTTGAAGCTGTGGGGGTTTGAGGCTGTAGCAATGGAGTCAGGTAGAGCATTCCAGGCATTGACCACTCTGTTGCTGAAGTCGTATTTTCTGCAATTGAATTTGGAACGGTTTACCTTGAGTTTGTATCTATTGTTTGCCTGTATATTATTGAGGTTGAAGCTGAAGTAGTCATTGACAAGTAGGACATTGTAGCAGACAATTTTGTGTACTATGCTTAGGTCAGACCATAGGCGGTGTACTTCCAGGTTGTCCAAGCCCAAAATTTTGACCCTGGTGGCATAAGGGATTCTATAGTGAGCAGAGGAGTGGAATACCTCTGGACCTGCTCAATTGTATTAATGTCCGATATAAAGTGTGGATTTCAGGCAGACAAGCTGTGTTCAAGAATTGGTCTGGGAAAGGTTTTGTATGCAGGCAATCCAGGAGCTGTGCTGGCCTAAGCACACTGGCAACAGGAGTCACCTACAAAGGTGGTGGGGGAGAGGCAAGGAAAGGGAAAATAGTGTGGACACTTTTGGAACTGGTGTCAAGATTCAGGAGAAGTTAAGGAGTAAGATATTAAAGTGAGCAGTGTTGGAGGTTGCAAGGCATCAGCCCTCCTCTAGTTTTGCAAAAGAGTCCTTGGAAAACAGGGAGGAAAGGAGGGGGAGAGAAAGGAGAAGCTGGATTTAAGGAATGGAGTACATGAAACAAATATAATAATTTTGTAACTTCTGATTTATATTTGAGCCTGAATGTACTGTGTGTCAGCACTTCAACCTGCATTTACTCTAGTGCTGACATAAGAAGGAGAAGAGGAGGCAGCTGGCAAGAGGACACTTGACTTCTCACCTACTTATTTTCCCTGAAGATAATATCCCCTAGGAGATGAAATGGGAGGGGGGACATTCCAGAGAGCGGAAGTAGTAGATATGGGAGAGTGATTTGGAAGAGGGCCAATGAGACGCAGAGAATTGGGGAACAGAAAGGGAAGGTTTGGGGTCAGGGAGTCAGAGTTGGCTATGCCACGATCGGGGACAGATTGTCATGCTTAATAAAATGAAAGATTTCTTTAAAGACTATCTGTTTGGAAATGCAATTTATTTTATTTGAGACGACATCAAAACCTGAACCACAGTTCAGAACCTGAACTGTGGTTCCCCAAGGCCTGAAAAATATTTCAACAGTTCCTCCAGGCTCAAAAGGTTGAAACAGACTGACATATAAAAATAGGCTCACAGATTTCAGCTCTTTTCCCTGCCCACATCTTTTTTTTTTCTTTTTGTTAATGTAACTTAGGATATGATTAATTTATCACAGCACTGGTTGACTGGTAAGTGCAACTATCATATCTGCCCATGCCCCATTTCCCTTTTACAACATAATGCCACAATTTAAGCCAGGGAGACTATTTAATGAGAAGGTAATCTAGTGTCTTCAAAAGGAAGAAACAAATTATTCAGTCTTTTGGTTTTTGCACAAAGCAAATGGAGTGTGTTATACCCTGTTTTAAAAAGAAAAATACCGGCAAGGTACTTATTATTCTGCTGTTCTGCCTATCTCTATAATAATATATTTCATTTGGTACAATCTTTGTTCAGAACAATGTTGGGTTTCCATTTAAGTGCAGTTCTGAAGGTAAAAGTATCAGGAAAAAGTAATGATGCAAAATTTCATTTCTATGCTCCCCATGACTTTCAGAGCAATTTGCTATCGTCTTCCAAGTTATCAAATAAACCTT
Organism: Arizona elegans; assembly: GCA_022577455.1. Classification (NCBI taxonomy): domain Eukaryota; kingdom Metazoa; phylum Chordata; class Lepidosauria; order Squamata; family Colubridae; genus Arizona; species Arizona elegans. The sequence continues at coordinate 279,144,138 of JAKOOJ010000001.1, read as the reverse complement.
TCCCCTCTTCTGTTATCCCTGTAAATCTTCACTGTATTGTGAAAAATGCTAGATGGAATCTCTTTGCTCTATAGTTCATCTATTGTTTTTAAAAGCCCTAGTGTCACAGCATCCATAATTATTTAGATCAGAAGTGGAGGAGGAGAAGCAATAAAAGCATAGGAAATAGTATGGGCTGCAATTGAAAATCTTTGAATCTTTGTAGTTGGAGGAGGAAGAGAAGGCTACCTTAGAGGTATAAATTGTAGGCAATTGTACACCTCTAAAAATCAGTGCTGCTAATCAAGTACAGATAGTCCTCAACTTAAACCTCCACTGAATACAACATTCATGGTTTTTACCCATGTGACCTCTTCACTCAATGATAGCAATCCTAGGACTCCAAATTATGGTTGTTAAATGACCATTGGGTCATTATGCAGAGCACAGGGTACTTCAGGGTGCGGGAAATATCCTGGGAGGTCTGATGCAGGTCCAAGCCTACATTAAATTTCAGACTCTGGCACACACACACCCCCACCCCAAGCTCACACATGGTCTGAACCAGGACTTCTGAGGCTTTCTCTACCCCTTAAGGCACCCCTGATCTAGCAGTTGCCATTGGCAGCACAAAGGCTGGGATTCTTTAGGGGGCTCAGTTTGCTGCAACCATCCCAGGTCTTGATTTCAGCCCTAGTGTTCCCATTGCCACTCAGAATGCCACCTTTCACTATTCTCCAAGATACACAAGGCTTGGGGAACCATGCAATTGCCCCTGAGCCCAGTATTTCCTAGGATCTACCAGGTTCCACTTGTATTCAGATGGTTTTCTCTTTTGGTTCACAGGTCCTTACAATCTAAGGTAGCTCCAGATTGCACCAGGTCTTCTTTCTTGAAGTGGCTTCAGAGCATGTTCTTGAGCAGCTTCTGGAGGCTCCAGAAGCCATACAAGAGGGACTTACTTTTTTGTGACCTCTGGAACCTGCAAGAGAGGACATGCTCTCATTTGGCCTCCAGAATCTCTGATGCTTCCATGCAGCTTTCATTGGTTTTACAGAACCAATGAAAGAATATACCCCTTGCATGCATGATTTCTAAGAGCTCTGGAGAATGTGCAAAAAACGTGTCCCATTCTTGCATGGTTTCTGGAGACTCCATAATTCAAATGAGAGGATGCCATGTTCTTGTGCAGTTTCTAGAGGCTCTGGAAGCTGCACAAAAGCATACATCTCTTAGGCAGCTTCTGGAAACATTAGAACCCATACAAGAACATACTCTGAAGCTGCTTAAGGAAAGAAGGCCTGGTGCAACCAGAGCTGTCCCATACACTTTAGGGCAGCTTAGATAGGGAGTTTCAGTCCCCATGGTCATAAGGCTGGGTTCCCTGCAAAGCACCCTAATTTTGATCCTGTGAATGTGGGAGCATTGCAGTAGTTGTAACTTTGGACAGAGTTTGTCACTTGCTTTGTTCAGCACTGTTGTAATTTCAAATGGATGCTGAACAAACAGTCATAAATTGAGGACTACCCATATCTATTATACTAAAGATACTGTAGTACCACTTTATTTAAGTCATTGAGAGAACTCATTACCTTACAGAAGTCAGAGTCCACTTCTTATAATTATTTCTCATTGGTCATGCTAACCTGATAGGTATTAGAACATAAGAATATCTGCATGGCTACAGAAATTTCTCCTCTGATCTAAATAATTACTATGGATGCTATGACACTGGTGCTTTGACAGAGCTTCTGGAATTCATTAGATCCCAAATCTCACAAGAAGTATTAACCTACTGTTTGAAATGGTGAGGCAGTTATATCACACACAAATAAATAGTCTGAGAAGAGTCAAGGGATTGCTCACATAAAAATGTCTCCATTTAATCGATATCCTTATCTGTTGTTTCTCTGCTATAAAGTCCATTTACAGTGTGCATGTGTTTTAACTGAGTACCTTAAATTCCAGAGAGAGTTTTCTTTAGCAGTCTTTCTCAGCCTTGTATTCTCTAAATAGGTCAGACTGAAACTTTGTCATCCTTTTCTAACCTGACCAAGATCTAAGATGTATGGAGATGATGGGAATTAATGTATGGTGTATCTTGAGGGCACAGGCCTAGATGTGCTTATTCCTAGTATTCAGATCTTGGGAATGATGGCAGTACAATGTCTGTTAATGGTTGGACAGCTATTTGTATTGCATCCTTGAATTAAATTCCCTCCTTTGGAGTAAAGTTTTGGTGAGCGCTAATCTGTTGGATTACAGTGTTTTTAATTTCTTTACATAAGTGAAGCCAAAAATAAAGAGAGCAACTTGCAAGATGCACAGTCCTTGGCTCAGCTTACTAATTACAAGAAAATCCAATGGGCAAAACAGTTTCTATTTTTTCCAGTGATAACGAAAGGCTGGCCCCATCCTTGATGTCCTTCAAAACTTGGCTATGTCAACAGGCTTGAGGGTTTCAAGGAAATGGTGATTTAATAAGGTGGTTACATTGTTGTTTAAGGCTTTCTTCTAGCCTTTTAATAATAGTATTGTTTTGCTTGTTGAGTTTGTTTTAATATTGATCATTTTATAGTTTGCTAGTGTTTGCCCTGTTAGAGGTACTGACCCTACTTGTTCTAAGCCTTGTCCAGTTTTCTTGTTCCTTCTGCAAATTTCCTTAAGAGGCACATACCCAAGCCATGCCGGAACTCAGCAGTTGATCATTTCTCTAACTAAATAGGTGTGGTGCTCATCAGAATTTCATGGAGCTTAACATAATGAACTGAATAATTGCAACAGCTTTTGCCTTGGCACTTTCCCATTATTAGAATTCATTGGGGTCTAAGATTCACTAGCTGAAATACTGACTTTGTCAGACTATATCTGGCTTCACCTTCCCATTGTAGCATTCTGATCTCTGGAAAAATGTGCTACCAATCCCCACAGCTATCAGTGCCACCACCACCATTCCTGCAGCTAAAAACCTGGGACGGTTCGCTCAATCACCTTGCAAGGAGGTTACATAAAGAATAACAGCAAGATTTTGCAATACTAAATACTATTTCTAAAATTACTTTTTTCCTCCATTAAATCTAGGAGTCAATGGAATACAGAAGAGGGTAATGTATAGGCTTTATTTATACACACATGCCAAATGACACAGCGCATATACCTACAAATATCATAGTCAAGTAAGAAAATAGCATGTGATATCAAACATATATACAGGACCTGCCATGATAAAACATTTGTTGTATATTCATTTTAAAATCTATCATAGCAAAAGCAAACAACTCCCACTCAAATTGAAATGCTTTTATTTTATCTTTTTCTCTCCAAGTCTGGAATCAATCAGTCTTTAAAATGCATCGAGTTCAGTTTTCCACCAGTCGTATAGCTATCTTATGGGAATTTCTGCTAATCTGTATTTTCCTGTTTTCTAATTAAGAAGCTACAGTATGTTGAAATTCAGCAGGGTGTTGTTGTTGTTTTCTCTTAATGTTGCAACGATCTTGCTTGCTTAGTTTAACTTTCCTTTTAAAAAAAAGCAGTTTACTACTTCTTAATGTGTTAAAAATGGAGAGGAATACTAGCTTGAGAGACAATTAATAACAAGCACAGACTTTGCCAACCATCTAGTAGATATTTAAGTCTGTTTAAGTTATCCATATTTTTCGGACTATACGACGCACCTAAATTTACAGGAGGAAAACAAGAAAAAAATAGTTTTTGGCCTCTGCATGTTGGATTTTCGCCCTCCCAGACTCTCAGACGCATCCGTTTTTGGCCTGCAGAGTGCTTCTGGGGACCAGGGAGGGCAAAAATGTGACGCATGGAGGGTTCAGGAGGCCAAAAATGCCTGTATTCAGTCTATAAGTTGCACCTAAATTTTCACCCACTTTTAGGGGGGAAAACGGTGTGTCTTATACTCCGAAAAATATGGTAGTTTCCAGATTAAGGTCAGTGGCAACACCTAGTCTTTTTTGGATATTTTTGACAAATCTAAGAAAGGTTGGCGCTGGCTAGCTCTTTTATGGGAGATTTCTTGAAAATTCCAGGGTTGTAGATTAGACAACAATGTTGAAAAAAACATTGCAGATACTGGGAAGGCGGGGACACAGAAGAGAGAAAGAATGTCTATAGAAATAATTTGCTTTTATTTTCATCCCCCTCTCCAAAGTAGAAAGATTGGAGAAGGGATTATAAGAAAGTAAGCATGCATACTGTGGGGAATATCCTGGTCATTTTGTATAGTGTGCTTGTATATTCTCTTTACTGCCTGTTTACTCTCTTATAAACCCTTTGTCTGCAAATGCTCCACTCTGCTGGTGGAAGAAAGAAGAAAACCAACAGATCAAAGAAAAAGATTGACTAAAGGAACTGCTTGGGGTTTTTTCCCCCTCCCCCTCCCCTAACAATCCACTAGTAATGTGCTGGTGCCCATACATTGATTTTGATGTGTATTTTCTATAGTGTGCCTGTTTACTTTCTTGTAAACTCTCTGTCTGCAAGGGGATGAAAAAAAGAAAAGAAAAGAAAAACCACAGATCAGCCGCAGGAAAACACATAATGACTGCAATAAAAATTGTGTAACTATGGGGCACTGGGAAATGCCAGCACTGATCATCAAGTTATTTCGCCAGCAACTTTGTAACTTCAAAGAGGTGCTGATTGTGGCAGTTAGTAAATAAAGACTACCTCTAATATATATAGGATACAGAAAAATGAAACAAAATAATAATAATAATAATAATAATAATAATAATAATAATAATAATAATAATAATAATGAATAAATGATATCAAAAGCTGGGCCACAATTAAAACTAAACCCACAGTACCCAGAAGCAGACTTCAATCACTCTCCCCAAATGCCCAAGTGAAAAGGCCCTGGAATATCAGCAGAATGGAGAATATACAGGGTTATAGGGGAAAACAAGGAAAGGTTTCCACTGGAAGTCTCTTTTAACTTGTACAAAATAGATAAGATATAACAATGCCTGTCTTTCATTCTACAGACATCTCTCTTGGACTCCTGAGTGTTTCTGGCTTCCTTCACTGAGCTTCTCTTCCATTGATCTCTTTCAGTAGCAATACTACTGCCAACCAGTTTAGTATAGTATGACTAGACTAAAAACTAGGAGACCATGAGTTCTAGACTTGCCTTAGGCACAAGGCCAGCTGGTTTTGGGCCAATCATTCTCTCTCAGATCTAGGAAGGAGAGAAGGACAAACATTTGAAAAATATTTCCAAGAAAGCTGTAGGGATTTGGCCATGCAGTTGCCAGGAGTCAACAGTGATTTAAAAGTTCGCATACACACACAAACCCCAACACCCACACACAAGGAATCCTGTCTTTGAGAAACTGTTTTGCTTATGTGGGATGGGTAGTGTTCTGACCTAGGCTCCCTGAGAAAGCTTAAATCACACACTTAGTTAAAAAAAAAAACCCCTCTTTTATTTAAATGGCTGTGAATTATGATCATTCACAGCCCGTAATAATTCACAAACAGTCTGTGAAGAGTCCAACAGATGTCTGCCACAGTCTTTCAAGGTAATGCTGATAAAGCACCCACCTTTATCTCCCTTGAAACACTGCCAGAGACCTAATTGCCAATTAGTTTTGCAAGGCCAAATGGAGCAGACTCAAACAGAGCTTCTCAGAGTTTGAACTGACCAGAATGAACAAATTGCTTCCTGCAAAGGCTCATGTCCATTTGCTTCTCTCTTATGTCTTATGGGAGGGGTCAATAATCTCCAAGCCTTACTCCCAAATCGCCCCTTTTGTCTGTTCTTGCCTCCTGGCAGCTCTGCACATGCATGCACTGGGATCAGGCTCCCCCTGTTCTTCTGCCTCACTGATGTCAGATTCCGGAGGCTCCGGAGGTAGCCCATAACTACCAGATGGCCCTGGCCCCCTCTCTGCCTCTGACACAGAGCCCTCATCCAAGCCTTCCTTAGACTCCAGGACTGGCCCACATTCCTCCCCAACCTCCTCCCTGTCCAAATCTGCTGCCAGCTCTGCTGGCCGCTGGCGGACCACAACAGGTAGGTCTCCTTTACATTTTCCACTTTGCAACTAGGTGCATGTGTGAGTTAGAAGAGCTTGATTTTTCCTTGAAGTTTATTTAAAGCTTTAAAAAAGTATATATCTGTAAAATTCAGAAAACTTCATTTCTTTTCCTACAACTAGGTTTTCAGTCTCGTTTCGGTATATCGAGATCAGTAATTCAAAAATCATCTAACTGTTTCTTCTTTAGAAGCTTCCTCTCCTCATTCATATGATTCCAGCTGTCTTTTTAATTATTGCATCGAGGGAAAGCTGAACAGATTTTAAGACATTCATGTTGCATAAAGTGTACGCCCTAGTAAATAACATCTTGTGTTACTTCTTGATAAAAGAAACATTTTAAGCACTATGAATTTCATGCCTAAAGAAAGCTAGCAACCCAACTTACTATTTATTATCTTCTTGTCAGTTCTTTTTAGCACTGTTTTTCAAGAAATTAGGAATGTAAGCACAAGATAATCAAGTGGTATGCAGTTTGCCAACTTGCTATCTATAACTAATAGGCCAGTTCAGTTAAAGGAGCTGTATATGAATGTCTAGCTGTTTTGTGTTGGAAGATTGCTATGGGTAATTTCCAGTGCATTCAACATATTTCAAGTCAATCGGTATATCCAGATCAGAGCAAGCAAACACATCACTCAGTTCAGCTAGCAAAAATATAGCTTGATGTCTTCAAATAGCATGGTTGAGATTAGTTCATTTCTTGTGAAGTCTAATAATTGTTTGTACAGCCTGGCAAGCTTTCTGTATGCTTCTTCCACTGCATAGGATTCAGCCTCTTTAGATGATCAGGCTACTGTGCTTCTATGCCACTATTTTTTGCTGTGTCACCCAATGAGTGCACCCCAATCAAAGAATACATATCCAGTAGATAATTTCCTATCTGATTTATCTCCTGCCCAGTCCAAATCTGTATAGTCGATAAATTTTAGATTATTAATTACAGAAAATTCCTGATTAAAATCTATCATTTCTCAAAGAGTTCCCTAATCCTTCTACAGCCATTGAGTCCTCTTGTGTTGTCCCAAAGGTGCTTTTTCAAAAGGCAAGTAGACAAAGTCCAGTTGCCTTTTGAAAAATTACCTTTGGGACAACCATGACCTGGATGACTGAGAATCTCCACAGACATTCTTCTTGTGTTGGCTCATCAACCTTTTTGTTCAGCCGTCCAATTTCATTGGCCATGTCAGATCTACTGCGTGATGTATAGTAATATTCCTACCCCTGTCCTATATTGTCCTATTCCCTTCTTTGTTTAGATGTTCAGCTTCCAAGAGTATACTTCACTCCTTTGCCTCGGGAGCCCTAGAAACTTTATTAAGTCTGTTATCTTTTGTTTTTGACTGAGCAAGTACACTCCACTTTTGTCTGCATCTTTTTTTTAAAATTTCCATTCCAAAATAATGATAAATATGCCCAAGAGGTTTTCCTTTCACTTCTTTATTCAAGTCATACACATCTCCATGCTGTTTCTTTTGTTTCCTACATATTACAGTTAGATCATCAACATAACAGAGATGTACATATGACTTCTATTTTTAACTCTTACATATAAACATAGATTTTAGCCCAGCAGCTTTTCATACCATCAACTCAGTTTCCTCCTGGATTGGCTGAAGAGAGTGGAAGTAGGGATCACAGTATTATGTTAGTTCTCCTTTTTGTAAAGCAAGTTCTAGTCAATGTTGTTGGAGGGGAGTTGTCAAGTTCAAAGCCCCTGATTCCAGAAGTGCTTTAGGACTTAATGCTTTCTTCCCCCCTGTTTAACTGTTGTAGAAAGCCACAAGGGAAAGTTGTCCATCAATTCAGGATCATGAACATGGTGTTAGGACTCAATTATACATCTCAATCCCTGATCAAGCAAACAATGCTGCCAAAGCCCCATCTTATTGCCTGGAGGTGGTAAAACTCTGGATGGGGAAGAACAGTCTTGGTCTCAACCCTAGTGGGACCAAGAGGATATTGGTATTTGGACCTCCTTGTATTTCTTCAGTCTAAAATGGGGTGGTGTTTCCCTGCTTGGGAGTAGTGCAATCTGGATTTTTTTTCTGGATTATCAACTCCTACTCATGGATCAGATGATAACTGTGGCCAGGAAAACCTTTGCACAGGTGTTCCTTATGTGTAATAGTCAGTAGAACTAACCCTGAAGAACAGGAGGAAAAGCTGCAATCAAGACAACAGTTAAATAAAAGAAATTTGAGTTCAAAGCAGAAATGTAATTTAAGAAAGCATTTCAGACTTGACCCTCTCTGGCTCTCATAAAAATAAAAGGAGGGATGGATTAACTGGTTGCCAATGCAGTTCTTGTAGTTGGTTTGTTATATTTTATGCTGAGGTTCAACAATCACTAATCATGTTGCCATTTTCTGGACCAGCGGTAGCTTCTTCATTTACAAGGTGTTACAATAGTCCATCCACAAGGTGACTAATGTGAGGAGCATCTCTTGAGCCAAGAATGAGTGCAAGTGATACACAATTTAGCCCTTTGAGGTAGACCAGACTAGAAATTCAAAGGTATGAAGGCTGATACTACTTTTATTATAAAGTTACATTAATAGACTCTTGCAGTTTACGTTCAAGATGCAATTCAAAATGTCAGTCATCACTTACAGCACTCCCCGTCCCCAAGATTCACATAGTATTCCTCTTACCCATTTGCAAGCATTGGTGTTTCTTCATATCCTAAAATATAGTTCTCTTAAGTTGAAAGGTGGTGGTTTTATTCCTTTAAATACTCACTGTTTAATGGATATTGTTTTTATAGAGTTGTTGCACTTTTAACCTTATGAGGCCTCACAAAGTCATTTGAAATTGGCCATCAGTCTAGAATCAATAATGAGAATAACAATAATGATAGATCATCATTTCCCTGTTCAAAGCCTGTATTTTGCAACATTTGCAACATAATTTGGTTTATCATACCATGCTGTTGCTGCTGCTGTTGATTTAAGCCACATGTGTATTTTTTGCAATTTACAGGCCAGTTTTTCTTTCTCTAGCTCTTCAAAATCTGGTGGCTGGTGCATATAATTCTCCTCTTTCAAATCACTATGAAAAAAGCCTGACATCTAAGTGTTCCACATGCAATTTTCTAAATGCTGCTACATTTCCTAATATTCTGATCCTTGCTTGTTTAGCAAAGGATGCAAAATCTTCATCATAATCTACAATATATTTTTCTGTTGTAGCTCTTTGCTAACATAAGCTAACATTATAATGCTACATCTTTCCGTGAGCGTCATGCTTTATTGTGAAACCCCACTGACAGGGTTTTGATTTTCTTACCCTGTTAGAATTTTTTCTTACTTTAACCCTGTTAGAATAGTTTTCTTACTCTGTTAGAATCCTTTTGGAATAGGTTTCATTTCTCCTCTGAGTCTGCGTGTCTGCAGCCTCTTTTGAATCTGATAGTTTTCTCTTTTTTATATCTCAGGCTCATTTTCAATAATTCCTCCTGATTGCAATGTCACTTTTTTTATGTTTGTTTGCTGTCATCAATGCTTTACAGCAGTGGTTCTCAACCTTCCTAATGCCGCGACCCTTTAATACAGTTCCTCATGTGGTGACCCCCAACCAGGGGTGGGTTCTAAATTTTTTTACTATCAGTTCTGTGGGCGTGGCTTATTTTGTGGGTGTGGCTTGGAAGTCATGTGACTGGGTGGGCGTGGCTAGCTGGTCATGTGTCCGGGTGGCCATGAATATGTGTATAGGGACTACTCAGAGGGCTGAAAAAAGTCATTTCTGACAGGTCCTCGCACTTTTGACAGGTCCTCACACTTTTGACCGGTCTTCGCACTTATGACTGGTCATCATTTATGCCTGTTGTAGCATTCTTAACAACCGTGTCACTCATTTCACAACTGCTTCTCGTCACCATGGTGACAAGATAGAGCAAAAATGTAAAATGTAAGGACAGTCGTAAGTTTGAGGACTGGTCAAAAGTGCAAGGACCAGTCAAAAGTAACTTTTTCAGCCCTCTGAGTAGTCCATATGCATAAAAGGATACAGCAATAGAGAGGGATGAAGGAAGGGAAGGGAAATTAGAGTAGGAGTGAGGATAAGAGAGGGAGGAAGAGAGGAGGAGAAGGAGAAAGGAAGAGGAAGTAGGGAGGAGAAGAGGGGGGGAAGAGAAAGTAAGAAGGAAAGAAAAGAGAGAGGTGGTAGGTTTGAGGAGAAAGATTACTGTAAATAAAAAAGATGAAAGGGAAGAAAACCAACCCCAAACAAATATGAAGATATTAAGATAAAGAATGAATTGTTAAACTTTAAAGAATAAAAGAGAACAAATATGAATAAATAGCAATAATAGAAACACACATACAAACATACAATGTATTTTCTTTGAACAGAGTATTTGGCCGGTTCACAAATTTAAACAGTGTTTAGTCATTTCAATTAAATTTACAATTTCTATATTTCCTTTTTGCCATATTTATTCCTCATCCATTTTTTTAAAAAACCAATATTACCCTTCATCCTCATCTCTAATCTTAATCAAATTCAATTTTTCCCTTCTATTCTATATTATACCCCTTCCCATTGTCATCTATTTTTATATCCATCCTCACATTGGTTAATTATGTAATTATGTAATACAGTTGTTTAATACAAATTCAACATTTTAATATAAATCAGTTAGTTATATAAGTATCTTTTTTGTATATTAATCAATATGAACATGAATATTCCAATTATTTCCATGCAATCCAATTTCTTATAAATCAATTAATTATATTTACCAATAATAATAAACCAAATAATTTCCCCCATATAGTCCTCCAAACCACAACTTAACCATTTCTGCTTTCAACACATAATACAATTAATAGTATCTCAATTATTACAATTCCCTAGTTAAACAGAGCTTTTTTTCTTTTGTGTTTTAAAATCTTGAACCTCCTTTTTTGACCTAAATTTCCCATTGTTTGCAGTTTTGCACCTACCTTTTTTTGGTGAGGAAAAAGAAAAAGAAATCTCTCTCTGCCTCATTTTGTCACGTTGCAGCAAAGACCCTGCTTTACTTTCAGTTTCGTTTTTTCAGCATAGCTAGGGGGGAAAAAATCTGCTGGAGATTTTTTTGCAGCTAGCAACAGAGCCCTCCACAAAACAGCTGAGAGCAAATCAGCTGAGAGTCGAGGCTGATCTAATCAACTTGTGCTAATTAACCTATCCTGAAGCTGAAAGGGGCTGTTTTTTCTATTTTTGCAGGCATCGGTCTACTCATTTGTTTTCTTTTAACACTGATCAGCTGTAGGGCAGCCCTTTGAAGCCCCACAGCAAGAATTTAAACAGTTTTTTTCCCTCTAGCCATCAGCTGGGAATCAGGAGGCAGCAATAGATTGGGAGTGGGCAGGGTAAACGAACGGCTGGCGATCCAACAGAGGCAGAGAGTGAGGGTGAGTGAAGGCATGGGGGGGTGAGAGAGGGCTTTGGCGACCCCTGTGAAATGGCCGTTCGACCCCCAAAGGGGTCGCGACCCCCAGGTTGAGAACCGCTGCTTTACAGTCTCTTTTGAAGAATGCTCAGCTAAGATTGGCCCAAGGAGTGTTGTAATATATATGTGGTTCAGGGGTGGGTTCTAAAATTTTTTAATACTGGTTTTGTGGGCGTGGCTTGGTGGTGGGGTAATGTGACTGGGTGGGCATGGCCAACTTTTTTTTAACTTTTAAAAGCCTTTTTTCTACAACCTTAAGAGGCTGCAGAAAAAAATGCTTTTAGAAGCCTCTGATGATCCCAGCTGAGCCGCGTGATCATCAGAGGTTTTTTTAAAAAAACTTTTAAAAGCATTTTCTCAGCCGAAGAGGTTGCAGTAAAAATGCTTTTAAAAGTAAAAAATAAAAGCCTCTGATGAGGTGGGTGAGGTAAGTGAGCAGCGACTAGGCTGGGGACCTGTTTGGGGCGTGGCCAGCCAATGTTATTACCGGTTTTCTGAACTACTCCAAATTTTTACTACCGGTTCTTGTGAATCGGTGCGAATCGGTAGCAACCTATCACTGAAGTGGTTCCAAACAAAGCAGTTTTTTTTAAAAAAATAAACTAAATTTAGAGGTCAAATAATTCTAATTTTGTCAGATGTTTTGACAAGTCTACTGTATTGTTATTGCTCCCAGTAGTCCAGTAATTATAAGGAATTTGTTTGCTGATTCTATCTTCTTTGTATTTCAGTTGTTAAATGCTGATGTTTTACATTTTTCCAGTTCTTTTTGAGCTATTATAGTGTCTTTTGGTATTCCCACATCTTTTAGTAAAATATGTTTTTCTTCAATTATGACTACTGGTGTGTTATGTTCTGGATATCTGTCTATCTGAATTTGGAACTGCTATACATTTTTATATGTCATTTTGGAGCAGTTTTTCAACATTTACTCATTCTAAGCAAACCAATACTTTGGGCATCAAGTCCATACTTTTTGCATAAATTCCAATATGTCATTTTTGCTATTTTATCATGTCTTCCCTTATGATCTGTTTGGACAATTTTGCTACAGCTGTTGATTAAGTGGTCAACAGCCTTATTTTCTTTTGCATAATCTATATTTGCCTTTGATTATAATTTTGTTCATTTTAATGGCTTTTTTGGCTAGTGCTTATTTTATTCTTCAGGTATTACATCTTCTGTTTCCTTCTTGATGGATTCAATCTGAAGCCATGACCAAGTTTTGTTACTATTCACCTTGCCTTCAATTTCTTTCAGGCATTAACTATGTAGAGGTTTATATTTAGAATGTTTCATTTGAAATTAACTATTAAATTGTTTCTAGTACCTTTGATTTTGTCATATTTAACATATTTTTTCTTGCAGCCTTTTATTAATATTCGCTTTCTGTTTGCTTTTATACAATTATTCTCAACATGGGCCATATGGCCTCCTCAGGGGGCCATGCCATATTTCTAGGGGGCATAGTTTTTATATGGTATAGTTCAAATTAATAAACAGTACAGATGGTAAAGTACCTTTTTTCCAGCTAATAGCAACTGAGGGACGGGGACATTCTGACTTTGTATGCATTTGCTCTGAAAGTTTGGTTTTATGTAGCCAGAATTAGCCCCTCTATCTCTTTCTTCAACTTTCCTGCTCTTGGTCATTGCTGAGATTGTTTTTAAATGTACTATCCATGTAATACTTTGTTTTGCCCTGTCTCTATTCTGTTTTTATTTCATTTTTTTGTAGGTCAGTGTGGTCTCTTCAGTAAGCCTTCATTTTATACTAGCCTCAATGCATCTTCTTCACTGCCTTTCAGATATTCTTCCATTGTTTTTTTTTGTTTTTTTAATTTCTTCTTCAACTATCTGGTGTACTTGCAATATTCCATACTCACCTATTCTTCCTGCTAAGTCAAGACTGTTAACAGCATTGCATGAATGAAGGACATCATTCATTGTCATTATTTTACTGGTCTTCCTATTCAGGACTTTTAGTATTACTCGAGTCTACTCTACTATTCCAGCTGTGTATCTAATGTCTGGAATTGCCTAGATGTCAATTGCCTTGATGGAATTTCCTTCACTGTATTTGAACTTTAAAATCTTCTTCACTCTCATGATGTATTTACTTCTAACCTACTTGATTCAGTATGATTCTTGTGGTCAGTTTATAGGATGCCCAGGTATTTGTAATGATTATTTTCATCTAGGTGTTGATGTCATTTCCATAGGGCATTTTGATTCCTTCAATTGTCACTATTTTCCCCTCTTGATGGTATGAGCGGCACATTTGTCCAGTCCAAAGGTCATTGCAATATCTTGGCTGCATATACGGATGGTGTTGAACAGCTATGCTATTTCAAGGGACTATTCTATTTTCAGGGGATGTTTTTCCGTACAGCTTCAGAGTATGTAAATAACCAGGCAAATGTTTTTGAAGTTTGGTAGCCAAGACATGACTTGTTCAGTATTGTTCGATATTGTTGACAGAGGAATTAATGTAATGACAAACAGTGGTGATAGTGAATCTCCTTGAAACATTTCACTCTTGATAATAACCTCTCCCAGTCTATCAGTATTGATCACCAACTATTATGTTGACTTTTAGTACAGGCTTGACTTTTTCTTTAGGATATTTGATCTCATTACTTCTCTGGGGCTCTTCTCTTTAACAGGCCCTTTTTTTGTTACAGTAATAACAAGCTCAATTTCTCCATTTTCTCTTGTTTTGACAATTCCCTTCAGTTAGGTCATTCAAATCATAGTGATATGCCTCCAGTTTGGCAATTAAGTTTTCAAGGAAAAGTCATTATGAAGTCTGATCAACTGTATTATATGTTTATAGTTTTCTGGTAATGAATGTAGTAATAGTTCCCTGATGAAATCATCAGAAGGTTCACAATGTTGTGTTTAATGCCTTCTGAATAGAGACATTCTGACATTTGTTGTATCAAAACTTCATGCCCTGATAATTTCAACTTTATGAATTTTATGAGTATTAAAATATTATTGTTCATTTCCTGCATGTCTATACAGGTAGTCCTTGATTTACATAACAGCCTGGAATTACAGCTGTAGGTCATTAAGCAGGTCACCATGAGATTGACCAGATTTTATGTCATTTTTTACAACAATTGTTAAGCAAACATGGTGATCAAAAAGTGAATGCAGCAGTCATAAATCAAACACCATGATTATTAAGCAAACCTATTATCTGTAATGGATGTTCTTTTTTTTTCCAGAAACCAGATGTAAATACCAGTTTTCTGGCAAAAAAAAAAATTGTAAACTACAGTAGCCAGAATGGGCTCACATTTTGGCCAAAAGACAAGCAAAATCAGGGAGATCTATCAACAAAAGACAAGAATATACATTATATATTGGTGTAAATCAGAAGGAAATTGATGAATATGGATAATACAAATGGGTGAGGTCTTTGCTTGTTCCATCTTTAACCCTTTTATAGTATAGAGAAAGTTAGCAACCCTCCCCCCCAAAGAATGAAATATTTTAGGAAATATTAAAAAGGCAGAATACTATATTTCCCTGGATGAGAAAAGGAGAAACATGTTTTAAAGACAAAACAGCTCCCTGCAGCTCCCTGCCCCCCCCTTTCAACTCCAGGGTGATGAGATTAAGATATGGCCCTCAGGACATGATAGGATTAGCCCTCTACCCAACTAGCAACAGAACTCACCACATGGCACCTTGGGAGATTGCATCACTCAGCAAGATTCAACCAAGCCTGGGACTCAAGACAACCTACAAAGTTACCCCTGGATGGCCCTATGGGAGTCTGACAACTAATCAGAATATATTTCTTACACAGGAACAGGAAGTTCCAAGTATAAATCTCTCTCTCTCTCTCACCCATGTGCTTGATTGCCCAGGACCTCAAACTATGTGATCCCGTCCATCATTAAACCATCTTTCCAAACAGCTTCTATGTTTCCAGTGTCTTTCTCTCCACTTGGAACTGAACCCAGATGGATATTTTTTCCAATAATACATAATGGCAGCAGAAGAGAAATGGAAATTGGAACACCAGATGTTCCCTCCTATGTTCTGTACCATGGATGAAATATTTTGATAGACAGAGATGATATATCTAATATTTTGCAAGAAACATGTCTGTAGTATTGTTGGTACATGAAGATTTTTTATCAAGAGTCCAGGTCATCGTGATATATTTCTATGAAGTTAACAAAATGACCTGAATTTAAGCATCGATTAAGCAGTTGGATAACCTCGTTTACAAATAAACTGTCTAATGGAGGAAGAACAGATTTACTCCTACTGATTGATCATGAAGAAATGAAATCCTTTTCACGAATACAGCATAAAAGTCAACCAACCCTTTCTCCCTGGGAGTCTCTACAAAAACAAAACTCTTCCTTCAGTTCTGTAGGAACTTAATGCATCTTGGTTGATGAGACACAAGAGGAACCAATCCTCTAAGAGAAATTTATATTTGTATCTTTGGGCCAGCTCCCTCTCTTTTGTAAACTGTAATATCGGCAGCAGAGCCCTTGAGAAAGGAAACATTAAATAGTTGCCACAGAGGAGAATTGTAAGCAGACTGTCTTGCTTCACAGATTTTTAGCAGCTGCTTATAGACTCCATCTAGGACTGGTCAGAAAGTCTTTCTCCAGATTCTCAACCTCTTTCCCATAATATAATTTCCTGCATGTTTGGAAGCCAGCAGAAAAAAGGAAATGAGAAGTCTTATAAATAGATATCAGAGATTGTAGCACCTTTCTTATGTCATGTATACACATTTAACATTGCAGTGGCAGTGATCCTCCTCTTTCTGAGGGAAGTCGTTGCTGTAGGAAAAAAATATTGAAAATGGGGAAAAAGTAAAAAGAAGCCCATTAAAGTCTCTGCTTACATAAGAATGTCTCAGTCTATAGAAACTGCCACATCATTTTTTGTCTTGATATTTTTCATTATTGACTTATGAAAAGAAAGCCTGCCTGAGATGTACTGTTGAAAACTACTTAAATACATGCAGTGTTTTTTCTTATGAACTGTATGAAATCATCCAGAAAGCAAGGAGGAGTTGATGTTTGACAGTAAACTGCCCTATTAATCTGTGTGCCAGACTTAACTCACCTCAAAAGTTGATTAAGAACTTCCCATGTGTCTTTGGCCGTAACTTTAAAGCATCTATCGGAACTAGGCCTGAATGCTTGAACGGTCTCATGGTAGCAGTCTCATTAGTGCAGATACTCTACTCCATCTACTTCAGGGTGTTTGTTTGTTTGTTTGCTTGTTTTCTTTGAATGAGATGTATTCATCTCTGATTTTTGCAAAATGTGCTGGAGCAAAATAAATGATGCGGTGACAAGGTAAAGGAGAAAAATGTATACAGATGCAACTTAGTAGGGACTCCTTCTGTACAGGAGCAACTCCTGGTGATTGCATTGGACATCTAATTTTCTTGGCACTGGCAAAGGAATTATTTGTCTTTGCTTAATTCTGAGGTGTTGTTTAGTTATTTGGTTGTATTATCCACTTAAGCCCATGGCTTGATACTTCTTGCTAGTCTTCCATCTAAATGCTGATCAGTTTGAATCCTGTTTAGCTTTTCAAGATCAGTTAAGGTATGCTAAGCTGTGCCAATTAGCTTAACCCCGATATGCAATGGAAAAAGGAATTGATGGAGCTAGAAAAGGTTCAGAAAATGCTTACAGGAAACTAAATCAGCTCACTTATAAAGGCAGGCAACATCATTGGGCCTTTTTAGCTTAAAGTGCATGATACATGACTACAAAAGCATACATACTGTTCAAAAAGCGTGTGGTTGAAGTTTATTGTCCCTTTTTCACAACGTTATATTACAACTCAGGGATAAACCTTTTAACATTAATTCAGGGTGATTTGGGATATCCTTTGCATAACACAAAGTTAAATTAAGGAATTTATGACTACAGAATGACCACTATGAAATGACCACATGGTTTTAAAAGAAGATTAATTCAGTCCATCAGGTTAGAATTTTCTATAAGTGCTAGTGTTGATAGTTTTTTAATACCTTCAGAAACACAAATATTGTGATTCTTATGCTACTTGAAAGTGTCCAATACTCAACAGGTCATCTGTGGAGCTGTGTAAAACACTGATCCTCCAAGCCTTTGAACTAGTCTAGTAAGGCTCTGTTTATTACAGTCGTATTTTAAAAGTATAGAAATAATGCTATACATGTGCTAATTCCAACAGCTCAGCAGTGGCACCTCTATGATTAGAATTATAAATAACATGCTTAGCAGCAGGTGGCAATTTCATTGGGAAGGCTCAAAGGAGTTTTAAATCCAGATTCATCATTTTTGCACTGAATGCATTTTGCACTGCTTCTGCCACTTTGTGATTTTTGGCGTTTTGTGCCATTTCAAAGTTTACTTCTCGTTGGACAATAAGTCAAATGGGCAGCCAAGGGAATGCAACAATGCCTGCTGGGGATGTAAGCCCTATCATTCTGCTATTATAATATAAATTATAAATTATGTTGATGATTGTTGTTTGTCCTTTGTGCAACAAAGCTCCTATAGCTAGATCACTGTACAGTGGGATGTCTTCTTCTCCCTTGTTTTGAAGGAAGGACTTAAAGATTCCAATGGGGCTTTCTGTGGTAACAAATGGCTTCCCTCTCCATTCCAGTTTTGCTTTGCTTAGGCATTTGTTGTTGTTAGTTGCGAAGTTGTGTCCAACCCATTGCGATCCCATGGACAACGTTCCTCCAGGCCTTCCTGTCTTTTACCATCCTCTGGAGTACTTTTAAGCTCTGCTTACTGATTCAGTGACTCATTCCAGCCACCTCATTCTCTGTCGTCCCCTTTTTCTTTTGCTCTTAATCTTTCCCATCATTAGGCTCTTCCCCAGTGAGACCTTCCTTCTCATTAGGTGGCCAAAGTATTGAAGTTTCATCTTCAGGATCTGGCCTTCTAAAGAGCAGTCAGGGTTGATCTCCTCTAGGACTGTGCGGTTTGATCGCCTTGCAGTCCAAGGGACTCGCAAGAATCTTCCTCAGCACCATAGTTCAAAGGCCTCAATTCTTTGGTGCTCAGCTTTTCTTATGATCCAACGTTCACAGCCATTTCTTAGGCATATGCTCCCTAAAAAGAAGATGCCAAGTAATCCATTACATACCGACTTCCGGTTGGTGACTTGAGGCGACAGGGTGTCGGGTGAGTGATCGCTGCTCCCTTGCACCCTTTACCACCGCGTTTTGGGGATCCCTTAGGGGCGCAGGTCCCGGAGAGACCTGCGGACAAGAGAGAGAGCTGGGCGAGCGAGAGTGTGGGACGCAACCCCCCCCCCCGCTGGACCCGGCAGCTCTGTCTAACCAACGCGGTGAGCCGGCCTTTTAATGGCGGGCCTGAAGCCGCAATAGCCAGCAAAAAGACGGGAGCTAAGAGGAAGATCTGAGGTGACGTGCCAGATCGGTTACCACCGTTCCATACTTGGAAGCGTTGGCGTGGAGAGAGGGGCCGGCGGAGTCGGGTGAGGAGAAATCGATCGAGTGAGGCGGCGACGAGAGAGGGAGCGGATTGTATTGGCAGAGACCCGACAAGCCGACCAGGAATACGCAAAGAGCAGTTTTACCATTATAAAGAGCTCTGGAGATCGTGCTGAGAGGGAGAGGAGGGCGAGAGCTAATGCGGCTGGCGCTGTGATTGGAAGCGGAGTGGAAGCAAATAAGAGTTTGAGTCCCGATTCTTCTAAATCTTTTTTATTCCTGTGAGCACCGTAAAGAAACAGGAAGCGCGGCCATTATTGAGTGGAAGGAGGGAGTTGGCAGAAGATTGACAGGAGGACGATCTAGCAGAAGGATCCACCATAGAGAACTGCCAGAACGCATTGGAAACAGGGGGTGAGCGGAGAGAAGAAGATTGAATTGCCTTTCATCACTCCTTAAAAACTAAGATACATACAATTGGTGACA
Organism: Arizona elegans; assembly: GCA_022577455.1. Classification (NCBI taxonomy): domain Eukaryota; kingdom Metazoa; phylum Chordata; class Lepidosauria; order Squamata; family Colubridae; genus Arizona; species Arizona elegans. The sequence goes on along the minus strand of JAKOOJ010000001.1, from coordinate 279,124,731 downwards.
TTTTGACTTTCACTGCCTACGTTTTTAAGATTAATTGATTATTTATTTCCAGTATTGGAACTTTGATTGCGCTCTGAATAATAGTATTAATGGGAATTAATGACAAATGGTTAAGGAATATAGAGTATAGAATTTAAACACTGATCTTATCTTATTGTGATTGAATATATTTCCAGATCTATATATGTATATATAGAGGGTTTAGATTTAAAATTAGCAAATCAATTACATAACTATAATTATTATATTTATATCTCCATATATAGTCAGTTAAAGCTATCTAGATATATTTATTTACATTTATTTATTATATAACATTTACTTCTATAGACAATATTAATTAATTTATTTATCTATTAATCTATTTATATTAACGGCATATATTAGCTTCGAACATTGATATTTAAGACTCATATTAATTGTTATATTAAGATTGGAATCTAGCTATATAAATTACGATATCTATATCTATAAGGTTGGATTTAAGGAAGATAGTTTACCGAAGTGAGGAATTAATTTCAATTAAATAAGATAGCAAACCTCGCAATAGACTTAAGAAGAGGAATTGTTAAAGCAAGTAAGGTAATACCATTGAATGGTCATTTGGAAAAACATTGAGAAAATTATAAAAGAACAAAAGTTAACGCTGAAAGAAATGGCAACAATGACATCGACAGTCCTAAAATCAGTTAAAAAAGCTCCATCTAACCCTGTATTAACAACACTATCCCCGGTAATTCAGAAACCCCTGGAAGGCTCACAAAAGACAGATAAGCCACCGCAAACCCCAACCCTCCAAACAGTACAATCCTCTCTATCCCTGATTCAAGAGACCATGCTTGCAATGCAGGAGAAATTATTAAATAGTCACTCCGAGCTAAAAACAGATATTCATGTCTTGGACGCAAAAATGACTGAGATCCAGGCCTCTATCGCAAATAATGAAAGGAGAATACAAGACGTAGAACAGAGGATTGATCAAAGCGAGAAGAAACTAGACATGGTAGACCGGACCTACGCGTTACAACATAAAGAAATTGAAGAGTCCCTGCTACAGTTGGAAATGGATAAGGCCTCATACTATATCCGTCTCCAAAATATTTCAGAGGAGAAGGAGGAGGACTTAAGTGATAAAATAGCCGGGCTGATAGCTGATGTCCTCCAGCAGGACAAACAAGATATTATTAAAGAACTTGATGAGGTCTACAGGGTCCAAACGAATTATGTTAGAAGAAATAGACTACCCAGGGAGGTCCATGTGAAGTTCGCCAGGAAGAAAGTGAGGGATATTCTCCTCAATATAGCGAGAGAAGAAAAGATTGAATTCCAAGGAAAGGAGGTGAATATCCTAAAACAGATTCCTAGGAGAGTGAGGGAGGTGAGGAAAAACTATAGGTTCCTGGCGAGCTACTTAAACAGAAGAAATCTTGTATTCCGGTGGATCCTACCAGAGGGGATGATTGTATCATGGCAAGGAAGAAAAGTTAAAATCGGCAGCCTGTCTGAAGCACAAGACTTTCTAGACCAAATAAGAGGAGGAGAAGAACAGACCAGCAAAGGAGAGCTTGATACAGTAAACACGGAAGAAGAGACCTCGCAAGAGCAAATTACAAAAGAAGATATAGAGGAGGAGAAGAAAAAAGAAGAAGCGGAAGGACAAGGAAAAAGGACCAGACCAGTAAGAGCGGTTACCCTAAAGACAAACAAGAACTAGAAAACGGACACGAAATAAGAAATGGACGGCCTAAAAATCCTATCATTAAATGTCAATGGCTTGAATGATCATAAAAAGAGAAAAATAATCCTATCAAAACTGGCAAAACAGAATCCAGATATAATCTGTTTACAGGAGGTCCATATAAAAGAAAATGAGGCAAACTCCTTAGAATTCACTAAATTTGGCAAGCTATTTGTGTCACTAGCGGAGAAAAAGAAAAGGGGTGTGGCGATCTATGTGAAAAAGGGAATTGAGGCAGAATTAAAGCATAAGGATTCTAAAGGGAGAATCTTAATGGTAGAAATTAGGAGGGCCGATGCAAAAATGTTGTTGGTGGGAGTATATGCTCCAAATGAGAAACAGGGGCAATTTTATAAAAAACTACACGAACAACTAGGAAAGTGGGCCCAGGTGGAAATATGTATGCTAGGCGATTTCAATGGAATTGTTAATCCCCTGAAAGATTACAAAAGTGGAGAGAAAAAAAGGAATAAAAGGTTACCCCTGCCAAAAAGTTTCTTTGGTCTTGTTGATGAAATTAATTTAATAGATATATGGCGTACTCTACATCCTCACGACTCTCAATACACCTTTTTCTCAAATCCACAGAATTCTTGGTCCAGAATTGGCATGATTTGGACTACTAGAAAACTAGGTTTAGAAATCAAGAAAGTAGACATAAGTACAAACTCGTGGACTGATCATAAACTTATGGAAATACATTGGCATTACACCAACAAGAGGCGACAACAAAGATGGAGTCTAAGATCCAATCTCTTGTATGACAAAGAATTTATAACAAAATTAAATGAAGAAATTAAACGTTTCTTTATCGAGAATGGCAGGCAAGATACGGCGAAGGAAATTGTTTGGGACACCATGAAGGCGTATTTGAGAGGAGTGGCGATTTCGTATATGGCATATAAAAATAAGGAAGAAAGGAAAGTCAGAGACGACTATATGAATAATTTAGAGGAAGCAGATAGTAAACTCCAACAAAACCCGGGAGATGAAAAGGCCAAACAAAAATGGATGATGGCAAGACATAATCTTAACGTCCTGGACCAAAAAGAGCTGGCACAAAAAATTAAGAGGATAAAACACTATCACTTTGAAAACGCCAACAAGTCGGGGAGATGGCTAGCTTATAGACTAAAAAAAGAACAGGAAAAAAATCAGATTCTTATATTAGAAGGTATTAATGGGGACATTCTGACAAAAGAAACAGATAAGCTAGAAAGAGCGAGAAAGTTCTATGAAACTTTATATAAAGAGGAAGTGATTGATCCAGACAAAATTGTACAATATTTGATGGAAGCCAAATTGCCACAGATAGCAGAAGAAGAGAGAGAAATGTTAAACAATAAAATTACAATGGAAGAACTCAAATCTGCACTGGCCAAAATAAAGAAAAATAAAACACCAGGCCCAGATGGCCTTCCGGGGGAAATCTATGTGAAATTTGAGGAAGAACTATTATTAGAATTGTTGGACATATATAATGAGGTGCTAGCGGGTACAAGGATCCCAGATTCCTGGAAGGAAACTTATATTACCCTCATTTTGAAAGAAGGTGCTGACCCAAAGCAGATAGCAAACTACAGGCCGATTTCTCTGTTAAACTCAGATTATAAATTATTTACTAGCATAATTGCGGAGAGACTAAAAAAAATCTTAAATGGCTGGATTCATAGTGATCAGAAAGGATTCCTCCCTGGGAGGCAAATGAGGGACAATGTAAGGACAATAATAGACGTCATAGAATACTATGAACAACACCCGGAAAAACAGCTGGCGCTGGCGTTCCTGGACGCCCAAAAGGCGTTTGATAACTTAAATTGGAAATTTATGATCAATCAAATTGATTTGATGGGATTTGGCACAAATTTTAGAAAGATGATCGAAAATATATACAACAAACAGAGAGCAAGTATATTAATAAATGGGGATAAGACACGGACATTCTGGATACAAAAGGGAGTTAGACAGGGATGCCCCCTGTCCCCCTTACTCTTTATAATGGCATTGGAAATTCTATTGAGAAAGATTAGAAACAACAAAGAAATTAAAGGATTACAAATTAAGAAGGAAATTTTTAAAACACAAGCCTTTGCGGATGACGTGGCCTTAATAATGGAAGATCCCTTAAAATCTGGCCCCAAGGTGCTCCAGGAAATACAACAGTATGGTGAAGTCGCTGGCTTTAAAATTAACAAAACTAAAACTAAAATATTAGTAAGAAATATGGCGGAGACAAACAAGAAACAATTAGAGAAGTCCTTGGAACTCCAAATAGCAAAGAAGGTAAAGTATTTGGGAATTTGGATTACTGTAAGATACTCCTCTTTAAAAGAGGATAATTATAGTCCATTACTACAAAAAATAAAACAGGACATAGATAGATGGAAGAAACTAAGACTATCTCTTACAGGTAAGATTTCAGCAATTAAAATGAATATTCTCCCCAAAATCATATTTCTGTTTCAGACTATCCCGGTGAATCTGGATAAAAAATATTTTCTAGAGATGGAAAGGAAGGTGCGAGATTTTTTGTGGGAAGGGAAGAAGGCAAGAATTGCTTATAAAACGCTGCAAGGGAAAAGAAATATGGGCGGCTTCGGATTATCGGATTGGCAATTATACCAGAAAGCAGCCAAGTTAGTATGGATCAAAGACTGGGTCACACTACAAAATAAGAGAATTCTGACATTAGAAGGCCACGATCTACAGGCAGGCTGGCACGCTTATTTATGGAGCCCAAAGAATAAAAAGAAACCATATTTTCACAGACACAAATTAAGGGAGACTCTGATTCAAACATGGGAAGAAATCAGACAAAGGTTTTATACCAAAATTCCGATTTGGCTTTCAATTATGGAGGCGTTGATCGCTACTAATAAAAGAGATATCGAAAAATTTGGCACATACAAAGACATATTGGACGGAAATGGTACTCTTAGATCTCGAGAACTACTAAATAATCAAGGCTTTAATTTGGACTGGTGGAGTTATATGCAGTTAAGCTCTAGATATCAAAAAGATAGGGACCAATTTGGGATAGAGACGAAGTATAGCAATTTGGATAAAATTATGTGGGGGATGGAAAAGAAAATGCTAGCCAGATTTTATAATTTTCTATTAGGTGAAGACAGAGCAGAAGGGATAGCTAGGAACCAACTTAGCATTTGGGAAAAAAATATTGGCCACAAATTAAACTTCAATGATTGGGAGGAGGCTTGGAATAGAAATCATAATTTTACCAAATCAGCAACTTATAGGGAGAATCACTATAAAATATTCCACAGATGGTATCTAGCTCCAGCTAGATTAGCAAAAATATTTCCTAATGTCTCACGAATTTGTTGGAAGTGTGGAAAGGAGATTGGCACCTTCTTTCATATGTGGTGGTCCTGCCCAGAGACAAAGAAATTCTGGACAAAAATACAAACTTGGTTACAGGAAATAGTGGAAGAGGATATAAAATTATCCCCAGATATCTTCTTACTGGGAATGATGGGAGAAGGGCTCCACAAAGACAAAATACAATTAACGATTCACATCATAACAGCGGCCAGATTAATTTTTGCAAAATATTGGAAGGATAAACAAATACCTCCAGAGACGACAATAATAAGTAAAATCTTGGAATGTGCAGAGATGGTGAAATTAACCAGTATGCTTAAAGATGAGGAGAACTCAAAATTTAAGGCAGTATGGGAAAGGTGGTATATATGGTGGAATAATAGAACATGACTATAAGGATATACTTATTTCTTAAGAGTGATAGCTTTGAAGATACTTGCTGTATATGCACTGTATATATGTAACTACACGACACCTCAGATGTCATCTGAGATTCGATATTTTCTCTCTTTATTTTGTAAAAAAACTTTTTAAAAACTAATAAAGTATTTATAAAAAAAAAAAATCCATTACATACCATTGGTGGGTTCTTGAAAACTTGCTACTTCTCCTCAGTTCAGGCATCAGAGGGTATAGAATCCAATGATACAAATTGAACAATCTACCTCATGAAATGATATGCTTTTGCATAATATCCCACTATAGAATGCCCTAGCTCTTCTATAGAAAACCAATACACCGGATTTATAATTAAGATCTTTTTTCTATAACAAAGCCAGAGATTTATGCCCTTCACTCAACGATGGAATAGTTTGATGGTTTTTACTGTAGGAGAAGATAGTTTCATTCCAACTTCGGAATGACAATCTAAGGATACACACTGGTTGCTGTGATTGATGGCCTTCTACTTGTCCTATATAAGTATGACACACATAGACATAGACACAGAATGAATGGGAGGGTGATAACTCGACTTCCACAAGTGGTTTTTCACCTCCACTGTAATTATTCTAGTCACTTCTAGACAAGATGGGAAGCACACAAATATAATAAGTAAGTAAATAAATAAATTATATATTAGTGATTCCCAACTTGGTATCTTCTAGATGTTTTGGTTTATTTCCAGAATTTTCCAATCAACTCTGCCAATTCTGAATGGGAAATGTGGGAAAGGAGGTCATGAGGTTAGAAAAGGCTGTTTCAGATTGGAATGAAACAACTCGCCATGGCCAACTCACCATGACCAATTCACCGTGGCCAACTCACTGTGGGACACCTTGCTGTGGACAACTTGCCATGGGATTCACTTAGTTCCGTTCATGTTTGTTGACCATGTTTTCATCAAAATTATTTTATCTCTTGTATCAAAGGAAATCATTCCGATGACTACCAGCTTTTGTAATGCTTTGATGAATTAGAAAAGGAACTAGTCCTTTTCACTTGCATTGAATTGTCCCACATTGAGTTGTCCTACAGTGACTTCACCATGGCAAGTTGGCTGTGGTGAGTTGGTCATGGTGAGTTCACCCTGTTGAGCTGGATGTGGCGAGTTGTCCTAGACCCATTTTAAATATAAGAGCACTAACATCAGAACTTCCTTACTCGTTGAACTTGGCTTGGCTACATGTTTTTCTAAAAACTCTTAACAATAAAGTGCTGTTTCATCAGAGGGCATATTCAGCAGACTAGAAACTAGGAGACTATGAGTTCTAGTCCTGTCTTAGACATTAAAGCCATCTGTTTGCCCCCTTGCATTATTTATAAAACTAATAGAATAGAATTCTTTATTGGCCAAGTGTGATTTGACACACAAGGAGTTTGTATCCGGTGACTAAATGTGGGATAAAAAAATTAATACATAACTCAAAAACACAATAAAAATTCATATCATAAACCTGCTTAATAGGAGGTAGGACAGCAACAACAACACCTTGGTCATGTGTCATGTCATTTATCACCTTGGTGTATAAGGCTGAACTACCCACATTAGAAAGTAATATGACTGCTGAGCCAAGGAAGCATAGGGGTAGCATGCTTATTGTTATTTTTATAATAATAATATTGCTTAAAAATCTGCAAGTCCCTCTGTTCCAACTCATGTATCACAATGTTCTGGGGAAGAAAAGTGGTGCTTTGATACAATACTTGTGCTAGAAAAGCTACATAAAACATACAGTATTCCAATGTTTGGTACATTTGCCCAATAAAGGAGACATAAATACATTGCTTCTGTTTGAGAAATTCAGAGCTATAGGAAGGGCCATAAATGGATGACAAGAATAAATGAATTTTACTAACTGGGTGTAGATATAACCATAAATGTTGGGATGTTCATATTATCTTTAAAATCTGCAACAATCTCTACCATTCTGTTTCTGGTACACATATGTGTACAAAAGCAGCCATACATCTCTCATCTATTAAAATTAATTTCTTCTTGTGTTTTACTATCTTTGGCCTCATATCATATTCCCCATAGAAAAGCAGAGTTAAAACTCTGTTGTGTGCACAATTGGCTTAACAGTGCACTGAGTCCCCATTCAAAGACATGCACAATAGATTGTGTTAACTATTTTCTTTACTGCGGTATCCATATTGTTTCTAGTTGATACCAGTTTGCTCCATCAAATCTTTGTTTCTTTCTCAGAACTGATGATGAAGTTCAGAAATCAATTTCTTCTTTGGGAGTTGAGCATCATGGATAGTCAGTTAGTGAAGGAATCACATTACCAAAGAAGTAACAGAAAATGCTTAAAAATCCAAACCTACAAGCCAGTAGTGGGTTTCAATTTAGTTTGCTACTGGTTCGCTCATGTGTGGCGCTTCTCCACATGCACAGAAGCATGTAGGCGGGTGGGCAGAGCCTCCCGCTGCCACCGCTACCAGTTCGCCTGATCTGGGGCGAACCAGTAGCAACCCACCACTGCTACAAACCTTCACCTTTCCATCTTGTAACAAATGCCGGCTGTTACAAACAGCTTAGTATAGCTGTTTAAAAGAAAGCTTTTAAACAGCTATACTAAAACTTCCATCTCCATGATTGATTTAGTCTTCCAGTTAATGGAAAAGTTATCACTCCTTTTGTGCAATTTAAAGATTGTTAGATAATTGCGTGGCAAAGGCAGCTATAAATATGTTGACAAAATATCCTATGGGAATCAAATTCTTAAAATATCTGAGAGAGACAAAGGAGAAACAATTGATGTGATTTTCAACATTGCTTCATGTTTATATCTGAGGCAGAAATATAAAGCTTATATTTCTGATCTGACAGAAGGGCCACAGTATTCCTTCTCTTCTCTCAAATGGGAAATTATATTCCATAACTGTGGACAGAAACCTTGCATTTGGACCGAATTGGTTGACAATAGAAACGTTTTAAACTCTTATCACTCCACAGGACTAAGTGTTGACTAAGGAGGGGAAGTACCTAGAAAGAAAAAGGAGGTGTTTCTTAATATCTTTTTTTACTATATCTTCCACATGACCTTTGCTTCCTTATCTTTGTTTCCTTTTCCTGTGCTTGGCAGTGTAACCGTCTTTCTGTTAAAACATTCTTTTGTTAGAAGAGCTGCACTTTTATTCTGCTTTGAATCAAGAGTGAGCTTTTGCACATTCCAGCTGACAGATGTAGTCACCCACTCTGAATCTATTTAAATTATACCTGAATCAAATGGCTCACGATGAGTAGAGGCAAAACATGTGATCTGCCCTGCTTAGAAGTTAATAGCCCTCCTTCATGGACTCAAATAGAGGGAAGGAAGGAAGGAAGGAAGGAAGGAAGGAAGGAAGGAAGGAAGGAAGGAAGGAAGGAAGGAAGGAAGGAAGGAGCATTATGACCAGCATTATGACGATCATAATTACAAAAGTGAAGATTAGTTGAATTGGCTTCCTTATGAGCAGGAGGGTTCCACCCATTTTTGGCGCTAAAATATTACTAAACACCCTCTAAAATGGTTGTGTATTTGCACATGTTCTGCACTAGTGCATTGCAAGAAGGTAAATTTCTTTTGTATGAGGGGTGTGTGGAAAAGATAGAACTAGCTGTATAAATGATATAAAAGACAAGAAAACAGTAATGCAGGAAAAGAGAGACAAAGAGCTGAGTTAAATTTATCCATTTTAATCAAGAGTTTAAAATCTGCACGTCTCTAACGTCTTCCTCAGAAATGAATTGACAAGAGTAAAACATAATCCTCTGATTGCACAGAGCACTATCTGATACATTACTTTTTAGCTGAGACTGACAGCCAGCATAAGCAATGCTGAACAGTCAAAAATAGAGGAAATTAGAAACAGAAAATGTAACATTTGCCTTAATCTTACATTGAGAGCGCCCAAGACCTATGGAAGGATCTGACAGCTTTCTTTTCTTTCTCATTTCTTTTTTGTTAATCTCAAATGATTTATCCCATTTATGAAGCAATTTGAGAAATAGAGTAATATTTTCTTTTTTTAAAAAAATAAACCTTTTATTGATTATGGGCAAGAAGGCTAAATCTTTTCTTCCATGACCTTCCCCCCCCCAGATAATTATGTCCCCTTGAAATAAAAGTTAACAGTACATTTACTCTAACATTAAAAATGGAAAGGAAACTTCATTCTGTATATTTAATGAAGTGAGCAGTTTTCACAAAGAATGACAAGCTAAGTGTAGACTAAATGTTGCTTGAAAATACTCTGTGTGACATAAGGAATAAATAACTCTGTGTGGCATATAATTAAATAATGTGATATAGACCACATAATTATGTAATTCTATTCAATTTATGACATTAATAATGATAATAATAATCCCCAAACCCAAAGACATCCTAATAAAAGTAGAATGACTACAACAAAAAATATCAATGGTGATCGGTGCCTTGGGTGTAATCCCAAACCATCTTGAGCACCACTTGAAAAACATTGGCATTGACAAAACCACCATCAATCAATTGCAAAAGGCAGCTTTATTTGAAACAGCTTATATCTTGTGAGAGTACTGTATCTTTAGTAACATCAAATGACAAATCAGCCCATCCCAGATTCTTGAGAAAGACCTGATAGCTGGATAAAAATGTTTCATTAAATCTAAATATCTAGTTGACTATGCAATGAACCATAATAATAGATTAGAATTTGTTAATTCATACTAAATATTTGATATGATTAGATATATTAATATATAGTCATAATTCATTTTTCATTCACTACCAATGGAAATTAAATCATTTTTAGCTTTTGTTTAAGCTTAACCCAGCAACTGCATTCTATTCACATGTTCATTACACCTCTTGACCTGGACAAAGGGATATGCCCTTTGATAAAATACACCAAATAAATGGTTGATGTCCTATGGAATTATTTGATGGACATCCTCCTTTACTGTAGTTAAACTTAATTTTAACAGTTAGTAATTCCATCTCCATACATCAAAAATTGTTCTTTCTGCACAAGAAGTAGACTAATTTGTCTCATTAAGATGCCTTTCCTTGTTGTTTGCAATATGAATTTTGCATTTACAGGCAGATGTTTTTTGTGTGTATATGTGAATATGGAGCGAGAGAGTGTATGCATGGATGGGTGTGAATAGAGGCACTGGTGCCTTTGGTCTTGTCCATCATCATAGGCTCTTGTGCATCCATGATAAAAAGTAGTCCATTGGATAACAATGATTTACTGACTAAGAATGAAAGAAATTCATAACAAAATACATTACAAAATAAAATAAATAAGCACTGATTTTGCATATCAATGAGATGCAAATTTTTTAGCGTTCTCTGATAGAGAAAAAAAATTCTTGTCCACATCAAGATGTGTTGACAATGTTCAAACAAAGTATTTTATGCTTTTCCACTTTCTTCTAATATACATCAACACCTCTATTCCAAAAATGTATTTGCTTTTTTAAATCATAAATAACAGGCAAATGTTGTTCTCATCATTTTTTAATTAAGGTTGCTGTTGAAAATAGTTTTAATTAAAATACTACCAACTGGAAGAACAAAATACCAAAACAAAACTAAAACAGACCAGATCAAAAAATAAAAACAAAACATGCTTGAATACTTGAAAAGTGAGTGTTATGTATTGATACATTTCAGTGGGAGTTTCAAACCTGCCTTAGTTGCTGATTGGCTGACAGCCTCTCCGGAATTGTATATAAGGAGGGCTGCAGCCTCAGAGTTTTTGCTGAAGTCTCACTGTATATTAAAGAGCTGTTGTCACTTGCTTGCTTGTGCCTCTCGTTATTCCCGAACCACAACATTGGCAACGAGGGTGGGATTGAGGCCACAAGAAGCGAACCAGTGAGACCACGAGCTTCAGCTAGGTGACGAGGCGAACTACAGGAGGCATACCGAACATGTCTGCCTACGTTCCGCCCAAACCTTTTGATCTGGCCTGCGAAAAATGGGTCTCGTACCTAACGAGGTTTGAGTGCTCACTAGAAGCCAGCAACATGCAAGGACTCTCCGCAAATCGGAAGAGAGCCCTCTTCCTAAGCCACTGCGGACCAGACGTGTTCGAGATGGCGGAGTCACTTTGTGAGCCAACGCCGGTCCAGACGTTTCCTGGGACACCCTGATGGCAACTCTTCGGGCTCACTACGCTCCCATGCCCTCCAAGTTCGTGCAACGATACCAATTAAGACAACGTGTGCAATGAGAGGGGGAACCGGTCAACACTTACATGGCGAGCCTGCGTAAAGCCGTAACACATTGCGACTATAGGGACTTGGACAATGCACTGCTGGAGCAGCTAATCTGTGGTATTTGAGACATAAGACTACAAAGGCGACTACTCGCCAAGCCTGATCTAACGCTTGCCGGAGCACTAGACGAGGCCAGGGCTCATGAAGTCTCCACAAAAGCCAAGAAACATTGCAGTGCCCGCTGACCAGCAAGGACAATCCCAAGCCTACACCAGTGCACAGAGAAGACACCGGATCCAGCTCGGAGTCCGAGTCTGATGAAGACGTCTTCTGCACAGAGCACCAAAGAAAAGACGCAGGCAGCCCCCGGCGTAACTGCCCCAGCTGTGGTGGGCATCACGATAGACTGTCCTGCAAATACAGAGAGGCTATTTGCAGGCGTTGCGAGAAAAAAGGGCACTTGGCGCGAGTCTGTAGAGCCATACTGCCCAGAAAACACCAACCACATGAGCACCGCAGCCAACCAGAACCAACACGCCAGAAGCATCCAATGAGAGAGGCGGTGCTAGAAAATGGCACAAATTTGAACCGTGAGATGGCCGCAGCATACACGTCGACCAGGCCAGCACGGTAATCGAAGACAAGGTCAGCACGGTGGTCGAAATCAACAGCAAACCATGCATGATGGAGATCGACACCGGATCAGCCCTCTCCATAATGTCATGGGCGACCCAGAAGACCATCCTGCCATCATTCCGGAAGGACCAGCTATCCAAACAGAGACTGCGCATCCTAGACTACCAGGGGAACCGGGTCCCCGTCGAAGGAGTAGGCACATTCTGAATCACCTACGGGGACTTCAAAAAAGACCTGCTGCTAACAGTCGGCATGGGATGCCCTTCTGGGCATGGGATGGTTCCGAGCCCTTGGCATGGGTTTCACCGGCATCCACTGAATGTTCGAGCTGTCACTGAAGGACAGCCTCCTGACCGAGTTCCAGGACGTCTTCAGGGACACGTTGGGCAAGTATGTGTGGACCCCTATCTCCCTAAATTTAGACCCCAACGTAGCCCAAATAAGACTTAAAGCCAGACGGGTGCCTTTCACATTGAAACCAAAAATCGATGCAGAACTGGACAAATTAATTAAACAAGGGGTGTTGGTCCCCGCTGACCATGCAAAATGTGAAACCCCCATAGTGACCCCAGTTAAATCTGATGGCTCAATCAGAATTTGCGCCGACTACAAGTGCACGATCAACAAGGCTTTGCAGCCGAGCGCCTATCTGGTGCCGATTGTGCATCATCTACTACACTCCCTGGGGCCAGGAAATTTTTTTGCCAAATTAGACCTAGCACAGGCCTATCAACAGTTACCCATTGATGACACCATGGCAGAGGCGCAAACGATCATGACTCACAGGGGTGCATTCAAGTGCACCAGGCTCCAGTTTGGGGTGAGCGTCACACCCGGCCTATTCCAGAACACCATGGAGCGCCTCTTGCAAGGGCTTCTGGTGGTGCCCTATTTTGACGATGTTTTAATCAGCGCCCAAGATGAACGTCAACTAGGGGACAGAGTAAGGAACATCCTAACCAGATTCAGGGAAGTGGCACTCAAACTTAAAAAGAACAAGTGCATGATCGCTATTCCCTCTGTTGAATTTTTGGGGTACAAGGTTGATGGCACAGGCATCCACCCCACCGAAAGTAAAGTTAGGGCCATCAAGAACGCACCTGCCCCCAAATCCAAATTGGAGCTCCAAGCCTTCCTTGGACTCCTCAACTTTTACTCAATGTTTTTAAAAGACAAGGCTACCGTCGTAGATCCCCTGCACAAACTGTTGGGAAAGAATGTTCCGTGGGTTTGGGGCAAGGCAGAGGCAGCCGCATTTGAGGCTGTAAAGAAACTTTTGTCTGAGGACAGCTTCCTCATTCAATACAACTTGGCGCTACCGCTTGTATTGGTTTGTGACGCCTCCCCCTTCGGAGTTGGTGCCGTCCTAGGCCATAGACTGCCAAACGGCCTAGAGGCACCCATTGCATTTTACTCTCGCACTCTGTCCAGCGCAGAGTGCAACTATAGTCAATTGGACAGAGAGGCTCTGGCTGCAATTGCGGGGGTTAAGAAGTTTCATGAATATCTCTATGGCCATCATTTCAAACTTGTGACAGACCACCGGCCCTTGCTGGGACTTTTGGCCGGTGACAAGCCCACCCCCTGTCCCCAAGGTTAACCAGGTGGGCCATCTTCCTGTCGGCATATTCGTACCAGCTTGTCCATCAGCCCAGATGGACCTTGGGTCACGCGGACGCCCTCAGCCGCTGTCCCCAACCCACGCTGGAAGCCCCCGTCCTTTTGATCGACGCTATGACTTTGGGACCTATCTCCTCTTGCGAGGTGGCTAAAGCCTCTGCTAGGGACCCTGTGATTCTCACTGTGATGGGGTGGGTCCTTAAGGGGTGGCCTGTCAAGGTGGATGGTGGGGAATACCAGGGTTATGTTAACAAACGTAACAAATTGTTTATGCAAGGGGGTTGCTTGTTGTGGGGTGATAGGGTGGTGGTGCCAACAAAACTGAGAACGAGGGTCTTAGAGTTACTGCACGAGGGGCACCCAGGAATAGTTCAGATGAAAAGCTTAGCCCGCAGTTACGTTTGGTGGCCCAACATGGACCAAGTCATCTCCGAGTGGGTGGGAAAGTGTAGGCCCTGCCAGGAATCTCACCCCGATCCCCCGATAGCGCCTATCCGAGAGTGGGAGAAACCAAAGGGGCCATGGGGGAGGATCCATATTGATTTTGCCGGGCCCTTCCATGGGCAAACATTTTTAATCATAGTCGATGCCTTTTCAAAATGGCTCGAAATCATACTCATGTCTTCAACCAAAGCCGAAGCAGTCATTAAGGCTCTTCGGAAATTATTTGCCACCCACGGGCTACCAGATACCTTTGTATCTGATAATGGCCCTCAATTTACAGCGGCTCTGTTTGAGAGCTACCTGGCCGGACTGGGCATCCGCCATGCCCTGTCGGCCCCTTTCCTTCCGGCTTCTAATGGCCTTGCTGAACATTTCGTAAGAACGGCCAAAGAGGCATTGTCCAGGCTAGACGATGGGGACTGGCAGGCCAGGATAGACCAATTTTTAGCAGTCCAGCATGCCACACCATGCACGGCCACAGGGAGAAGCCCAGCCGAACTCCTCATGGGCAGGAAGCTTCGGTACGTGTTAGACAGGCTTCACCCTAAGTACTCACATGAGAACTTTAAGGGAGAGAACACTGGACTAAGGCAGTTCCAGGTTGGGTCCCCGGTGTTCACTCGCAATTATGCTAGCGGACCTCTATGGGTTGCAGGAATCATAGTGGGCATAACGGGCCCAAAATCTTACACGGTAGACGTAGGGGTAGACAGAATCTGGAAACGCCACATAGACCAACTAAGGAAGAGAATAGTCAGCGAAGCAAACATCAACTTAGAAATCTCCGAACCTAACTACAATAACTTTCCCAAAACAGCTAACTCAAGCCCGGGGTCGAGGGAATACTTAGCTGACAAGCCCTGGTTCCAGCGCTGCCCCAGTGAGTCGCCACTCCCAGCCGGGGATAACCACGCCTCGGACAAAATCCAGGAGGTTCCATTGGCGGAGCCGGGAGAGACAGAGAGTCCCTCCAACCAGCTCGATGCCCCACCAAACACTGAACTGTGCAGGTCGACCAGAACGAGAACTCGCCCAGGTCACCTGCAAGATTTGTGTGTACTTATGTAAATATTTGAATGTGAGTGCCTTCTGGGAAGGGAGGGGTGTTATGTATTGATACATTTCAGCGGGAGTTTCAAACCTGCCTTAGTTGCTGATTGGCTGACAACCTCTCCGGAATTGTATGTAAGGAGGGCTGCAGCCTCAGAGTTTTTGCTGAAGTCTCACTGTATATTAAAGAGCTGTTGTCACTTGCTTGCTTGTGCCTCTCGTTATTCCCGAACCACAACAGTGAGCCTAATTTTATTTATTTATTTTTAGTTTTATTTATACAAATTTCTCCATTTTCTAGATTTATATTATATGAAAAATATAATGTCATTTCAAAATTCTTATAATAGAAAATTTGGGGAAAGGCTGGAAAATGATGTTATGACTTAAAAATGATCATACTGCTCCAAATTTCATTCTTCCAACCTTGTTTTAAAAAATGAACTATTGAAGAACAGTATCAGCAGTCTGTTACTGCAAATAGAGGTCGATTTCTCCTTCCTGTGTTGTATCCTGATATTTTTAACCATCGTCCATAACTGAAAATTCAATATAGTTCTTGATCTTGTGAGAAATTCCCAATGCTGAGGATATAGTCAAGAAGTTCATATGTATATTTATGTATATTTAATACAAGGTAATCAGTCTAGAGTTCCATTAACAAGTACCGTATATACTCGAGTAAAAGCTGAGTTTTTCAGCACATTTTTTATGCTGAAAAAAGCCACCCTTGGCTTATACTCGAGTGAGGAAAAAATGCCTTTTTTCCTGCAATCATTTTGGCTCCCAGGGGCTGCAGGGAGGCTTGCTAAAGGTAAAATGGGGTGTGTGTGTGGGGGTGCAGCGCCCCTCCCCCGTGGCCCTTTTTGGCTCCCAGGGGATGCAGGCAGGCTTACTAAAGGTAAAATGGGGCGTGGGGGGTGTGTGGCGCCCCTCCCCTGTGCCCCTTTTTGGCTTCCAAGGGCTGCAGGGAGGCTTGCTAAAGGTAAATGGGGCGTGGGAGGGTGCACCGCCCCTCCCCGCGCCCCTTTTTGGCTCCCAGGGGCTGCAGGGAGGCTTGCTGGGGCATGAGTGGGGTACCTAGCAAGACTCCCTGCAGCCCCCTGTAAGCAAAATTCTCTTTGTAATTTTTTTATAGTGTAAAACTAGTCTATTATGTCTCAAAATAAAAGGGAGATCAAAAATCCAATTAGTGCCATGTAAATTCTGGAATCTCCAAAGACCTTTCCCATTGTATTTATTAAACAAATTTATATAGCTACCCAACTCATATACAGTACTTTTAAAGTTATTGTTGATACCATATTGTTTTTGTTGATCCTCTTTTCCACTTACAGAGCTAGTTTACTCTTTTTCTTTGAAATCAATATTCAAAAACATTTAACCTACTGATGCCTCAATTAATGTAATTTTATTGATATCTATTTTTATTTTGAAATTTACCAGTTGCTGCTGCATTTCCCACCCTAGGCTTATACTCGAGTCAATAAGTTTTCCCAGGTTTTTGTGGTAAAATTAGGTGCCTCGGCTTATATTCGGGTCAGCTTATACTCGAGTATATACAATATGTTGATTTCAGATTTTAAAGGTCACAATCCAAACCATACAGGTTAGAACACAATCTGAACCCTACAAATCTCATAATATTCAAGAGTAAGGCTATTGCAGCCAATTCTTATTTAATAAGAGGTATACCTCCACTTATTCCAACACGTAATGTCATATATTCCAAAGGCATTCTGTTCCATCTAATTTCTCTATAAACCACTGGAAAATAAACCACATCTAATTTGAAACTGCATTGCTCTTACATAGATGCTAAAGCCATTTTCCTCCACTTTACAAATTATTCTTCTCTTTTGGAGTGTTGTTATTATAAAAGGATAAAATGTATGTTGCCTTGAGCTACGTAGATGGAAGTGGAATATTAGTATCATAAACAAATAAATATTTATTTGCTAGGCAACATCTCGTATGTACAGTAGTGTTTGTCTTTGGATTGCTTTTCCTTTTGACACAACTTTCAAAATTTGTATTATCTTTTAGACAACTTCCCTGAATGTTTCATGATGCTTACTAACTTGGTGAATTTTTCACCAAGGATGATAGACAGCAAAAGGGTCCATGGATTATTGCCATTGTACCACAGCTGAGACTAGTTGGTAAATCATAGATTTTCTGTTAAAGGAATCTGTAATGGATGAATTGTTGTTTACTATTTGAATATATAGTAGTAACACGGGAGGGGGGTATTATTTGTACCTATCCTAGCTTCACTTTCCTAGAAAAAAGGTGAAATATCCATCCCTTTTGCTATTTCACTTATCCATTTCATCCCTGAAATGGATATAGCCCCCAAATGCGGATTTATTTTTACATAGCAGCAAGCTTGGTTTTTTAGCATACTCAGCGCTCTGTAAATGACATCCTGACTGTTTACTATATGAATGAAGACTAAGCCTCATTGTGCCCACCTGACAAGCTGTTCAGGTCTTCTCACAGCAGGGCACCATTTTCAAAATGTTTGGCCCTTTTCTCTTTGCTTCCACCCACCCCACCCCACTATGTATAATGTGCATGTGCAAGACTACAACAGAGTCAGATCTGGCACCTGAAGCTGTTTGTGCCATTCAGTAGACTCACAGCAGGATATAAATCCTCACATTGTGACTACTCTGAGGAGATAGACAGAGAAAGGTTATCAGCTTCCCATAGGCATCAGGTTTGCTTTTCAGCTGATTTCCTGAATTGTTGTGAACACTTTCTTTCTAGGACTCATGTTCAGTTGGTTCCCTCAGGGAAGAGGAAAGGGGAAATACAACCAGTCTTCCATGCTGCTCTCAAGGTCAACCTGTTTTATTCAGTGGATTATTCATGAATTTATTCTCAGATCAGCCTACTCAGCATAGTTGTATGTCAACAAATACACTGGGATTTCTGCTCCTGGTGTGAAGACAATGTTTCTGCCAGTATGGAAAATGTCTTAAAATAAAAAGAAGGTATATAATTAGCAACAATTCCTGTGGCTCCAGAAAATGATGATGTTGATGTTGCTGGTAACGATATCTATTTCAGGGGGGAAAAAATATCTATTTATCTTTGAGGTTAGAATGTAACAGCCCTGCTAGTTTAGACCAGTGGTGGGTTGCTCCCGGTTCACCCCAACTGGTAGCTGCGGTGGTGGGAGGCTCCGCCCACCTGCCCAGACATAATCAAAAATGCTATTATTATTATTATTATTATTATTATTATTATTATTATTATTATTATTATTATTATTATTCAAATTTCTATACCGCCCTTCTCCTTTCGGACTCAGGGTGGTGAACAGTCAAAATAAAAACATCTATACATAACATTACAGTTAAAAATAGAGTTAAAATAATTTATAAATTTGGCCCGTAATTTAAAACTTGTCAATTTAAAATCAATATTAATATTAAAATTTTAAAACTAACCCTAAAATCAAGACAGACCGGCTAACTGAAAAAAATAAGTTTTTAGGGCCTGACGAAAAGTCCGGAGGTTGGAGATCACTCGTATCTCTGGGGGTAGATTGTTCCATAGGGTAGGTGCCACCACAGAGAAGGCTGTCCTCCTGGGGGTCACCAGCCGGCATTGTCTGGCCGACGGCACCCTGAGGAGGCTCTCTCTGTGGGAGCGAACCAGCCGGTGGGAGGTTATTGGTGGCAGAAGGTGGTCCCGTAAGTACCCTGGCCTTAAGCCATGGAGCGCTTTAAAGATGATCACCAACACCTTGAAACGCACCCGGAAGTCCACCGGAAGCCAATGCAGCTCGCGCAGGAGAGGAGTCACATGGGAGCGCCCCGTTGCTCCCATAATCCCCCGCGCGGCCGCATTCTGCATCAGTTGGAGCCTCCGGGTGTACCCCAAGGGGAACCCCATGTAGAGAGCATTACAATAGTCCAGACAAGAGGTGACGAGTGCTTGAGTGACCGTGCGTAGGGAGTCCCGGTCCAGAAAGGGGCGCAACTGGCATATCAGGCGAACCTGACAAAAAGCCCCCCTGGCCACGGCCGTCATATGCCCTTCTAAAGACAGCCGTGCATCCAGGAGGACACCCAAGTTGTGGGCCCTCTCCGTGGGGGCCAATGATTTGCCCCCAATAACCAGCGATGGTGTCAGCTGGCTATACCGGGACACCGGCAGCCACAGCCACTCGGTCTTGAAAGGGTTGAGTCGAAGCCTGTTTCTCCCATCCAGACCTGCACGGCCTCCAGGCACTGGGACATCACTTCCAAGGCATCATTGAGATGGTCTGGGGTGGAAATGTACAGCTGAGTATCATCAGCGTACTGATGGAACTCCACCTCAAAACCACGGATGATCTCACTCAGCAGCTTCACATAAATGTTGAACAGGAGGGGCGAGAGGACCGACCCTTGTGGCACCCCACAAACAAGGTGCCTTGGGATCGACCACTGCCTGTCAACACGGATTGCGACCGGTCAGAGAGATAGGAGGAGAACCAGAGCAAAACGGTGCCCCCCACTCCCAGTCCCTCCAGCTGGCGCAACATGATACCATGGTCGATGGTATCAAAAGCCGCTGAGAGGTCTAATAGGACCAGATAGACAGCTTCATCCAGGTACTGGGGAAGCTGTCGCGCCACCACACTCTCAACAACCTTCGCAATAAAGCGAAGGTTGGAGACTGGACGATAGTGAGCCAAAATAGCCGGATCCAGGGATGGCTTCTTGAGGAGAGGCCTCACCACCGCCTCTTTCAAGGCGGCCGGCAGGACACCCTCACTCAAAGAAGCGTTGATAATACCCTGGAGCCAGCCTTGTGTAACCTCCCGGGAAGCCAGCACCAACCAGGAGGGACACGGGTCCAATAAACATGTGGTCGCATTCAGCTGTCCCAAGATCCTGTCCACGTCCTCGGGAGCCACGGGATCGAACTCCTCCCAGATAACACTCTCAAGGCCTGCCTCAGTCATCTCGTCTGAACTAACCCAGTCGGCGGCCAAGTCTTTCTGAAACTGAGTTATTTTATCATCCAGATACTGTACAAAATCCTCAGTTCGGCCCTGCAAGGGGTCCTCCTGCGTCCTCTCCCAGATGGAGAAGGGAGCGGGTCACCCTAAACAGGGCGGCTGGGTGGTTATCTGATGACGTGATAAGAGCAGAAAAATAGCATGCGCAGAAGCGCCACAGGCTCGCAAAGCAAGCATGCACACCTGTGCGCTACCAATAGTGAACCAGTAGCACTGGGATTTGAAACCCACTACTGCATAGTGGGTTTCAAATCCTGCCACTGTTATTGGTAGCGTGCAGGCGCGCGCGCTTCGCATGGGCATGGCACTTCTGTGCATGTGCAGGAGCTTCTGTGCATGCGCAGAACATTTTTGATGATGTCTGAGCAGGTTGCAGAGCCTCCCGCCACCGCCGCTACCAGTTTGCCTGAACCGGGGTGAACTGGGAGCAACCCACCACTGGTTTAGACCCACATTTTCTCTAGTCTTAACATTCAGTTCCCACAGTATCCAATCAAAGCCATTGTGGAACGCATATGGAAAGATGTGAAGTTCTTAAGAACTTCCTATTTGCAGACTGGCCTCTGATCCAGAAAATTAATTGTTTGCATTTATATTGATGGACATTTTTTCCCCCTAGGCCTAGAGTTAACATGTTTGTGGGGGCCCTATTGCATTTATTGTTATGGTTGCTTTTATTCTGGGCTTTTCATTTTGTTTTATGTTTTCAAATTATTGAAATTGCTTATTTGGATTTTCTAAGCTACCTGGAGTTTGCTGGAGTGGATGATTGTAACACATTTTAATAATAATAAATGAATAGCATTAATAATAATCTTTTCAGAAAGTGAATAACATGATCCGACAACAACAATGCTAATGGAAAGGGGTGTTAATATGAAGCAACAAGGACAGAAAAGGCAGATTATCGTAAAGCAGGAGAAGCTTGTTTATAAAATATGACTGGAAACATGGGTTTTGATGGACAGAGAGCTGGATTTCAAATAACATATAAAACACTAAGGCAACTCTAGTCTACAACCTTGTTAGTGCTGTCTGTTTCACCTAGTTCAGCAGCTGATAGCATCAGAGGACAATAAATTGTTTTCCCTAGTTATGCCGGACTAGTCTGAAGGATGTCGTTTCTGTCCTGTCTTGGTTTGGAGGATGTTTCCCCCCACCTCTTTTTTAATGCTAAGATAACAGGGACAAATAATGCTTTGGGCAAGCATATCATGCTGGGTAGTTCAAGGATAACCTCAGAGTATATTGTAGTTCATCATGTACACTGTTGTGTGCGCAGCTAGGTTCAACTGTCACAGAGTTCCAAAGCGTACCTACTCTATCATTTCTTCAGTGCAGAAATAAGCACTTACCGGTACATATAGCACTGACTGATTTTTTTAAAAAAGTGAATGGCTTGCTCCATTTTTCCTTGCTAAGATTTCAGGGGTGGGTTCTATTTACCTTTACTACCGGTTTGCAATGGGGCCCCACGCGCATGCGAGCAAAGCAAGCATGCATGCACGCTCTTCTGTGCATGCGCAGAAGAGTTCTGATAACATTAGGGTTGGTGGGCGGAGCCTCCCGCCAGTTTTACTACCGGTTCTATAGAACCTGTCCGAACCGGGGGCAACCTACCACTATAACACTTCTATAACTAAAACAATAGAACCATCCTGAGCAAAACTAGAATGGAACCCAAGATTCTTCATTTTCTGGTTGCCAATATATATTCTGAAAGCAATTACAGGTAGAGCTCAATTTACAACCATAATGGAACCCATTATCATTTCCACTATAAACCATGATGGTTGTAATTCAAGGCACCCACCAACCTGATTTTACAACTTGGTTTTGCAGCAATTGTTAAGCAAATGTGGTGGTGGAAAGGGGGCCCATTCATTCATATGGGTATTTTTATTTTATTTTTTTTGGCAAAAATCAGCCAAAAAGCTGGAGAGCAGCAAAAAAAAAAAAAAAAAAAAAAAAAAACCATTGTAAATTGTTGTCACATGAATGTGGCACATTGCAACTGCCATAAAAGTGAGCAAGGACCCAAAATGTAATCATGCAACACATACATGTATGCCACTATCAGAATTCCAGAACTTTTTGTTGGGTCTGACATAACTTTGAATGGTCACTAAATGACTAGTTGTTGAGCAAGGACTACCTGTACAGCAATGTTCAGGTTACACAAATTTTCAGATTACCTGAAGCTCTCCCATCTGTACACATTACAAAATATCCTTTTAACACAAGTGCTTGAGTGCTATACTTCACACTATGCCAATGAATAGGATGCATTTTTCTGTACATCTATATACCGGTAGTGTAATGAATTTATTTCAAGAAATAAGTGTAATCTGCATATCATGAGCATGATGTTCTCCACACACAAGAACATTCTGCTATTTCATGGCGAGAGAAAATAACACAACAGAATTAGTAAACAGTGACAATGTTCCATTTCTTTTTTGTTCTCCTTGTGCAACATTTAATTCCAGTATATCCATAGGTTTCAGAGAAGCTAAAGATACAAAAAATATTTTTTTTTATTGAAAAAGTTTTCAAATACAAGTTTTTCCCCCTTTCCCCCCCTCTTCCCTAACCCCCCCTCACCACCCATCCCCCCCTGTGACTTCTTCACAACAATAGGCTATTTCATTACTAATTACATACATAATATCTTTCCTTTCCCTTACTCCCTCCTCAGAATACTGACCCTTAGCATATTATTCTTATAACTCCCATTTTTACAATAATCTGCCCTTTTTCTCCTCCCCTAAACTTATAATGTATTATTACAATTTAACATTTAATCTTTTATATATATTAATATAACATTTTAAAGCGGCCTTCTCCCTACATCCACATTTAACATTTATTCAGTTCTATCCAATTCCTCCACTCCCCTAAATATATGACTTAAAGATCCTTTTTCTTAGACTAATCAATCAGTAAACTAACCTATTTCAACCCTTCAGTTCCTACAAAATCATACAATACAATTCTAAATATAATCCACTGCCCACTTTACTAAGATATACACATATCTATATATGCATTCCATTTTTTTTAAAAAAAAAGACAATAACTTTAAATTTATAATCCATATAATATCTTCTTTGGTGTCTTTCCACTGGGTTGTTAAATCCATCACCCATAATAGGGTAAAATAACATGCTGGTGCAACAGTTTGTTCAAAATCTTCAATCATCTTCTGCCCCCATCAGTAGTAAAATAAATTTTGATACTAGAATGAACTCACAAAAGGTAGCAGCATCTACATATTGGCTGATGCTCAGAATGCAATGCAGGTTTAAGCTGGTTAATACCTGAGTAGATTAGGAAGTTACGAAAAAATATTGAATTATCCAATGGCAAACCACTTCATATTACTCCTAAAACAATTCCATGGACATATATATGCAATTTCCAGAACTAAACTTGATTTGAGTTTTTATTTTTACTGTACCCAGATGATGGTGCAAGAGCCCAAAACTAATCAGATTAAATTTGGGATGAAATGGGATGTGTTATAAAATTCTGACCCTCACTGAGTGACTGTTTAAACTTAGGTCTTAGCTTGATTTACTTCATCAACTGTTCTGAGGATAAAATAATGGCAAAGAGAAGACTGGATGCTGACTTAAATTCCTTAGAAATTCCTTAGAGAAAAAAGGCATATGATAATGTAGTGGCTAGTCTTCTTATTGTTATGGATAAAAGTCTTGTTTAAAACGATTGATTTGCTAGAAGCTACACAATGAATACATAATATGTAAAGGATCATTCTGAAATAAAATACAATCCTGACCATTGAAAGTAAAAAAAAATCACTAACAGAACTAAACATTCAGCCTGCTATACTGCTATACAGATGCAACCACTTGCATTACAGATTCCAAGCTATCATAAAAGGGGAACATTATAAGTTGCATCAAAGAGACAGATGCATTTTGTATGTGTTATGAAATGATTGAGCTGGTATTAAGTACAATCAACAACTAGTGACAGTATTCTTTTGTAACATAATTGAATTTCTCTGTATTTAATTGCAGTGTCTTTATGAATTTTAAAGAGGAAGCCAGTCACCCAAAAGGGATAAAAAAGAGAAATGCATGGGAAGAAATATAAGTAACCGCAATGAGTTGCCATATAGAAGAGTTGTATGAGTTCTAAGGAGACGCTATCTATGAAGATCTTTGCTTTTCTGAAAAGTAATGCATCTAAATGCTATTACTATTACGTCTATGTAGGACAGCTTCGATTCCCCTCAACAAAATGTCATGCCATGGAAGCAAAGTGACTCTCCTCAAGCCAAAAAGTGATGTGATTTACCTCTTCTGGCTATTGCAAATACTAGTCAAGGCAGACCAGCCAAGTGATGTCGCTTCATCATAATGAAACACCCTCTTAAAGATCTACACAGCTCGCTTTACTATACAAGCTCTTTGTGCTGATGTGAAGTGGAGATACCAATTGATTTATTTTTCAGCTTGAACTTGCTGATAATTATCTACAAAGCCTAGGTGTTTTACTGAAGCAACCAGTGATTGGTTTGTTCAAGCTGGCAGAAGTCCTCTTTGCTAATATAAGAAATGAAATAGACCAGACTCTGAAAATTGTGCTTGCATTGCGAAATACAAATGAGCAATCATCCAACTGATATTTGAAACCATTCTTTCAAATGCATTTCCTATAAATATAATTGTTGTCTTATTTTACTAATATAATTTATTGGTCTTCTCTTTTTCTCTGATTATCGTTTTGTTGATATCCATATAAGACGGAGAACATAATGATAATATTTTCATCATCAATGAGTAAAAAAGAAATTACCCATCAAATTATTTTATCCTGAAACTAATAAAAAAAGAGAATTTCCAGTGCCTAAGATCAGTGATCCCTGCCACGATCTGTATTCATGTTCTGTTGCCTTTAAATAATCCCTACCCACACAGTTGCTGTAGTGAAGTCTGGATGTACAAAGCTATCCAATTTGCTTCATTACAAAATCTTCAGCTCAGAAAGCAGCCTAAGCCACTTAATACACAACTTGAGGAAGCTCAGAGTTAGGGTAACTGTAACAGAGTTCGAAGGGACCTTGGAGATCATCTAGTCCACCCCCCTACCCACGCAGGAGACCTGTACTAGGGATTCAAACCCCCGAACTGCCGAAATTTCTGATTGACAAATTCAGTGTCTTAGCCACTGAGCCTCCTAGTCAGCTGTTTTTATGTGTTTATTTTATGTCCTCTATACCTCTACTTAAACAGCAGTTCAGATATTCAAAAGATTTCATACACAAGTGTATTAATTTTATGGCTCCCTTAATGGTATGTCCCTGCTATGATTTTCTTTGTTTGTTTTGCTTTCCACACAGTTAGCATCAAGACAACAGATTGCAAGTAACTTTCAACATATGCGTTTTGCAAGCATACAAGCTCCAAGTCAATAGAGAGAGTGGAACAGGCTGATCTTTTGTGGAAAGGAGGAGGGAAGGATGTCATGCTTCGCCCAAAGGCCTATCTGGAAATTCCCACCACCCCTTTAGGTGACAACAACCACAGTGACAGTGACTGTCTTTCAAGGTGAGTGTCACAGGTCTTCCCAAGGGTGTTTCCTGGTCTAATGTTATCACATTTCACCATGTTCTGTTCTGTTCAATTAAGTTCTTATCACAGAAACAGAACTGATCTCTCCAGATCACATGTGCTTATTTCTCAAGAACATCTTGAGTCATCATCATCATCATCATCATCATCATCATCATCATCATCAGTTATCTACTGCAAATGGTCTTACCATCTCTTTTATGAACCGAATCCTATAATATTTGCAGTAATATTGCTCTATTGGTAAGAAATATCCATATCAAATTCCAGATTAGTTGAAGAGTTTTGTGCAAAATAAAAAGATGCTTATATTTAAAAAATAATGTATCTTTAAAAAAAGTCAATGAAGGCATTTCAGCAAAGATGCCTATATTCTTGAGAGTAAGGTTACTAAAAGACATAAAAACTTTATTTAATTCTCAGGATTCCCCTCCCTCCCCACCACACACACTTCTAAACCATAGTTCAGGTTTATTTGAAAGATCAACGTAAACAAATTTTATATGTGAAATGGGGAAAAACATGTTCTTGTTTTGTATATATAAACATTAATCTAGGTTTAAAAGCAACACTAAATCAAAAAGCTTACTATTTCTTCCTATTTGAAGCTGATGTTTTATGAAAATAATAGGAATAGGATAACAGGGTTTTGTTCCATACTTATTTCTCATTAATATTTTAGAAATACATTAAACTAAATGAATAAAAATTCCTGTTAGGAAATATAAATAAATGTTCTGGTTGCATTCAGTCAACCCTGCCCAGAGCCACACTGATGAGTAAAGACATTAACTCCCAGACCTTTTAACATTCAGCTACAATGTTAACTTGTTTTGCCTCTTTGGAAAATGTCAACAAATGTCACTCAACTTCTACTTTGTTTTATGTATTTTGACATTATTTAATGTACACACAGCAGTGTCAACTCAATTAATGAGGAAAGCAGAACAACAAATAAAACAAGATAAACCTTTTGTCTAAGGAATGCAAAGTTCCAAATTTCAAGGCAAAATATCCATCTTCAGAGAGGGCAGCAATATGTAGCTTGCTATGTTCTAGCATATTCTGCTCTTCTTAAGGAAATATATGAAAAGCAGGCATTGTTTACCATAACAGTCTTCAGGAAGCATCATTAGGAAAGAGTCTTTGGAATAGCTCTCTTTCTGCAGACTTCACAATGATATCTCCTAAGAGATGCTAAATCACACTTTGTGCTGCAATGCATGGTACAATGATACTGCTGCTTGCTTACTGCTACAGAGGCCATTTCCAAATGAGTAATGGTTTAAAGTACCAAAGTAGAAACTGGGACACTGGGAGATTTAGTCCTGCCTTAGGAATGAAGCCAGCTGAATGAGTTTGAACCATACATTCTCTATTAGCCCTAGGAAGAAAGGAATGGCAAATCACTTCCCAAAAAATGTTGCCATGAAAATTGCATAAACCAGTTCATATAGTCAGTCCATTTCCAAAGTTCTGGGCATATCCAGAAACATCCTTAAGATATTCATGTTAACACTCCCTCCATAGAGGATGAAACTACATAAAGCAGAGATTGCATCTATAATTGGGTTACCTCTTTACATGGACATTTAGAAGACCTGAATAAGCCAGTGGTGATTCTAAGGAAAACAGAATCTTGGCCTAAGTGTCCAGATGGAAGCGTTTTCCAGATTTCCATGCACAGACATTTGGGGGGAATGAGAGAAGAGAAGATGATGATAGCAAGAGTATGAATATGAATTATGGTGTTGCTTCCTTCCACTTCTTCAGCCCAGTTTCTGAATAATAACATTGAAATGGTGTTTTAATGAAATATAAGCTGTAGGACTGATTTCCCAAGCAGGCTAGAATGACTAAGAAGATTCTCTGATTCCCATTTCAAAAAGAGAACCTGTGCTGGTATATTTGGATGAATGCCTTAAAGGAAAGCAATTTTAAAATGTAAATGGTGTAAGGTGATATTTTTACTTGCTCTCTGACATATATTTAATTTTTTAAGGAGCCATGTTAAAAAACGATCTTTTAGGACAGTTTTCTGCTTATTCTTTTTTAACCTTGAAGGTTAGGCTGAATTTTTCATAAGAGTTTAATTTTTTTTTAATATTTGAAAGGCTATATTTTTATGACCATATATATATATTGGAAGAAAAATGCATTTCTACTTTGAAGGCCATGTATTGTGTATCTCCCACATCCTTCCTTTTGATGTTTTTCAAGAAAAATATGCAACTTTTTCAAACAAGTATTTATTTCAACAAAAACCAATATTGCAAGTTATAGATCTTATGTGTTTATATTTGTTTATTTCATTCATAATTATTATAATTAGTATATTATTGTGTTTCTAGACATTCACAGTTGCAACTTATTTGTACTTATTATTTACTAATCTAATATTTACTATTTAATATTTACTGTTCGAGTTTGCTAAGCACCCTCTGGCATTCATGGATTATAAAAGTCTTCTCTAAATTTATCTCAAATTTTAATATCCCAGATGAACAGATTTATTTCCAAATTAATGTGTTATGCTGGGGTTTGGGAGAAAAACTGTAGCATGATAGAAATCGTAACATGAAGGGTCCTTGGTGGTCTCTCCACTTTGTTGTTTCTTACCGACATTTCATTACTCAAACTAAGTAAAAGCATCAGTGTTAGTATCAGTGTTAGTAGGGAATGGGGTTTGCTCTCACTTTACTCACTCTCACTTCTTACTAGCACTAATGATGTTACCTAGTTTGGGTAATAAAATGTCTCAGAGGGCAACCCTCATTTCAACCCTGAGCTACATACATAATCCTTTAAAGTGTAACATAGTTTTCAAAATAAATACCCATATTCCTTCCAAATGTAGGAACAAATCAAAACAACAACAATCTTTACTTGCAGAACCAACATGTCCTTATTCATTTTGGATCGTCTTTGTGCAACTCAACAAAATACACAAATGAGCATTGATGAAGCATTGCTCAAACAAACAAACAACAAAAGCAGCTTGTGTTGGGTGACTGAGCTCTTCTGCTTAGCCAAAGAAGAGGAAACTCAGCATCAAAAGGACAGTTACTTGTATAAATTATGAGTATCCCAATACGTATGTGAAAATGGATGCATCAGTAATAGCTATAATACATAGAAATATGCACATCTCATCCCAGAAGGAAATTCCAATTAGATAACTTGTACTTGCCTAGTAGATTTTCTTGATGCTAACAGATGATGATTGATGCCAAGGCTCCTACTTTCCTTTCTTATGGTTCTTTAAACTGACCTTGGATTGGATTTCTATCAGAGTATTACCTTTGTAAAGCAAGAAACATGGTGTTCCAAATAAATGAGACTGGGCACATTGTGTGTCTCTCTGTGTGTAATATCCTATTAATGTGCAGAAGCCCATCAGTAAAATACTATAGAAGAAAAATGCTGATGCATCATGCATACAAAGATGGCTTTCTTAAAGTTGCTGTGTTAAATTCATTTGTATACCATGAATTTAGGAAGGTGAAGTACAGAGATGTAAAGTAGGAACTGAAAGCAGTGTGAACAAGTTACAATGGTAGATTTAATTTTGAAATGAAATGTAGTTAACTAGTAAGTAAGCATACTTTTCTCAGTAGATATAATTGGGTTACAAAAGTGAAGTTATTATCATCAGTAAACATGACTTATTCAATAACTGATCTGATCACAAGAGTCCAGAAAGAGAAAAAGCAAGCTTCAACAGAGATCACTAAGCACAAAAGTTGAATTACAGAACATTAGAACTGGCATTTTCTTTCAACAGAAAGACCAAAACCCCAAGACTGCATATCAATCTAAAATGGAAGAGGGGCTGATTTTGATGATGCCCCAGGGAGTTTTGTTGCAAAAGATGGGGCAATCTATGGAAGAACAGAACTGCAAATCTTTAGATCAGTAAGAGTTGCAGAGTTGCAAGTCTATTTTTCATTCATTCATAAATTGGCCTGATCCATGATGGTGATCTTTGAGAAAATGCCCAAATGCTAAACAGAGATGTGTCTTAATCAGCTACTGTATGCATCATATCAATAAACAACAATATAAATAGATAACTTCACAGGTTCTTGATTATATCCTATGCATTTAGTTGAAAGTTTAATAAATGCATTAAACTGCGGTCTAGCACCAGTTTCACCTTTCTTTATGTGGATGTCTCTGAGCTTTACACCACCAAATTACAGCCTTGGATTTTGTTTGGGAGAATGATCACCTGCCTAGAAAAAAGATAAGGAAGCTGGAATTAGAGCAGGCTTCAGAGGATGGTAAAGACTCTTTGGAGAATGAGCCTATTGAACTGGTCACACCCATTTGTTAGTCATTTTGTAGTTATGTAAGGCCATTATGGCAGCTGTTTTGTGAATGTGCTTAAAAACCCTCTAAAACCTTTTAGTGTGCCCACCTGGTTCCAAACGATTGTCTATGTCATAAAGGCTAGAAGACATAATGGAAAAAGACATGCATGCTTGTTTTGTCTTCAAGTGCTCTATTACAAAGCATAAACAGTGAGTTGCATAGCGTTCTTTGCAGTAGAAGATCTGAAAAGATAAAGATTGCAACTCATATATGCTTTGTTTTAAGGATCTTTTTTTAAAAAAAACCTAAAAGATTCTAGAGGAAATATGTAATTTGGGGGAGATAGAATTGAGGCTGACAATTATTTATTTTTCCTGGGGTGGACAAAACCTCCGAAATCTAGATTGGGTTTTAAAACAAAACCATCAAATAACTTTGTCATGCCCCACCCCTTTTTCCATACCCAATTCTAGCTGCTTCTTTGTCTGTATGGTCCCATTGCTCTGTTCCACTAAGGAAAGAGGAAGGAGAGAAAGACCAGGAGCAGATTGTAAAGCAGCAAATTGGTTCTATTGAGGAGAATGGGACAGAGATGTAACAGAGATATTTTGTAGTTTCCTCTTGAACTTTGCCCTCCAATTCATCTCATGCCTGTCTTTGATAGAGAATAAATCCCTCATATATTGGGTGAAGGATCATGCTGGAATAAGATTCAACTATTGTCATTTTTCATGCTTTGGAAGCAGTACTAGGCAACCATTTGGTACTGCATTGAAAAAAAAAAAGGAGTTCCTTCTTCTACTTTCTTTGATGTAAAAGAAAATGGGGTAAAAACTTAACTTTTATGACATACATTGGCAATGATAATGAGGACAAGGATTTCACTGTGAGCAGGCATCAGATATCAAGGCTCTGAAAAAAATATATATACCGGTGTAGGCTTTCACAGCCAGTGTCTATTGAGTAATGATAAAAACTGATATTTTACCAGCAAATACGGCTGGCATCTTCAGAGGCAGACCATCTTGCCTCTGAAGATGCCACCACAGTTGCTGGAGAAAACTTCAGGATATCTGTTGTCTAGAGCACAGTCCACAAAATCCTGGAACCCAGCATTGCGGTCCGAAGAAAAAAATCATTGCTAATCTTTTTTTTCTTAAATATATGTCTTTTTTTCCATGCTTTTGTTTAATCTATAGCTTTTGTATGCATTTTCCCCTAAATCAAGACCTACATTCAAAACCAAAGATAAAAATAAAAAACAGAATTGTGTTGTGTTGGTCAGAGCCATGTAAGTCAATTCACAATACAAAGTGAACCAAATGTACTTAACTTGGTTATATAATTCCAGAAAAAGTGTATAAAATGAGAGCCTTGGGGGGAAAATCCAAATAAATAGCAATAGCACTTAGACTTATATACTGCTTCATAGTGTTTTTACAGCCTTCTCTAAGCAGTTTACAGAGTCAGCATATTGCTCCCAACAATCTGGGTCCTCATTTTACCAACTTTGGAAGGATGGAAGGCTGAGTCAACCTTGAGCCCATTAAGATTCAATCTGCCAAATTGCAGGCAGCTGGCAGTCAGCAGAAATATCCTGCAGTACTGCATTGTAACCACTGCATGGCTCTTAGTGCATGAATTGTCACAGAAAAGAAAAATAAAACCCACATAGATTTTCTGACATTATTTTAAAAGCAATAAAAGAATGTATTTTTTTTTAATGAGCATCAAAATGACCAAGGTTTGGATGGTGTCCTTCCTGACAAAAGGGAAAGCCTTCAAAGCCTTTTGAAAGATGTATTTTTATTTCAGTTAATCTTGATGCATTATATTGAATGTTTTCATTAGCCTTAACTTTGCATTGTATATGTATATACATAGAATAAGAATATATATGTATACAGTACATATTCTGTGTATGGATAGATGGATAGATGGATAGATGGATAGATAGATAGATAGATAGATAGATAGATAGATAGATAGATAGATAGATAGATAGATAGATAGATAGACGGACAGACGGACAGACAGACAGACTTACATGACTTGTGCAAAAGTTGATTTTCCTATATTACATAAATTTGGGTACTTATATGAAAAGTGTAGCATTCTGTCCCTCTTTGTGTAGGAAGTATTGAATCAAGATTATCTTTACCAGTTTCTATAGGATGGCATAAAAATAATCTATCTTTTCCTGCCGCCATATCATGTCTGAAATGGTGTAGGGTTGGACTAGAAGACCTCTAAGAACCCTTCCAACTCTGTTATTCTGTTATTCTATAAATCTTGAACTTAGTAGAGAGCATACCTCAGCAGGAAAAATTCAGAACGGGAGACGGGAACTGCTGTGTTTTAGAAATTCCTTGCCTATTTTTCATAAATCCATCCTCCTTTAGTTTGATGAAAAACTTCTGTTCTGTTTTAAAACTGATTTAATTAATTAACCCAGATGGATGAATATACAAAGAACAAATACATTAAAAAGAAAACAACAACAAAAGTTGTTCATTCTCCACAGATGGTTTCTGCTTGTTTTCATGGGGTCCTAGAGAGAAATTACTTTTTCTTAGCCTGAAGAGGCCTCAACTCATAGTAATAATCACTTAATGTTGAAATGGAGCAGTTCATGTGTGCTGCTATACCAGTCTTGCTGTGACAATGAGTACTTCGAACAACATTTGTCCTGGTGTGAAGATGTGGATAATGACCACATACTGTTTTTCTCCCATTGATGAAGTAACCTCATCTGAATTTGT
Organism: Arizona elegans; assembly: GCA_022577455.1. Classification (NCBI taxonomy): domain Eukaryota; kingdom Metazoa; phylum Chordata; class Lepidosauria; order Squamata; family Colubridae; genus Arizona; species Arizona elegans. The sequence continues at coordinate 279,091,568 of JAKOOJ010000001.1, read as the reverse complement.
CATGCTTCATTTTCCTGCTGCCAGAGCACAATTGCTTTTGTCTAAAAAGATGAAAGGTCAAAACCCTTGGTTTCATTACTCAGTTCTGGCGATTGCGTGGCTGAGGTTTTTCTGAAACAAGGAATACCCTTACAAATTTAAAGAATAGAAATTACATCAACCATACATTATCTCCAGGGGTGGGTTCTACTTACCTTTACTACCGGTTTGCAGTGGGGCCGCGAGCGTGCTCTCCCTTCGCTCAGTCATGCGCACACTCTTCTGCACATGCACAGAAGTGTTTTGATGACATCGGGGTTGGTGGGCGGAGCCTCCCACCAGTTTTACTACTGGTTCTATAGAACCGGTGCGAACTGGGGGCAACCCACCACTGATTATCTAATTTAAAAAGGAGCCCTTCATGCACATTTCCTCCATATTTTTTTCTATTCCTCTTCTGCCTTGAAGCCAATACCTGTGGCAAATAAATATACCTCAGGATCAAAGATAAATTGAGATCCCTTCTTCCTTCAATTGCACCATTGGAGATGTTGGCAAGCTGACAGTCAGAATAAATGCACAGAAGTTGGCTTCCTACATTCTTGATGTGCAATTATTTTCTGTTGGCTGCTCTTTTTAAGAAAAGTGATTTAGAGGTGACCAATCCTGTTTTTAAATATTTTTTCAATCACCTTTATTATTTTTTTACAAATAACTCAAGGTGGGAAACATACCTAATACTCCTCCTATATCCCCCCACAACACTAACTATCAGGTGAAGTGGGTTGAAGAAGAGTGTCTGGCCCAAAGTCACCGAGCTGTTTTTTCATGCCTAAAATGGGACTACAACTTAGAGTCTCCTGGCTTGTACTCTGGAGACTTCATCGCAAAGTAACTTCTATAGAAATAGCATGCCTCCCTTTTCTTGCTATTTTGAACTTGTTACATGTGGAAGAAGGATTTCCTTTCATTTAGTTAACCCTGAGAAATTTTTCACAAATGGGAAATAAAAAGCTGGAGATTGGAAAGAGAAGGAGGTTAGAACTATAAATGAACATTATAGTATAGATTTAATGGTGGGTGTATGTGTGAGTGTGAGACTGTATGTGTGACTGTTGCTTTCCTAGTGAGATAGAGTTTTGTTGAGGCAAAATTCCAAATGTCTTAAAGGTAAAGATGGGTGTTTCAAATCATTCTAAAGAGGAAAAACAAATCAATTTTAAAAAGAGAGCAAAACTGGCATTACAGTTTGATAAGTGGGCACATCAAATCCATACAAGCAATGGTTGTTTCTTGCAAGAAGCTTCCCTCCTACTTATTTCTGATGAACCTGCCAAATGTCAATTATATGCAAGAATATAAACTACAGTTATATAGAACCTTAGCTTAGAATAGAATTTAAAGGGAAGTGTTACATGGAAAAGAATCACTGAGAGAATATAAGCATGTATTATATATTCTTCTCTTAAACATCTGTATGTTTTAGCATAGTTTGACATGTTTTACATAGTCCAGGGTCCCATTTTTACTTTTAATGGAAGGACAGTTTGTGTACCATCATCTGGTCCAGTAGCATAATTGCACTAATGCTTAGATGGAGTCATAATGACAGAGTCATGAGGACGTCTTGCTGGTTGGTAATGATTAGTTTTTGTTTTTAATGTTTATGGTTTTAATAATTTTGATACAGTGTTTAATGTTGTTTTATTATTGATATTGCTTTAATTCTTGATTGGGAGCAGGCCAGACTTTGGCATACAATGGACAGCCATATAAATGTTTTAAATTAATAAACAGTAATGGGCTCTGCAAACCCATTGCAGAGGCTGATTCTGAAAGTAAGATCATAAAAGTAAGATCATAAAAATCACAACTGGTGAAGGAAATAGAATAATTTAATGTGTGAATTGGAATGGACCAATAGGTCATCTAGTGCAACATTCTGCTGATGCAGGAATCATTTCAATCATCTTTGACAGATGGATAGCTACTCCCTGTTTCGATTGCCTGCCCTTTTTAAGAAGAGTGATTTAGAGATGACCTGTCCATTGTTAAAATATTTTTTTAATCACCTTTATTATTTTTTTATAAATAAAGTGGAAAATATACCTAATACCTGAACCAGAAATGCCTGGAAACTCTATCCTTCTTCTAAGTAAAATTCTTAGTGCCTTATTTCATGCCACATCTACCTTGCAGGTCCAAGGCTTTCTGGTTGTCATGTACCGCACCCCTTTCCTATTACCACTTAAAGAGCAATCTTTGTGCAAAGAGAGAGGCAAGCAGGCAGACCAGACACAAAAGTAGAGAGGTTTAAAAAGTTAGTGGTAGATTGGGAGAAGGAATATGACATAATTGAGAGGTATATAATCCAGTTTAGATCAGTACTAGGTTTCAAATGACCCAGTCTAAGGCTAGTTTAAAGGAAATAAATGACTTTTTCCAAGCCTTATCAAAGGAGCTGTTCCCATAATTAATTATTACAGTTTTTCTTAGCTGAGTTAAGAAATAACCCAAGGACTGTTTATGAATCCCCAGTATGGGTAGTCCTTCACTTATGATTATTCATTTAATGACAGTCTGAAGTTATGACATTACAGAAAATGTAATATATATGACTATTCCTTGCATTTACAACTGTAGCAATACTCCGTGGTCGTGATCAAAATTTAGGCATTTAGCCACCAACATGTATTTATGATGGTTGCAGCATCCTGCGGTCACGTGATTGCCATTTGTGACCTTCTCAGGGGGCTTCTGATGAGAAAAATCAATTGGAGAATTTGGAATCACTTAATGACCATGTCAAAAAGTTTGTAAAACTGGGTGCAATTCACTGGGTGTTGTGACTTGTGATTCTGGACAAGGGTATCTTGTCTTTTTATGTACACTGAGAGCATATGCAGCAAAGACAAATTCCTTGTGTGTCCAATCACACTTGACCAATAAAGAATTCTATTCTATTTCATTAATGACCCCATTAATTAATGGCAGAAATTCCAGTCTCTATTGGAATCATAAGTCAAAGACTAGTTGCATTTCATGAAACTGCACTTTTATATGCTGAAACAACAAAATCCTCTCAAGTTGACACATTCTGAGAAATATAATAGAAGTCAGCAATTTTGGGGTCTGGCCAAGATCAATGAAGAAAATTCCGGTAACCAATAAAGGTCTCATAAGTCATAATTTTGAGAAAAATAATTAAACTGCACATCACCTCAATGGACATGTACTTGAATGAAACAAGCAAGCAACAGAATACTGGATACAGACAGTCCAAGGGCCAGACACAGAAAGCACACTGAAGCCCCAAGGATGGAATATGGAAAAAAAAAAGTAAAAATAAAGTCACAGGAGGAATATGTTGAATTGAGTAGCTGCTTGCTTAAAGAAAAGTCAAAGAAGTTTGGGGGGAAAAGACAACTAGAAGAATGGAGAGATTCATTGGCTTATGCTAGTAGAAATACATTATGTGGGAATGGGGAAACAATAAAGCATGGAAAACAACCAAATTAGAAATTCAGTGAGCAAATTCTGAGGTAATGGAGCCTGTTTGCAATATCAATTTAAATGTCATCTATAGCCATGAGCTTCTTTTAGCTGGTATTGCCGCCATTCTGGAAGTAGTTGGAAAGCAAGAACTGTAAAGTGAGGTCCAATTTATTCTTTAAGGTTATAAGATTTGCTGTTACTTGTTATTCTCTGCCCTCTTTAAATATAAGAAACTCAGCTTATCACCTGCTAGCTGCCTCCTCCCTTTCTTCTCTTCGAACTTCCAAGGAACACTACTGTTTGGAGAGTATTTAAAAGTATGTGAGGATGATGGGATAGCTACAAAGAAATCTTACTGGTGATGGTTTGAGCCCAGTTCCCAATTCTTCTTCAGGTCAGATTAATAACCTATTTATTCTCTACCCCACCACCTCTAAGGATACATAGCAATTTACTCTTTCTTCTGCCTTTTGAAAGAGAAATGTTTCCATCAAATCTCTTTGAACTACCAGAATGTTCTTCTTTGAAAAATCATGTTCATTGCCTTTGTTTCCTCTCCCTAATATCAGTTGTGGAACATCTTGGCACTGTGTGGAGCTTTTGTGGGGTACTTTGATTCAGTGAACAAAGCAATGCTCCCCTTCAAAGCAACAGGGGTGGACAAGAATGCTTTGGATCTACAGCTCCTTAAAGTAGTTATATGTTTTCCTGGGCTTGCATAGTAACTATCTGGGCCCAATAAAAAGTTTGCCTTAGGTCAGGAGATCTTACAAATGTAGCAACAATGCAACCATGATAAATATAAGTAACAGTAAAAAAAAAATTAAAAAAATGATGCTCTGTTACCATCTCCTTCATATAACTTTTACCCCCAACACAGTTTTTTTTTTTTTTTTTTTTTTTTTGAGGCCATGCATCTAGAGAAAAGAAGGCCAAGGGTGACATGATAGCAGTATTCCAGTATTTGAGTGGCTTCCCCCGGGGGTCAACTTATCTTCCAAAGCACTAGAAGTCAAGACAAGAATCAATGGATGGAAACTAATCAAGGAGAGAAGCAACCTGGAATTAAGGAGAGCTTTCTAATAGTAAGGACAATTACCGTGGACAGTGGAACAGCTTGCCTTCAGAAGTTGTAGGTGCTTCATCGCTGGAGGTTTTTAAGAAAAGACTGGACAGTTAAATAGTATAGGGTCTCCTGCTTGAGCAGGGGATTGGATTAGGTCCCTTCCAGCTCTATACTGATTCTGATACTGTACAAGTAGAGCCTCCTTCAAAGACTTACTGACGGAGACAACAAAGATGTCAACTTCCAATCAAAAAGCACCTTGGTTGGCCTGCTTCAGATCTGAATAGTATACACTTTACTCCTGATGCTTAAAAGAGCTTCTGCACATGTGCTGCGAACCAAATCAAGTCAGACCGCTTCAGTGTTTCATTCTGGGGTTCAGTACTGTAACTCACTTTCTCGGGTTGAAGAACCATCTCAAATCTCTTTGCTGAAACAGCACTGATCATACTTTGTATGGTCTTATTATTTCTGTTTTATTTTTGCTGCACATCTGATCCCAATCAGTACTGTTAATTGGCTGACCCAGAAACAGCCAGATCTGTTCTCACTTTCTCCTAACTGAAGACAGCTGAAGCAGAAATCAGCATACTTTTCTTTGCAAATAATAATAATAATAATAATAATAATAATAATAATAATAATAATAATAATAATACTTGAACATTTTGACTCTACAAAAAACCACCTTACTCAGAACAGCTTACATCCTCTGACGATACCTTAACAGTTCCTAGGTCCTTGGTTAGGACTTGACCTGCTGAGCTATTAACCAGCCTCAAAGGCTGTGAATCTCACTAAAGATTAATATCATCATCATCATCATCATCATCACAACAACAGCAGCAGCAGCAGCAGCAGCAGCAACTTAAAGAAAAAAAAAAGTCAACCAAAGTTGAGGAAGAGGATCAATACAGACAGGAACATGTGCTTCCACTTCAGATTAATTCCATTTTAAGCCACCATCCCGAATTCTACTATTTCTTCGTTTTAGTTAATTTCACAACCCCAAGATAAAGCAGATGGCAGCAAGTGTACTTTTTCCCTGAATGGGCTTACAAGTTCAGGGGGAAAAAAAGAAATCACAAATCAAGCCAAACAGAAAAATAAAGATCCAAGCTGATCTCTTTCTCTGGCATAGTTGGGAAGCAGAAGGCCATACTATTATTTAGCTGTATTAGTGCAAACTCATAATAACAGCCCACCCTGGGTGATGCTACAGTTTGAGCAGCAGGGAATCTGGACCAGAATTAGAAGCAGCGGCACCAGGAAGAGGAAAACATAACTAACTCAATGAGCAGTCTCATGTTGCACAGTAGGAAAAGGTTCCATGGAGGTCACGGATTGATCCCTTTGCTATTTTGTTGTAATAGAGAAGGAAGATTGGAGCTGCACATTTCAGAGGAATTTGCTGAGGAAGCACAATTGTAGCCAACTCAAAAGAGCTGACTAATCCTCCATGCACATTTACAAACTTGTAAAATTGATTCATTGTCAGCATATAATATGGGGATGGCTAAAATTAACTGACCTTAGAGTAGATGCTACAAAATCAGTTTCCCAGTGCAAGGCTTCAGGAGCTTCTAATATTTTTATAGATTTCCTCTGATGTTAGAACTTTCCCATTCAGTTTTCCAGAAGACAAACCTTGCTTGTCAATCCCTCCATGGGTTTCCCATTGTGCTTTCTCTTGAACTGACTAACAGGTCCTCTGGAGGGAAGATGAGCTTAGGTTTATGGAAATCTAAACATATTAGAATAAATTGATGCATTGAGCATCCCAGACATTTATCAGGAATAGAAAATGCAAATATCAAATACATTTAGACAACAAGCCAAAATTTAATGTAGATATTTATTTTATTAACCAAATGTATATAGCTGCCCATCTCACAAAAAGCAGAACGTAGATTCCCCTCTGTTTATATTCTGGATTCTTTATCTCTGGAAATTTTTAAAGAAGGCATTGGACACGTAGAGTGTGTCAAATTTTTCAACTTTCAGTTCCAAACGCTAGGGTTGGTCAAACATTGTGACGTGCCTTGGGAATTGTAAATATATTTTGCTTACTTTAATATAATTTAGATGTGCTTGGTAAGTAACTACATAAATATCATAACTTTTTAACATTTTGTTTCTTTCATCAGCCCCCACCTCTCCAAAATGGGTTAATTTCCTGTGCATTCTGTTGATGAACCTTGTCTTTTCCAACTGCACAACTCTATGATTCTGTGATTTCATTTATGTACAGCTGTTTCCCAAATGACAATATGACTTCCCAAGAACTTTATAATATAGGTTAAGGGCTTGGAAAGTTCTAGAACAGAAAAGGCAAACAGAGAGCATGTTTGTGTATTGCTGTATATTGGCTGGAACCCATATGATCCAAATGTCCCTACCAACCAGAAAAAAGTAAAATATATGATGATTCAAAGATTCCTAGTAGCTGAACACGCAATATCCAAAAGTAACTAGGAAAAGAAGTATGCGAATCCAGTGTCCTTAAATATCCTGACCATGTATTGAACAAGGTAGCTATTCCCTCATATACCAGATCTTTAAACTATTGGAGACCACTACCTTGAGGTCTCCTTGGAAGTTGCAATTGTCTGGAATACTTTTGGACAATCCAAAATTCTCTCAAACAGCCAGTGTCTGTAGAGATTCTCAATTGTCCAGGTCATGGTTGTCCCAGAGGTGCTTTATTCCTTGAAAACTTTTCATTTCTCATCAAAGAAGCTTCTTCAGTTCTGACTAGATTTATATTCTTAGATAGAATATAAGGATTTATAAGGCATTGGTCGCGTTGGTTGATGATCTTTGGAGGGCTGGGGACAGGGGTTGCTCCTCTGTTCTGGTCCTATTAGATCTCTCAGCGGCTTTTGATACCATCGACCATGGTATCATGCTGCACCGGTTGGAAGAGTTGGGGATGGGGGGCACCGTGTTACGGTGGTTCTCCTCCTTTCTCTCAGACCGGTCGCAATTCGTGTTGGCGGGGGGCAGAGGTCGACCTCGAGGCCTCTCATCTGTGGAGTGCCGCAAGGGTCGGTGAGATACCACCAGTACACTGATGACACCCAGCTGTACATCTCCACCCCAGGCCACCCCAGCAATGCCCTTGAAGTGATGGCCCTGTAGGCTGTACGGATCTGGATTGGGAGGAACAAGCTCAAGCTCAACCCTTCCAAGACTGAGTGGCTGTGGTTCCCGGCATCCCGATATAGTCAGCTGACTCCATCGCTGACTATCGGGGGCGAGTCTTTGGCCCCCGTTGAGAGGGCACGCAATCTGGGAGTCCTCCTTGATACGCAGCTGTCTTTGGAGGAACATCTGATGGCTGTTGCCAGGGGGACTTTTTGTCAGGTTCGCCTGATTCACCAGTTGCGCCCCTTTCTTGATCGGGATTCCGTGTGCACAGTCACTCATGCCCTCGTCACCTCTCGCCTGGACTACTGCAACACTCTCTACATGGGGCTCCCCTTGAGGAGCACCCAGAGGCTCCAACTAGTCCAGAATGCGGCCGCACGGGTAATTACGAGAGCTGCATAGTGCTCCCGCATAACACTGCTCCTGCGTGAGCTGCACTGGCTCCCAGTGGTCTTCCGGGTGCGCTTCAAGGTGTTGGTTACCACCTTTAAAGCACTCCATGGCATAGGACCTAGTTATCTCCGAGACCGCCTTCTGCCACTGACGACCTCCCATCGACCTGTGCGCTCCCACAGAGAGGGCCTCCTCGGGGTGCCATCAGCCAAACAATATAGATGGTGACCCCCAGGGGGAGGGCCTTCTTTGTCGGGGCACCTACCCTCTGGAATCAGCTGCCCCCAGAGATAAGGAGAATCCAAGACCTCCGTGCCTTCCGCCGTTCTCTTAAAACTTTCCTTTTCCAATAAGCCGGGCTGGCCTAACAATCCCTTTTAAATGATTTTAAATTTGTATGTTTCTTAAATTTTTTGGCCAAATTGAGATATTTCCTTTTAATTTGTTCTTAATGTTTATATTATGTGTTTTTATCTGGCTGTACACCGCCCTGAGTTCTCAGGAAGAAGGGCGGTATATAAATTTAAAGTAAAATAAAATAAATAAATATTCTTTGTTGTTGCTGTCATCTGGTCAAGCTAACAGCCAGCCTTCAGACTGGTAACAACCAGATGACTGCAAAGAGTATAAATCCTTCCATTCTCCACCATTCAGACAGAACTGAAGAAGCTTCTTTGATGAGACGTGAAACTTTTTCAAGAAAACACCCCTTCCCCAAGAAAGTCCAGTTGCATTTTGAAAAGCACCTTTGAGACTAATAGCCAGTGTACTCATTCATTCCACTGCAGTTATCTGCTCCACTTTTAGTGGAGTCATCTTCAGTTTGTCAATTTTTTTTCCCAAGAAGTACAGAGATATCAGAAATAATAGCAGAAAAGTTGTAGGCATGTTTCATTAATTTTGAGGATATTGCAAAACTATCATACTTTATACATATACACAGCACTTTCTTTTCATAGTTTTATGTCTTTCACTATTGTCATAATATAGTTGTCTTTGTCACGATGACATTCTGTCACCGTGACAAAGAGTGCTTTCTCATTATAGCTTCCAGAAAGATGGCATTTAAAATATATACTTAAGGGAAAGGCAAAGCAGACAATGGAAGAAAACAAATTATATTAGAATGTTGGATCCTATAAAACAAAACCTAAATACTTGAGTCTTTTCAAACTTATTCTTTTCACTTCTAGAAAACTGGAAATCTATCAAAATAAGTCAGTATCTAGCATTGCACTGAACTGTTTTGTTATTAATAATAATAATCACTATCACAGCATTGACAAAATCACCATCAGTAACCTGTGAAAGTCTGATCATTTCAAAAAGCTTATATCCTGCAACAGTACCTTTTAACACCATCAGGCTTTCAACACATGCCTAGTAAAAGACCTGGTGGGTGAATAAAAATGCCAGATTATTGCTAAACATTGGGCTGGCTGCATGACCAACCATTAAAAAAAAACCAAAGAGAGAGGCATGGCATATTGTCTTACATTGATGAATTTTGTTTGCCTTATTTTGAATTAGCAAACATGACCTAAATTTGCTAAAGACTCCAGAGTTTTAGCTAATTACTCCCAAGTTGTTTACATTGAGAAGTATTTGTCGATCATTATAAAGCCAGTTGGCTGGATCAAGAAGTAACTTCTTTACCGAAATCACTTATTCAATGAGAATCCATTCAATGAGAATGTTAAATAAAAAGTTAACATCAGGCCTTTAATGATACAATATATGTGGACATAATAATAATAATAATAATAATAATAATAATAATAATAATAATAATAATAATAATAATAATAATAATTTTATTTCTATTCCGCCCTTCTCCCGAAGGACTCAGGTTATTACAGCCTATTAAATAGGCTAGTACAGCCTATTAAAAGCACAAGACAAACATCAATTAAAATAATTTAAAATTATTCAATAATTCGGCTCAATTTAAAACCCCAGAAATTTAAAACACTCAATTTAAAATTATTATGTTGATAGCCTGGCCTGGCGGAATAACAGGGTCTTGAGTGCATAGCGAAATACCCAGAGGTCGGAGATCTTACGCATTTCCGGGGGCAGTTCATTCCACAGGTCTGGGGCTCCCACAGAGAAGGCCCTCCCCCTGGGTGTTGCCAGCCGACATAACTTGGCCAATGGCACCCTGAGGAGACCCTCTCTGTGGGAGCGAACTGGCCGGTGGGACACTATTGGTGGCAGAAGTCGGTCTCGAAGGTACCCGGGTCCTATGCCATGGAGCGCTTTAAAGGTGGTGACCAACACCTTGAATCGCACCTGGAAGACCACTGGGAGCCAGTGCAGCTCACGCAGGAGGGGTGTCACGTGGGCACAATGAGTTGCGCCCATAATCACTGCGCGGCCACATTTTGGACCAGTTGGAGCCTCCGAGTGCTCTTCAAGGGGAGCCCCATGTAGAGAGCATTACATGATGAAACATGGAGCCTATAATTCAGATGGTTTCCAATACATTCTCTGAAGCCCCATTTTAGCTCCTGTGGGGAGAATTTAACTCAATGAAAAGAAGAAAATCTTATCATAGCTAAGGAATGATATTTTGTTGTTTTGTAGGTATTCTGAAGTCAGTGCTTGAATCAAGATGCATGATGCTTTTAATGGTGTCTAGATGGCCCAGGCATTACTATTTCTTCAAAATATTGTAACCTTCACTACTAATCACATATGCAAGGGCAGGGAAGGGGGAAAAATGTTTTTGGCAAGTGCTTGAAATATCTCAAAAGGAGAAGAAGAAGAAACCCATTCTTCTGGCCTGAGAACTAATGGATGTATCTCTCAGGATCTATAACGCTTGTAAAATTTCTTCTGTTCACTGAAAAACAATTTGTTTGTGATGATTCACCATATTTTAGGCATTGGCTTCAAGTAACACAGCTGAGCACTGCTTCATTTTGCATCTTGCAGCTGGGCATATCTTTACAATATCTCAAGCCAAATTCACAACAGCGTACTACAGTTATATGAGATTGTGCTTCTAAATTTGGTTGGCAATGCACATTTTCATCCAATCAAAGCATTAAATTATTTTGATCATAGCATGGACTATAAAAATTGTCTTGTGTTTTAAAGTACTACATAAACTAAAGTCCAATTCACAAGAAACTGTTTTCCAATCCAAATATTTATGTTGCAAAGTCATTTTTAATTTGCGGTTAAACTTGGCACGAACTGAGAACTATTTTTTGCTAGACAGTGAAGTTTAAAAACAAAGAATTTGTTATGCAGAGGTATAAACATACAACATAAAACTGAATCAGTAGTGTTACATTTATACTTTTTACAGCAGAATTCACCACCGTAACATTATAGGTACTAATTAACTATTCCAATTTAATTAGATATTTTGTATTCTTTCTTGGAAACTCACATTGAATTAGCAATAAATTGATTATGTGCCATCAAATTGGTGACAACTTCTAGCAATCAATATATAAACTTTCTTCTGGATGTTCTGTCCCCAAACTGGGGACGACCATGTCATCCAATAGTGCATACATTTCTGCTATTAATTGAGTCTATCCACCTTGTTATTTGTTGTCGTCTTCTTTTCTTTCACTTTTTCCAGCATTATAAACTTCTTGGGAAAGCTAGGTCTTTGTACAGTAAGTCCAAAATATGGTCCTCATCAGTGCTACTTCAGTGCTACTAAAATCCAAAAGTGTACATTCTCTTTCAATCCTATTTCTTTGAAGTCCAAATTTAGCTTTCATACATTGTCACAGGAAATACCATTTCCTACATGATTCTGTTCTACATCACAGTATCTGAATAAGTTTTTGAAAGCCTTAATTGCTATCCAGTAAATACTAGTCTGTGGCATATTTCTTTACTGCTGGTTACTGCTGTTGATAGTTGATCTTAAAAGGCAGAAGCCATCCGTCCCTTCAATATCATCATTTTTTAAAAATTTGATTTATATGCCGCCCTTCTCCAGAGACTCAGGGCGGCTTACAATGTGTTAAGCAATAGCCTTCATACTTTTGTATATTTATACAAAGTCAGCTTATTGCCCCCACAACTGGGTCCTCATTTAACCTACCTTAGAAAGGATGGAAGGCTGAGTCAACCTTGAGCCTGGTAAGATTTGAACCTGCAGAAATTGCAGGCAGCTGTGTTAATAACAGGGTGCATTAAACCACTGTACTACCAAGGCTCTTGTTATAGTTAGCACCAAATGCAGCTGCTCATTTTCCGAGCAATGTTATCTAGTTTAACAAGATAACACCTGTCTAAAAAAAGCTTCAGTTTGGTGTAGTGGTTAAGGCATAAGACTAGAAACCAGGAGATTGAGAATTTTATTCTCACCTTCGGTACAGAGCCACCGGGTGATACTGAGTCAGTCATTTTTCTCGGCCCTAGAATGGAGACAATGTCAAAAAAAGAGCTTGCCAAGAAAAGATCTGTCTTTTCCAGACAGTCTCCAAGAATTGAATATGATTGAATGGAAGAAGGAAAAGGAACTTTACTGGCTGCCTGTAAGCTGCCAGTCTTCATTCAAGTTATTGTGATTGTCCTTAAATTGTTTTATGTTCAGATCCATGTCGACTTCAAGATATCATCTTCTTTAGGTAGAACCCACTTACCCTATACCAGTGATGGTGAACCGATGGCACACATGCCAGAGGTGTCGAAATCTGGGGTCTTACAGAGGCCCCCATATTGGAGAGAACTCAAAATAATTTGTTAAGGAGGATGCTAGGGGTAAACAATTCCACTTCAGCGGCAGCCGTCAGAGCTGAATTGGGACATTTTTCAATGCACACCTACACAATTACTAGGGCGGTAGCCTACTGGCTAAAAATGACTCAGATGGAAGCCAGCAGACTTCCCAAAATCTGCCTAGAGGAACAGCAGATTTCAAATCCTCAAAGGTATTCCTGGCTAACTCGGCTGTCAGAAATATTGAATCGATATGGCGTAGGGTTCCCGTTGTGGGACACACTGAAGCAAGTTAAACAACGGATTAAAGATATACATGGGCAAATGGACATGGCAACTCTTTCAACTAATCACTCCCTTAAGCTTCTGACAGCAGTTAAAACAACTTTTACCCTGGAAAACTATTTACATCTAGAAATGCCATCAGTGGAGAGAGAGCTATTTGTCAAGTTTAGATTTGAACTTTTAGATACCAACGTTAAATTCGGCCGTTACCGGAAAATCCCGTATGACAAAAGAACATGTATATGTGGGGCAAACATCATGGAGGATACGGCGCATATAATATTTGAATGTAGGTTGTATGAGGAAGTAAGAAAACAATATCTGTCCCCAATTATAAATAAATTTCCCCACTGGAATGTAAGGCATAAATTATCATTTCTATTGAAGGCAGACTCTCCTCCCCTGGTAAGGGCTATTACTCGCTATCTTAAAAGGATGACAGCAATATGAGCCAGTTATATCGAAAAGAATTTCATTGATTGTAAGAAAGATGAGCTGAGTTAGACAGGAGCTATCTTATTTGGGTTACCTAGTTTTGGAAATCTAGTTATTGAACTTCGATATTGTTAAATTTTAAATGTCATATATCATATATTTTTAGACTGTTATTTCTGTAATTGTTTTATCTTTATCTTTTTTTTTTTTGAAAACGCCTTCGGGCTATTCAATAAAAGAATAACTAACTAACATGCCAGAGGTGATACGCAGCACCCTCTCTGTGGGAGCACAAGCCATTGCCCCATTTAAGCGGTGCCGTGAATGTGTGCATGCCTCCCACCAGCCAGCGGGTCTTTGGGTCTCTGCCGCACATGCAGGAGGCACACGTGACCATATGCGGGGGGCAGGGTGCATGTGGGGGACTACACGCATATGTGTGGGGGCAAGCTGCATGCACAGGGGCTGTCCTTGCATTGCATTTTGGGGGTTTGGCCGTGCTTTGGGCACTCGGTCTGGAAAAGGTTAACCATCGCTTGCCCTCTACAATCTGGTAAGGAAAGGATGCTCTATGTACCTACCTTGAAAATGATCAGGGGTTTGGATCTAAAGAACAAATAACTTTGTAATTAATAGCCCACTTGCTCCAGAAAAGTTTGCCAACTCACAACATCTCCCCTGGGTTGTTTCTGTCCCTACTCTAATAGTGTTTCACAACAATGGTGAAAATAGTTCTCTACAAGATAGCATTCAGATCTGGGTGATGATAACAACTGTTTTTAGTAATAGGTTTTATTAATAGTACTTTAATTGGTTTGATTGTAAGACTATTTTATAGAATGTTACTGTGTTTATTGTAAGCTGTCTAAAATTCTGATTATAGTCAGCATACAAATATTTGCAACTGAATAAAAATATTGCAAAACATTGGTGATCTCTCTCTCAAATGTCACCTCATGAAATCATGAACTCGTGAGATGTGATGAGGCTTCAGTATTTTCATAAGAGATCTAACAAAATGCCAATGATTTTCAGCTCTGGTTGCTGTTCTGTGGTGCCTAGAGGCACTGTATTGCCAATACTGTAGAATTTCTTGTGCAGAGAATTATACAGCAGCTTGAGTTTCTCTATAGCACAACTCAGTTACCCTTAATGTAAGATAAAAGAAGCTAAGTCGTAAATACATAACAATACAAATATAAATGATAAGAACAAAGGTAAATTAGAATCCAACAAACCAGGGAGGAAATAAATACATCATCTGCACAGTTGTTGGTCAATCTGTCTTTAAAGTCTCAGGTCACTCCTTTTCCCAGCTTTCCAATTTTCTAATTGTTACATTTTCTGTTTTATTTTCATATAAATATTATTTCTTCCTTTATCTTTTATATAATGATTTTGCAGGATAAATTTTTGTCCCTTTATCATAACTTGGAAGTGCTTTCTAACACCTTCCTGTATTCTCATTTTTATTTGAAGCTATTCAGTTGCCATGGAAATGAAACTGTCCATCTCATTGGTTAGGAACAGATGATGGCCACAAAGGCAAAAGGTGTCTGAAAATAATGTCTTCCTGCTGATAATAGTGGCTGAGTCAAAATTATAGTTCATGTAATTAATGCTGTTAATTATCTCATGTTGCAATTAGACATGAGAGGCCTAGCCAAGAACAGAGTTGAGTTCACATTGCATTAATACCTTACAGATATGTATTAAAATGCTTGCTTTCCTGGAAGAATGTACCATATAAATGGCCAAAATATTCAGGATGCCTATAGAAGGACAGAGAATGCAGAATTTCAAAGGCCAACAGGATATAGATACTGTTGTCTTTAGTATCTAGGCATCATTGACGATGGAACTATGTATAATTCATTTGCTTATATATTCTTGTATTTTCCATATAAATTTAGTTTTAAAAGGAAAAGTGGATAAGATGAGTTGAACTCTGCTTTGTAATGAATGAATGATAGTTTCTCCTCTTTTTTTTTTAAATGATAATCCTGGGTTCATGTGAATTTACCAAATTAACTCAGTTTTTTTTTTCTAAGCAACCAAATATTCACTTGTTTGCATCCAAACAACTTGAAAGGTTTATTTATACACTGCCTGTATGTTATACTGCTTTTCACATAGCCGTTAAAGATGAGGAGCCCACCTGAAAACTCAAGATCACCCAATAAAAATAAAGTCAAGGAAAAGCAGGCCTATCAGAAGGCCATTCTTTTTCATTCAGTTTATAATGAACCCATGGCTTTTGCTGCCAACAGTTGTGGTAATGATTACCAAATAGAGTTTTTATTTTTTTTAAAAAAAACTGGATAGATTCATGGAAGATCAGAGTATTCATGACTGCAAATATTGATGGACCTTTGCAACGGTTAAATGCACTTACCTTCGCTACTGGTTCGGGAATGTGCGTGCAAGTGGATGCTTGCTACGTGAGCGTGCACCTCTTCTTCACATGTGCAGATCCTTCTGTGCATACACAGAGGGTCAAAAACGGGACATAATGATGTCCCGGTGGGTGGGCAGAGCCTCCCACCACCAGCGCTACCAGTTTGCGCAATCCGAATAGATCCGGCTGGATTTCACCGCTGGCCCTTTGCCAAATCATAGACCACATTCCTTTAAATACTAACTGCTGTGCAGTAGTAATGGAAGGAACTGTTACCCTTCAGTCAGGATTATGAGTTTCCCAGCACGGCTTTGTGAAGCTGGATTAAGTGATCTCATACCTGCTAAAGCAAGGCTTTTTTTTACTTATACAGTTTAGAGGCAATCCCATGTCCAATGCTTCATGATTCCACAGATCATGAAATTGGGGGGGAAAAAAAACAACTACACCAATATCTGTGTTACTTTGCACGCTTCATCTTCCCATAAGGGTCTTGCAAATACCCCATTCTGATCATAAGTAAAAACATTATACGCATTGTGGTGTGTTTATATGTTTCCCTGCATATATAGATGTCAAAGTTCCCTTGTCCCTGATTCATAGGAAGAACTGGGCGGGGTGAGTCAGACTAACACAATGTAGGTAGGTGGGGGTACTTTTGGAGCTGAGGATGTGGCCAAGCAAATCAGTGGTCCTTGATCATTAAAAATTAGAAACTAAGCCAAGTGATATTGACAGATTTGCCTATCCCAAGGAAAAGCATGCTGAAATAAGTGGAATGTGACTGGCATGTAATTGGTTCTTGCTTGATACCATTCATAGGCACATGGATACATACACAGGCACAAGCTGTTAATATGCAAATTACCTTATAATATTACCAATGTACTGTATGCAAAGTTCATTTGTAATTTATATGCAAAGCTCAGTGACTGAACACAGAATTTTTAAACAAAGTTCCTTGGAGACATCCCTAAAAATTAAATGCTGCTTCTTAACACCTGTATCTTTATGAGAGAGATTTAAATAAAAAAAAAAGGTCGTTGTGATTCTTCTTATTATCCATATTAATTCATGCTGAACTACAGTATGTGGTAAGAGGTCCAAAGAGGCTATTTTTCACTTGGCACCCAGGAAACTACTTTGAGTTGGTGGGAGAGAAAAATGCTGCTTTTGCAATCTGATGGAAGTCTATTAAATACAAATCAGCAAAGTAATAAGATATCACAGACCTTCTATAAAACATTTGCTGGTGAGTAGAACAGCTGTGGGAGGAGATGCCAGGATAAGTGTTCACCATAAATGGAAGCATTGTGTAATGGAGCAGATGATTCTGCCAAAGGGAAAAATCTGTCTAGCGCAGGCAAATAAGGTAGATTCTGTAGAGAATTTGGTACTAAGCCACGTTCTTTTTCAGGTGTATCATCTCCAGAGGGACTATTGCAACCAGGACTGTATGGTAGAAAATTAGGTCTAGCAAAAGCAGTTTTAAAAAGGCAGCATATTGTCTCTGGATCCCATATCAGGGGGGGAATCTACTTACCTTCCCTACCGGTTTGGAAGTGCACATGTGCAGAGGGTAAGAAACAGGTACTGTACATAATCCATAATCCAGAAGATACAGACAGACAGGGGGACTTAGGATCAGAACGGAGCCCACCCTTAGGACATGCTGGCTTTGGTATGTCCCACTCTTTGGATTCTCAAGGCAGTACATCGGAGAAAGAGCGTTGGTCTTATCTGATACGCTTCTTCTTGATGTACTGCTGGAGAATCCAGTCCCACCCTAGCAATCGTCTGACCTGGAGTTTAGAAATGGACAGCAAAGTTAGAGAAAGGTCAAGTCAACTGCTATGTCCTCAGCAAACTGGGAAGCTGGGTGGGTGGAGCCTCATGCTGCCATCGCTACCGGTTCTCCGAATAACCTGCCGCCATCATTACTGGTTCAGCCGAACTGGTCCGAACCAGTAGTATTTCACCCCTGTCCCAGATGCCAAAGAATGAAAAGCGGAAGATGTAGTTGAATTCATGTCTTCTTTAAGGGCTTCCTATAGAAATGGTCATGAAAAACTAGCTAGATATGCTTAGTTAGGCTTTTATACAATTCCTGATAACTGATGGAATCATATGGTACAACACTGATCACATTATTACCCCTGACAGCATGTCAGTTTCTCTACTTTATTACCTCTGACAGATGTCATCCACAGCATCCCAGTTTCTCTATTCCCCCTG